>JAQHUG010000157.1:4041353-4088068 GCA_028555095.1 Dicrostonyx torquatus
CCCATCCACTCCTTAGAGGGTAAGGCTTCCCAAGTGGAGTCAACAAAGTCTGACACTTCACTCTGAGGCAAGACCAAGGCCCTGAATAAGGTATCCCTCCAAAAGAGAATGGGCTCCAAAAAGCCAGTTTAAGCGTTAGTCCTGGTCTCACTGCCAGTGCCCCACAGACTGCCAAGCCACACAACTATCACCACATTCACAAGGCCTTGTTAAGTCCTATGCAGGTTCCACTGCTATGAGTCCGGAGTCAGGGAGCTCCCACTAGTTCAAGTATGCTGTTTCAGTGGATATCCTTATTATAGTCATGACCCCTTTGCTAGTATTATCGCTCCTCCGTCTCTTCAGCTGGTCTCTGGAACCTCAGAACAGTGCTTAGCTGTGAATCTCTGCGTCTGCTTCCATCAGACGCTGGATGAAGCTTCTATGATGACAATTAGGGTACTCATCAATCTGCTTACAGGGGAAGGGCAGTTCAGGCTTCTCCACTATTGCGTAGGGTCTTAGTTGGGATCATTCTTGTGGATTCCTGAGAATTTCCCTAGTTCCAGGTTTCTTGCTAGTCCCATAATGGCTCCCTCAGTCGAGAGAGCTCTTTCCTTGTTCTCCCTCTCTGTCCTTCCCCCATCTTAACCATCCCATTCCCTCATGTTCTCCACCTCCCTCCCCTTCTACTCTCCCTTCTTGCCCCCCCCACACTCCTAATTTTCTCAGGAGATCTTGTCTATGGATCCCCCTGGGAAGGTCGTTTTCTTGTGCTGCAGTTGTGTTGAGTTGTTCAGGTCTTGCTGTCCTAGGATACTGTGCTCTGGTGGTGCCCTATTGCCCTTTCTGTTGTTGATTGTGTTCTTACACTGACATTTAGGCATCTGGGTTGGGGATGATTGTAGGTCTAGGTGTTAGTTCCTGAGTTTGTCTTTGTTAGATGACGTTTTGTTCCTTGGTTTATGTTTTCTCTCTGGTCTTCTGGCCTAAGTGACCAGGGGTTCTGGTCCAGTAGGGTGTCTCCAGGGGGGGAGTTTTGTGGCCTGCAAGACCTTTGGGGGTTTGAGCATCTACTTTGCCTCTAGGTTTCCTAGTGCAGGGTGGCTTCCTGCATGGTAGAAGTTTCCTGCTGAGGTTGTGGGCTGGGATACAGAGCTCAGAGGAGGTGATACAGTTGGAGGCTGTTGGGCTAGATTTAGGCGGTGTTAGCTGGCTTGTGGGCAGTGTTTTACTGTGGGTCCCTAGTATTTGCTTGACTTCAGGTAAGGCAGAAATGTTCTACTGATGCTGTGGGGCCAGAATATTGAGCCCAGAGGAAGGAGTGCAGTCTGGGGCTGTGTTAGAAGGTAGTGGATAATGTCTTACATGGAGTCCCTGGGATCCACCTGGCCTTCAGGAAAGCCGTCAGAGTTGTGGACTGGAATATGGGGCTAGGGATGTTGTTGGGGGATGCTGGGAGAGCTTTAAGGAGTGTTAGTGGGCTGTGGGTGGTGTCTTACCTTGAGTCCCTAGATCCGGCTTGGCCTCTAGTAAAGCAGAAGTCTTCTGCCAAAAGTTTTTGCCAAAATACGGAGCCCAGAGGAGGGGGAAGGAATCTGGGGTTGTTGGATGGGCTTTAAGAGGTGTTAGCAGGCAGTGGGAGATATCTTACCTGAGTTCCCTAGGAGCAGCCTGGCCTCCAGTAAAGGAGTCAAAGGTGTGGGCCTGGATATGGAACGCAAAGAAGGACATGCTCGGTTCTTGGGTTTTGTTTTATCTGTTTGTATGAGATGTTTCCAAATTAGTTTTGCAAAAACTAGTCTTTGTCTTGTATGGTCACTGAAGGCTCTATGCATTTATGATATGTGTGTGTGATGTTTACGAGCACACGTATGTGTGTTTATTTGTATGAGTGCAGGAGGTCAGAGACAGCCTCAGATATTGGTCCTCACCTTCCATCTTGTTTGAGTTGCTTCTGCGTACCCAAGTTAGCTGGTCCGTGAACCTCCAGAGATTGTTCTGTATCCATCCCATCCCATCTCACCACAGGACACTGGGGTTGCCGGTGTGTGCTACCATGCCCAGCTTTACATAGTTTCTGGAAATTCAATATCAGTCCCTCACACTTCCTCAGCAAGTGTTACACCTCCTGAGCTATCTGCCCCGAAGTCATTATGTGGTTTCTTTAACTTACACCTCCACTAGTGTTTTGACAGACATTTCCTTGAAATCCAGGGCCTTCTTCCAGATCTGCACCTTGGTTCTACACTGAGGCCTCCTACAGCACTGTAGTCAAGCCCAAGATGGGATGGACCCTAGCTGCAAATTTCTAGTACATAGATGCTTGTAGATGCTCTCAGTTCTCAAAGACACCTCCTCCAGCCCCTCCCTGGGGTCTCAGATGGTTTACAGGAGGTTCTCCAGCTGTGTTCTTTGCTCTAGAAGTCTGTGATCTCTAGAAGCATTTGTAAGCTGTGTAAGCTGCTCTTCCGGCTCCAGTTCCAAGTCAAGCAGAACAGAAGCAACTGTGTCACCTTAGTACATGCTGGCAGGTCAGAGCACATGCACACGGTGCCCTTCACGCACCATCTGCTTGCCCTTCCTGGGTGTAGGGAGATGGAGGAGGCAGGACCCTGGTGTTCAGTGCCTGACCTGCCAGTACACAAGTACAGACCGGTGACACTGTTTTAGAGATGGATTCTTCTTGATTCTCTGCTTTATTTCTGGAAAATGGACAATTTCCTAGAGCCCTGGTCAAGTCAATTTAGGCAGTGTCTTGATTTTACTCCAACCCTAGCATTTCTGTGGAATAAGGAGTGCAAAGTTTTCCAGTATGCCGTTTTTGTTGACTGGTTAATTCCTTTTAAAGATTATAAAATTAAAAATTTGTGAATCTGGGTAAGTAAATAAATAAGACCTAAACTTCTGGTGTCTACCCAGCTCCTGATGCTGGCAGGCATGGGCTCCTCAGAAGTTCAGTCAGAGAGACGCTTGTCTTAGAGGTTTTTATTGCTGTGAAGAGACACCATGACCACAACAATTCTTATGAAGAAGATATTTAATTGGAGTGGCTCACTTACGGTTTCAGAGACTCGGTCCATTATCATCATGGTGGGAACATAGCGGCGTGAAGGCAGACATAGTGCTGGAGATGTTGCTGAGAGTCCTACATCTTGTAGGCAACAGGAAATTGATGGAGACACTGCGCAGTATCCCGAGCATAGGGAACCTCAGAGCCCACCTCTACAGTGACACGCTTCCTCCAACATGGTCATATCCACTCCAAAGTCACACCTCCTGACAGTGTCACTCACTGTGAGATTGTAGGGGTCATTTAGATTCAAACTACCACTTTTATTTCATAGCAGACAACAGTCACAGTTCTGAGGACCAGTGCCTGACTGAGTGCTCAGCCCTAAACAGGACATCTATATCACTGCCCACTACTAACGCCCAGGGAAGGTTGTGGAGAGGAGAGGGCAAAATGTTAGAGCCAAAGAAATGGGAGGAATGTGGGAAATGCTGTCTGCTAGACACAGCATGGCTCCCACACTCATGAGCTCACAATGGCTCTCTGTGGTTATCTGCACCAGATCCAGGCAGCCAAAATTCTGGCATAGAGGCAGAAAGTAGAGCTATAGGCAGTTATAGCACCTAAGGGAGGGAGAATCATTCTTCTTTAAGAGTATGGCCACTGGTTAGCTTTCCATGATCCAATGGCTGCTCCACACCCATGCAGGCATTAACTGAACTTAGTGGGTAATCAGAAAAAAAAAAAGACATGAAGTTGAGGGGTGCGGTAAGGGGATTAGAGGGGGAAATCATGAGTAGATATGATTAAATTTTTATTGTTTGTATCTGTGAAACTCTTAAAAATAATAAATAAATAAGTGGGATGAAAGAGAAAATCTTTCCTATAGAAGAAAGCCAACAAGAAAAGGGGAAGGATCAGAAAATCCTGGTGGGTGGGTGCTACTCAGGCAAAGCCAGAAAGGACATTGATGGGCCCCACATATCCTCACATGACACAAATTCCAGAGGAGTGACTTCTCAGTGAGAAAACCATGAGCCAAATGATATAAACCAAATGTCCCAGTGACCGTCCGGCTGGAGTGGGGGGGCACCCCTGGACTTGAAAGGGAGGGAAGATCAGGCTGAACTCATGTCCCCTAACACAGAGAGCCAGATCTTAGGGTGCTATTCAAAAACCTGCACCCCTCAAAAGATCAAGGTTCAGAAACAGCAGAGCTGGAGAGGTGGCTTGGGGGTTAGAGTCATGTCTTGCTCCTGCCTAGGACCTGAGTTTAGTTTCACCCATGTAAGGCAGCTCACAACCACCTATAATCCCAGTTGTGGGAATTCCAATGCCTCTGGAACAAAAAGAAAGAAGAAACAGAGTAGCACTGAAGACAGATCCCAGGTGGAAGAAAGTGCCCATATGCACTTCTGTGACTCTAGTCATGAGTCAATGACTGTGACAAACACAGCCACAGCGGCTGGGGGCAGGGGTCAAAACCTTGTAAAGTTCTCAGCAATGGGGTAGCCTGGCCCTAGCATCGATGAGCAGGTTGGGGTGTGGGGTACAGAGGACAAGATGAGAGGCTCCATATGGGAGTGAACAGCTACGGTGACAAATGAAGCCACGGTGGAAGCCGAGAAGGCCTGAATGGTGGCATTGTGGTCAAGTGAACTCCTCTGGTATGACCCCTGCCCTGTTTCCAGGAAGACATACCCCTATCTACAAGGGGCACACATCTTAAACTCTGGTGGTTTAGAAAGAAGGAATATGTATAAAGAGAGTGTGTGTAAGCAAAAGGTGACGCATGTGGTAAGACACACATGGGCGAATCCAGGGAGGAAGCACACGGGAGCCCTTGGTTCTATCTTTGCAACATACCTGGAAATTCCAAATCCCATCAAGATTAAAAAGTCCCTCAGAATGTAGTGCCGGCTGTGATTTGAAGAACAGGTGGATAGAAGAACAGAAAGGGGCAGCCTCAAACCTCACCTGGACATGAATGAGATGTAGACAAGGGCCAGGGAGAAAGCAGGGTCTCGGAAAAGGAGGGGGTATCTCCAGGCTGACATCCAGGAGAGGGTGGTGCAGGAGTCTGAGGCAGCTAAAGGATGGGACAGGTGTTCTAGGTGTCCCAGCCATGGTCTAGTGCCCCTTCCCATTCCCAGCATGCCTACCCAGGGCCAAGGCCTTACGGTAGCTCTTAGCAGTTGGGCAGTCCGGCCCTGACCCCGATGGGCAGATTGCAACATGTGTGGGGTTGGTGTAGAGGAAAAAGTGAGAAGCAGCCCCCCGCTACCGAGTTTGCTCAGGATTAGGCAGATCGAGGGAAGCAAACAAGAGTAGGACCTCAATGTTCTGTCCCTGAACAGAGATGCCAAGTGGACAAACAGGCCCTTCCCTCCCCTCCAGGAACCCCGTTGTTGACTTGCTACCCGCGAGGTTTACTGAGAGGCCGGTGACCTCCTCCTGCTATGGCCCTGTGCTGAGAGAGATGTCTAGTACAAAAGCCAGCTGGATACCCACACCCAGGCTGCACTGGCCTCTCCCCAACAAGCACATACCACCTAGTCTCAGGGTCCCTGTGGTGACTGGGCTGTGGAAGCCCCAATCCAGTCAAAGGACACACCCCATGCAGGTCTGGGCACTGGGAAAGGGTAGTCATAGCCATCCTGCACAACTGGTCTCTTGCCGGAGACATAGATCCAGAGAACTCCACTATCATGTTCAGATGCTCCCTGTCCCAGGGCCCTGTCATGTCCCCCCACAGCAGGGAAGGGACAAGGAAAAGAAACACATTGCCTGTGAGTTCATGCTCCCAGGGACACAAGGTCAGAGCTGCCTGAGGCCGGTGTATTCTGAGCTGTCACCAGTGTCGTCATGAGAAAGCCAAAAGGATACAATGGATACCTGAAGGGATGACTTAGTCACAGGGTCTCTTGCCCAGACAGTTCAGACTCCTATGCCTGGAGAGGGGCTGCCAGCGGAGGCCCAGAGATGATCACCTCAGAGCTACTGCCACGTCCCTCCTTGAGAAAAGGAGAAAATGTGTGAGGAGTGGAGGGAGTTTTTTCCTTCGGGCCCAGACTGCCCAGGTGAGCCTGAGCGTCCACATCCACACATCAGCCTGGGACCTGCAGGTATGACTGAACATACTCCCGCATGCCAACAAGTGAGCAATGGCACCGAGCTCTCTAGAAGCAGAATTTGCAAACCAGCCCAGTCATCGCTGCAGAGACGTTTTGGAGGTGTGGATGCAATCCCAGGACAGCTGTTTAACATCCCAGGTTTCAGAGAGCTGCCAGGGACTTCCTAGGCTAACACGAGCTCTGATCCCACCATGGCTACCTCAGCAGGGTACCAGGAACATGGGCCTAAAGCGTATTCTGAGTACATGGTTTCTATACTGGGGTCCTTCTTCCTAGTTCCCCAGGGTTCGCAGCAGGAAAGGGAGTCTCAGGGGTGCTCATTAATGCTCGAGAGCTGCCTGCTGAAGACAGGCAGGCACAGCCTCAAACTGTGGGAGTTTGGGGGCAGTGCGTCAGTAGGAAACTGATGTAGTCACAGAGGAAACCCCAGACCCGGCTTCATGTTGAGCAAGGCTGGGTGGGGAGGAAGCTTCCCCCATCCTGGTATTACTGGCTGGGGTGCAGGAAGAAATCTGATTCCAGAAACAACAGGAACATCTGACCGCCCCCTCCCCTGGGCTGTGTTTCAGTATGCGAGGTAAGGTGTCCCTGTTCCCTGGAAAATGTCAGAGGTATGGTCTCTGGGGGGCTATCCCACTGTTCAGCACAGCTGAGGTGCTCTCTGGGCCCTCTGAGGGTTCCTCTGGGTGGGAGGATGAGAATGGAGTCAGGGTATGGGTACAGTGAGGCTGTCCTGGCAGGTGCCCTTCTGTCACCCCCCAGTATCCCCAGCTCAGACTAGAATCACTGGAGTTTGCACCTCTAAGGCTGGAACCCTTTGTACTCTTAGATGGGGAAATGGGCTGAGACACTACGAAAGGATACCGTCAGGTAGGCCTGAGCTGGGCACAGGCCTGGAGGCCTGCTGATAGGAAAGTGTGCTTGGTCACTGCTTGCTGGCAGCTGAGCTGGCATGTCACAGAACCTCAAGTTGTTTGCCTTGAAGGAAGATGGGTTTACACTTGGCTGTGTCGGCTGTGATCTGTCCTGGGGACATTTGCATGCCTATGCTCTACCTGACAATCCCACCAGGTCCCAGAAATCCAGAACTCAGTAATGGGGTCTCAGGGGGAAACCTAAATGTAGCCCTATATCCCCACTTCTGGACATAGGCACAGCCTCAAGTGCCAACCCCTCGTTACCTTAACCTTTAGAAGACCACAAATCTAGCAATGGGACTGAGGAAGTCTTTCTCCTCTGACCCTCCATGGGCTGCCATCCCCTCTCAGCTTCGTGTGCACCCTCTTGCCCACAGACAGCTAGACCGGGGTTCCCTTTTCACTCTGCCTTCCCAGGACAGTCACAGGGAACTGGCCTCAGGCTAAGCAGGTTTTCCACTGTAGGTGAAAGCAAGGTGCTGGGGGTACTGGGTGAGGGGTCAGTACCTACCCTGCCTTCTGTCTATCCTGTTCTCAACTGGAAGCTCCCAAAACATGGAGGGTGGAACTCAGCTTTGTACCTCCTACAAAACTCCTAAAGTTAGTTCTTCTCAAGACCTCGCGGCCTCTGGAGCAGCTAGGGCAGCCCGGGTCTAGGGGGCCTCACTCAGATATGTTTTTCTTGCCCTGTTCCGTGTAAGTCCAGGGTGTGGGGTCAAGGGGCTAGCCCTGTGGTCAGGGTGTAGACTAACAAGGTGTGTGGGGGCCCCTGTCCCGCTCTTCAGCTCTTTCCAGAAACAGTGCATTGCACAATTTGGCCAGGGCTGCGGTGGGCAGGGTGTGCAGGTAAAGAAGGTAACCACTCCCACCCAGAGGCATGCGATCCGGTTGCTTCCTGCCAGCACACCTGCCATGGTTCTAGGGAGAAGTGACGCAGGCGGAGGACCTCTGCCTACGGGTACTCCAAGAGCTAGGGGATTAGTCACCACTGCACTACCCCACTCTGAGAGGAAGAGGCGGCTCTCTAGGATACCTGATCCTCTCCAGGGGCAATGACACTGATTAGAGCCTGGCAGCCACTGAGAGGTCAGTGGGGTGAGCCAGGCAGCCAAGCAGACCTGCAGAGCCAGCCAGCCTCAGGGTTCACGTAAAGGGTCACAGGGTCTCAGCCAGGGAGTGGCCCTGTCAGCATTGATCATGGGTAGGAATCAGGCTTCGAGGCAGCCCACACCACTGGAAGTAAATAGCCCAAGCAAGCAGAGCAGCTGTGGGACTCACCTGGAAGTTTGGAACCCCTAAGAGCACATAGGCAGGACTTGTCTGCCTGAAACCCAATGCCAGGAAATACTGTGAGACCTGCTATTAGGGCAAAACCCTTTGTGACCTAGGGACCCGGTAGGGATTGGGTGTATCTTGGGTGACCCCTGATTTCCTAAACTTGAAGACAACACTCAGACAGAAAGGACCTGAAGGTGCCTTAGGGACCAACCCAAGCCTTACTGGCAGAGCAGGCAGACAGATGGAAGGGCAGTGGTTCTCCAGCTGAACCTAAAGCTTGCCTGTCCAGTGGGGATGGTTGGGGAGAACTGAAGGGCTGTCCTTACCCTCTTCTCTGGACCCTGGAGCCCTGAGATCCCAGGAAATTCCTGTGCCCTCTAGTGCTTCAGTTCTGCTTTGGGCTGTTCTCAAGGGACAATCAACCCAAGAACAAAAGCCCAGATCCAGAACACTACAAAGGTGCAGAGCTGAGTTTGCACCACCTTATGGTGGCTTTGAGGAACACAACTGAACTCCCAAAGCAGGTTTCCCAACAAGCCATGAAGGGTTGCAGGCCCTGGCCCCCAGACAGACCGACTAGGCCTGGTTCTTATATCTGAGGCAGCATAAAATAGAAGCAATGGACATTGAATTCCTGGAGGCTGGGTTTGGATAGAGGAGTCCGGACTCCCATGTACACTAGGCTGGCCACCAGCATGCTGCCTTGGTGGATGAGAGAAAGACCTGGGTGTGGGAACTGTGTTCTTTCCCTCATGCCACACCAGAGACATTTAGACAGTCTGAACACAACCCACACCTCCCCAGTGACTGCAGGTCTGAAGACCCTAGCCTGAGCCCCGGATGCCTCCAGGCATCCAACAAGGTCTGTTTATCTCCTGCCCAGCCAAGAGATAGCTCTAGCCTCCAAGCAAATGTCTGGGTCCAAAAGGCATATTACCCCCCAGTGTCTGCTCTAGGGATGCTCACCCTTCTGTCCTCCATGTGCCTGCTCTTGATGAGGTCTGGAGCTCCCGAGCACTGGAGTGTGGAATGTGCTTGATCCTGGGCTGCCCATGAGCTACTCACTCCTCACTTCAGGCCTCTCTCTCTCTGGACAGTAGGATATCTAGACTCGCTTGGCTCAGCCTGGTCACCACCAGGTCCCTTTCATTCATTCATACATTCATGTACGTATTCATTCACCCACTCATCCATTCACCCACTAGGCCACCCACACCTTCACCCACTCATCCGTTCACCCACTTGGCTGCCCATGCCTTCATCCACTCACACAATAATCCACTTGTTAATTGATTCATTCAATGGCTCACTCATTCGTCTGCTCATTCATCTACTCACCCACTAATCCATATACTCACGTATTCAATCATTTATCCTCCCTAGGTCACTTACCTAGCCACTCAATCAATGGCCACTCATTTACTCCCCCAATCATTCAAGCACTTCCTCACTCATTCACTAATTCTATCAGTCCCTCACTCACTAATCTCCTCAGTCACTAGTCCATTCACTCGTTCACTCACTCATCCATTCTCTCCCTCATTGTCCTCTCCCAGGATGCTTCTGACTCTGAGCTTCATCCAGGCTCCAATTAGCCCCATTGTCACCTTTAGGACATATCCTCCCAGAAAATAGGGGCAGAGAACTCCCCAGTAGCCCTCACCAGGCTGCCAAGCCCCTAGTGAGCCCCTGAAGTCCAGGCCTGTCCTTGTTCAGTTCCTATATCTATGGACATGTTTTAAAAATAATACACACAGAGAGAGAATTCACAAATGCTCTGACTGTATTTATAAAACAAATTGGCCATTTCCTGAAAGGGGGCACAGGTATAGGGTTGAGGTGAGAGTGAGGCCAAGCAGGTGATGCCCACATCCAAGTGACTCCTTCATGGGAACCTTTGGTGATACTGAAGTTCTTTCCAAAGGAGCCCGGTGCCCTTACACTCCTAATCCCACCCCAAGGACAGCTGGGGTTGATGTCCCTCTTGAAGAGGAAGTGGTGGGCAGGTAGCAGGTCTGGAATTCAAGCCACTTGAACAAGCAGCAAGTGTCCTGCTGGCCTCAGGAGGACTTCTGGGTGGTGTGTTGAGACAGCAGGGCTGCTCAGCTTCCTGGGAAAGCCCAAGTGCCTCCTTGCTGGCCCTGAGTGCTTACTGCTGGCTGTGTTCTTTACTTTCCTGAAACTTGAACTCTGATTCTGAGGACTCTGGTTGGCTCGTGTCACCTGGAGCATGGCATCGCTGGCCCAGGCAGCCGCACTTCTCAACCTGGGTGTAGCTGAAGATGCGGCTCGAGCCATCATCACAGTGCAGAGTCACATTCCTCTGCGAGGTCTGCAGCTCCTGGCAGCACTCACACTTGTGCTCCACGGTGTTGGCCTCCAGGGAGTACCTGTGGGTAGATCTGCTCAGCGCCCAGCCCTGCTGGCCGCTGCCTGCGCCTGCCGCAGGCTCCGCAATCAGCGGGCACAGTGCCAAGCTCCGGAGGTCTTTGTCACCTGTGTTCAAAACCCTATCACTCTCATTTGCCAGTTCCCTGGGGGCAAAAATTTCTGCCACAGCTGCCCTTGGCCACCAGGTGTCCTACGTCTGCAGCCAGATGCACAGCAGGTCACTGCTGTGGGACTGGGGCTTTTGTACCTCAGATATTTCCACAAACAGAAATCCTGATTCAAAAGTAGTCAATATAGCCCAAGGGTCTTAGAACCCTGCTGACGCCACCTTGGGATGCTCAAGTTATCATAAATGTCTTCTCCAGCGCCCTTTTCCTCACCCTCCTGGTTCTGTCCCTCCCTGTCCTGCTTCTGGACCTCAATGCACCAGACACCCACTCCACCCGCACCACCAATTGCTTCTCTGAACACTGCTGAACACTGCCTGCTGAGGCTCCCTGGGGTTCGTACATGGAGGTGCTGTCCCCGCAGTTGCCCAGGCAGTAGGAGAGGCTCACTGGCCCCTCGGAGCTGCAATTTTGCTGACGGATGATATGCTGTCTTTGATGTACCGCGCATTCTGGGAGGACAGGAAGTGAGGCAGAGAGAGGGTCAGAGTCTGCTCAGTCATTTCCTGGGTGCCCCAGGCTGGGATCAACTCCGTCAGATTCCCCACTTACTCTGCTGGGTGTTGGGACAGTCATAGCAGCAACCGTTTTCGCTCAGCTGAGCCTGGCCCTGTGCCAATAATGGGCCATTGTGAATGCCAGGGGCAATGAGGCATCCAGAAAAGGAGGAATGAGACATGAGGCCAAATGCAAACACTAGTGAGAACCCCCTCTATTGGAGGGGATAAGCCTCATGGCCATAGAGCACCAGCTTCCCCTCATCCCAGGTGAGCTGCCGCCTTGGCTGTAGTGGGAAACCCCAAACTTACCAGTGGACAGTTGATCTTGGGGCACTCCGTCTTCATTGTCACAACCGTGAGTCCATCTTGGAACTTCTCACATGTATGAGTCACACAGTTGTTCCCAGGTTCTGGCCAGGACTCACCTGGCTGAAAGGAGGCCCAGTCTGCATAGTGAGTGCCCAACCTCTGTCTCCCCACAGCCTTCTATCTTCTGGGGAGAGACCAGGCCTATATCTGCCAGATATAGGCACTTGCTTCTCAAGTGCCCTCCAAGGTTCCAGGACCCTGCCTAGTCAGCCTGGAGTCCCCAGGATCCTACCTGATCATCCCTGAGCCTTCAGGATTAAGGCCACCCAGGGCCCAGTGCCCCCAGCACCCTGTTTGCTCAGTTCAAATGCTGTCTGTCTCATGCTCTCTGTACCTGGGCCTGGGACTGTGAGTAGCTCCTTGGAGAGCATGGTGCCTTTGCCCCAGCCTGTGTGGAGCCTTTGCAGAGCCTGTGGTCTGCTGTTCCTGTCCTCTATTCCCCTTTCTGAGGTCACCTATCTTGGTCCCAGGTACTCACAAGGTAATAGGAGACAGAGCTGTTGCTGTGTGTGAAGGAGCAGGCCTTCGGCACACACCGGCCACAACACTGCCCTGGCTCGGGCTGGTACTCAGAGCCCTGCAGGAAGAATAGCATGCTGCCTAAGTTCAGGCCATTGGCACCGGATGATGAGAGCAGGGATGGGGCCAGTGCTCACCTTAGGACATCGGGTGTTGCAGAACTCATTCGTACAGCTGACCACAAAGACATCTAAATGGGGATTGCTGGGTGCCTGACACACGCATGTTTCACATAGGCTGGAGGAGATCACAGCACCGGGCTGGGAAGAGTCAGGGCTGGGCATTAGTGGGCTCAAGATGAGAAGAGATCTGCCCTATGCTCCGACTGGCCAGTTGCTCTGGCTGCCCACCAAGCAGACCCGTTGTCTAGGAAATGATCCTTAATGTTACCTCATCGTGAAATGACCATACTTCAGGTGCTGTCACGGGGCATAGCCTATAACTATGTCTTTACGTCAGGGGACCCAAGATACTACATACTTGGGGAATTGGTGTGGGGAAAGGACAGCTGGGGGAAATGAGGTGCTGGCATCTCCAGTATGACATCAGGGAGCAGAGAACTGATAGAATCCTGATGGATCCAGACACCAGGTATTGGCAGCTGCAAGGATCCAGGGGCCAACCTTAACTGCACTGCTCTGACCTACATCCACAGAGGTTTGTGTCATTGGTCTGGGCAGGAGCTCTATGCCAGGGACAAGAGTGACTCAAGAGCTCCTCAGCTTCTCAGACCCCCACCTATGCTCCAAAGGGCTAGTGGAGAGCCCCAAATGGGAAGCTCGGTCCCAGCAGGCTATAAGGCCTGAGCACCACTGGTTCCTACCTGATAGAGAGTCCCGTTGACTTCACAGCCTTTCTGACCTGTCCAAAAGACATACTGGCTGTAGCCTGGGCCTTGTGAGGGCACAGCCTGACTCTTACATCAATACGTTCTGCTGTTAGATACTGGAGCATCTCAGGCTTCCTTCCCACCAAGGGCTCCACCCTAAGTAACAACCCATCTCCCACCATCAGTGGCTCCATCTGATTGGTCCTGCTGGGAAATTCCAGGTCTCAGTGTGACTTGGTGGACGGGTCAGGGACACTCACTGCTGCAGTTTTGTCTTGGGCAGCAAGCTCCCTCCTCGTATACGACCATCAGGCTAGAATTCTCTGGGCAGTGCAGAGGAGGGGGACAGTAGCTGGAGTTGCAGACTGTGGGTAGAGAAAGCTGTCAGCGGCTGGGCTTGCCCTGCTTCTTTTCTGCTCCGAGGGTCTACCTCACCACAGGATGTCATGACAGTCCCTAGGACCCCAGGAACAGGCTCTGGTCAAGCTTGGCAGAGGAGTCTCCACTACATACACCTAAAGAGCACCTGCTAGAGGGCTAGAGAGATGGCTCAGCGGTTAAGAGCACTGACTGCTCTTTCAGAGGACCCGGGTTCAATTCCCAGCACCCACATGGCAGTTCCACAAGAACTGACACCTTCACACCAATGCACATAAAATAAAAGTTAAATAAATCATTTAAAAAAATGAGAAAAAAACCACCTGCTAGGGCATTACCAGACAAGATGCAGCAGGATTCCTATACTCAAGCAATGTGTAAACTCTGGGAAGCAAGGTTTCTACTCCCTTTCTCTTGGTACCATGTACACATAGGTCTACTGCTGGCCCAGTAGACCTATGACTCCTCAGGAGATAGTCCTACCAATGGGTACGGGGACAGAAGCAAAGGCTCACCACAGCTGAACTGTGAACAACACTGGCCAGCCTGCAGGGCTTCAGGCACCGGCACAAAGCCAGGCTCCGGACAGGTGGTCTGGGGACAGGACTTCCTTTGGCAGGTCAGCGTGCCCTCCTTGCAGATGCAGTCCTGGCAATCAATGCTGATGGTGTGACCCGGCTGTGGAGGAATGATACATGAACCTGACCTGTGAGGGAGCCACTAGGCCCAAGGGCAGCCAAGCCTCAGAGTCAGGCCCCACATGTGCCGAGAGGGCTGTGCCGCAAGCCCTGGGGAGAGGGCTTTAGGAGCTCCAGGTCTGAGACACTGAAGGCCAGGCACAGAGGCCAGGAGCAGAGGTGGGAGAAGGGCTTTGTTTGGTGAGCAGCCCTTCCCCTCCATCCTACCACATCTCTTCAGGGTAGGAGGAGGCCTGGGGAAGAACAGAACTGACCCGTCCTCATGAGACACACAGTAGCTGCAGAACACAGGCAGGACAGCCCCAGAGAAGAAGATCTTCCCAGATCCTGTTCGGACACCAGCTCTCTCCTTGCCTTTATCTGGCCTTTGGCACACTGAGAAAGCCCCACCCCAGCCCACACTACCCTTATTTCCAGGACCTCCTGCCTCAGGTTCTGTGCCCCTGCCACAAACCACCATCATCCATACCTACCTCCACAGGTTCTCCATGAGGCCCCAGACACCCTGTAGAGAGAGGTCCTGTCATTCTGGGTGGCCACAGGGATAGGACAAGACCAAGACCCATGCTGGATTCTATAGTGGGATCTGGGATCAAGCCTCATCCTGCCCCTCCAAAGCCCCATCCCCATGCCTGTGGGAACATACATTGGCAGGAAGGCACGCAGACTGAATCATTATTACTGAAAAGTGTCGTGTTATCCGGACAGAAGCAGCCCTCTGAGAAGGAGCCAGCTTCTTGAAGGCTCCTGTAAGAAACAGAATTGATGGGCCCTTCACCCCCAAGTAAGAAAGAACCCAGCCTAGGAAAGCCAAGTGCCAGAACCAGATATGCAGGAGTTGTCAGCCCCGGGAGCAGATTGCTGACACTTACAAGCTGGTGCTGATGTCGTCATTCCTATAGCAGTAGTGAGGGTTGGTTGGGCCACATGGCTTGTATACTTTGTTATCAGAACAGGTGAATGCTGCGTGGAGAGAGAGCCACCTCTGAGAAGCCATTTCAAGGCTTCTGGGACCTTCCAAGCCTCAGCTGCTGCTGAGAGCTGATACCCACTCAGAAGCCTTCAGTAGCTATCTACAACCTGCCCACAACCCCACCTCCAGGTCTGTGCTTGTCCAAGACAGCTGGCACCCCAGGCCCTAAATCCACAGATACCTCGATTCAGATAATCCTCCTTCCCTGAAAACAAACCCAAAGCCTGGAGCTTTTCCCTCTAGGGAAGACTAGCTTTGAGCCTCCAAGTCTTCCTCCTTTCCCAGGCTGTCTGCCTAGTGCCTCTAAATTCTCACAACAGAGGACAGGAGAGTGGCCTGGGCTGGACACTCACAGCAGGTGTTGTTGGTGTGGCTTCTCCAGGGGATGCACTGGCCTTTGGCGGCACAGAGTGTCGCGTAGAGCTCTAGGCTTGAGCACACCACCTCCCAGTCCACACTGCGGCAGATGTCGAACAAGCAGCCTTCATAGAACGGCAGTGGAGGGATGATAGGGTGGCAGGACTGGAAGACGCTTTGGGTGGGCAAAGACAGACACGATGGTGTGTGCATCCATTCTGCCTGGGTTACCACTCACAGTGGGGGCTTCCCCATCTGTGATGTCCCCTCAGAGGTGAGGTTCTAAAAGACTTAGCACCTATGACCCTGTCATCCCACCTCTGGGTGTGTGCCAGGAAAGGTGTCAGCCAGAGCACTGGTTGCTACAAATCTCTCTCCCCTCAGCCTCCCTTATTCTGCAACCCTGTGTGCTGCCCAGGTGCAGGCAGTGACTGAACTCATAGTGACGACAGGAACTGACGCAGGACTCCAGAGACGAGTCCACCTGGCCACCGCCAGCCCTGCAGTAGCATTCCAGCAGTGGCCACAGTCCGGCAAGATCCCTAGAGACAGTGCCCAGACCCTAGAACAAGGCTACAAGGCTGGTCTCATTATTTTTAGGACCCTTTTGAGGACCCCACAGCTTTTGGCAGATGGCGCCAGCAAGACTACCTCACATTCTAAAATCTTACTTGCTTAGGATGAGCTGACAGAGTGGTGATGATGGACACGGGGTCGGTGAAGGACTGGGTACCACTGAAGCTGGTGTTGGAGGAGGCCCTTGGCAGGAAGGCTGGTCGGGCACCTTCCAGTGGGGGGCCATCTCAGAACAAGAAGAGGTTACTGCCCCTCCAGGCAGGCGGCACTCATCCTTCTTGTCATTGGTGCAAGTGCCTGCGGGTGAGATGAGGGTCAGCCAGCTGAGCAGCAGAGCTGTGCCCGATGTACAGAGAAGCCACCAAGGAACAAGTAGATGTGAACCACATGTGTGCACAGCCAGAAACCCCTAGGCCCATGGAAAGGCTGCTCCTAATACCCAAACAATCCAGAGGGGAGCTTACCGCATTGGCCCTCTGTGTTGTTGGCGAACAGGTTGAAGGGCACCTCAACAGAGAAGATGAGACCTGAGAACATGACCTGGACACCAATCTCCTGAATGGTAACGTACATCTTAATACCCACATGGGAGACGACAATGCCATTCTGCTGGAAGTCTGAACTGACTACCTTGTTGTTGAAGATGATCTGGATACAGACAGCAGAAGGAAGTTTAGATAGGTCCCCAACCCAGACCAAGCCTGCCACAACCCCCTACACACACACACACACACACACACACACACACACACACATAAAGGCATGCCCACCTGGTTGGTCATGATCCCATCAACTGGCCTGCGGGTCAGCACCACACGGTCCTGGTGGTACTCCACAATGATGGACTGTGGGCAGGAAACACTGCCTTCCAGGTCACAGAAGTAGTTGTCAATGAGTACACGGAAGGGTCCAAACACAGGCACGATCTGCTGCACCAACACGTACGTGCAGTTATCCAGAAAAGTGTAGTAGGTGCCATCAAATGTGATGTAGTGGGGATCACCCCAGCCGCTGCAAACACCTGTGGGTGCCAGGGAACTTACCTTATAGACTGGCTCTCATTCAACTGCTCCTACCACTGTCTCCCCCACTGCCTCCTAATCAGGAACTCTTGAGACCTTTGTACCCTTGTGACACATATAGATGGTCCCTTCAGATACTGCCTGGCAGGTCCTTCAAAAGCTGCTAGGATTCTGAGACACAGAGAACCCTCCTCTTCTCCCACTGGACTCTATGGCTCTGGGATTCAGTTCTCTCCACTTGGCATCCCCGTCCCTGACTTGATAACAGGAAGTCTTTCCTGGAGTCCTCATTCTCTCCTCCTCTGTCATATGTCCCCCCTTTTGAACTCCATCCTCACTCACACTGGCACTGGTAGTGCTGGCAGCAACCATCCTGGTCATCGACCTTCAGGGGTGGGTAGCCGTTGGCACAAGATGGTGCTTTTACCTCTGGGCACTGGCGTGGACTTAGGGAGACGACATTGTTGCCCTCACAGGTGGCTTGGGAGCAATTAGGCATGGGCCAGTTCTCCCCTTTCTGTAGAAACAAAGCCAGCTGTGGGTCTGAGCCCTGGGCCAGGGAATCACCTCAGTTCTCAAGGTTCTGTACCCCCATTCCAGCTCCTGTCTTAGCCTCATCCCTGCCAAAATATGGAACTGGCTACCAGGGACCACAATGTGAAAAAGCCCCACCCCTGAGTTTCACCCCTTCCATATGTCACTACATCCATGGGGGTGTACCTTTACCTCTGTTACCTTCACTCTCATTGGGGGGAGTTTTAACCTTCAGGCCCAACACCCAACTACCCATCAATACAGCACTGGTAGAACCAGACATGCAAAGCCATAAAAAGACTCAGCCCAAAACTCATCATGTATCAACTGGGGGTTGCTGATCTTCATGAGAACTTAAGCTGAGATATACTTGCAAAGGCACCAAGATCTTCACAGCGGCCCTGAGTCTCCAGGAAGGATAGCAGAAATACTTACCATTCTGGGTGGGAACACATTGCACCGATCTCTCTCAGGGACAGGGATGATGGGAGATGTCGAGGCGGACAGAGCTGTTGTAGGGGTCGGCATGGTGGAAGGGCAATCCTTACTAACCCCTCTATCCACCTGGCAGGTCAGGTTGCAATAGGCATAGTAACAGTGCCCATCCAGATCTGTCTTGTTGTAGATCATGGATCCTGCAAGATCAAGAGAAATGAAGAGTTTGCAGAGGAACTGGGAGAAAAGTCTGCTCCCCATACAGTGGGTTGCCAACCTAAAGGCTTCCACTCAATGAAAGAAGAAAAAGACAAGAAATGTTTGAAGGCATATGTGGCACCATCTGCTAAACCCGAGAACTTTCATGGAAGAAAACCAAGGAACAGAGTACCTTAGGAAGCTGTGTAAAGACACCCCACTTACCGATAGGATATAATTGGCCTGACACATTGCACAAACAAGGAGTGGTAAAATGTACACCAGGACTCAACGATGATGATGGGGACACAGATGAGGGTGACACAAATGGAAATGAGGGCTTGAGGGTTGTTGTCACTGGGGGAGTCCAATAGGTCTCAGGGCAGCCTTCAGGAATGCGGCAGCACAGGACTCGCACCTCATAGTTGAGGCACATCCCAGAGATGTCCTGCTGGTCCCGGTTCCTGCACACCAGGCCCATAGTGGGGTCGCAATGCACCACCTGACCCACATCCTCCAGCCGCATCTCAGGGTGATTCTCAGCCCTGCATTCCAGCCGTGTGATCTCCTCTGGCCAGTGACAGATCCTCTCTCCCTTCCTCAGGATGTTGCTGTAGGTTTCCAGGTCCCCTCCATGTGGCCCGGGCACTGGGAAGTCAGTGTCAAACCACTTGGTCCAGTTGCACTCGGGCTGGCAGTGGGTGGTCACTGGTTCGGTGACTATGTGTGGACTCTTTGTGGCCAAGGTCTTTGTGTGTGTCATTGCTGAGTGAGTACTGGTGTCAGTGGTGGAAGAGGAATGCAAGCTTGTGGTCCCTTTGGTCTTTGTTTTCGTGCTTACTTCACGTGGGGTGGGATGAGTGGTAGCCGAAGCATTGGAGCACACATCCACCACTTTGCAACACTGTATCCGGATCTCGTAGTTGTAACAAATGGGTGGCAGCTGGTTCTTGTTCAGACAGATCAAGCCTTCCTCTCGGTTGCAGGTTATGTCCTGGCCCAGCTCCTCCAGTGGTATATTGGGAAAGAACTGAGCCCTACACTCAACATTTTGCGGCTTCTCACAGAACTTGTATCCTTTGGCTCTCAGGTGTAGGAAACTGTCAAAATCTCCACCATTTCTGCCAGGCCCAGGGTAACTACTATCTATCCAATCAGTCCAACTGCAGTGCTCCTGTTTGCATTCATGGGTAGTCTCCAAAGAAGCCGTGGTGGACCCTGAAGTTGATAGGGACACAGATGATGTGGCTGAAGTTGGTTCTGGCGTTGAGCTAGTCGTGGACAGAGTTGTCTTAACTGTGGTAGAACTAACTGGGACAGGGGTAGATGGCCTTGGAGCTGATGAAGAAGGATGTGTGGAAGAGGGAAAAGGACCTAGTGCATGGCTAGAGTGACCTGAGAACACTGTGCTCTCTGTGTGGTCAGGGAAGGTGACAGGGGCTGAGGAGGTTGTGGTCCCCATTGTAGCTGTCCTTGAGGTTACCAAATGGGTGGTCTGGGTAGGACCACTGGAGGCTGGACAGCTGACGGGGGCGCAGCACAGAATTCTAATCTGATAGTTGTCACAGAGCCCTGACACCTGATCCCTGTTGTGACAGGTCAGCCCTACAGTTGCACTGCACTTCACACGCTGCCCTAGGGCATGAAGTGGCACCTCGGGGGTAGCCTCAGCTCGGCAGTCCACTTCTCTCGGCACTTGGCAGATCTGGTAGCCATGGGCACGGAGGTTCTCCAGAGTGTCAAAGTCACCACCGTCAATGCCACGTCCAGGACGGCTGGCATCCATCCAGGGAGACCAGGAGCACTCCTCCTCACAGCCTGGCATGGTTAAGGCGGAGGCCGTCGTAGATGCTGTCAAGGTAGAGGCTGTGGCAGGGGTCTCTACAGACAGCATGCTGCTGGTTGTTGATGCAGCCCTGCTTGCTGACCCTGTGTACATGACACTCAGGGTAGGGCTGGGATATGTGCTGGAGGGTGGCACTGAGGTCAAGACTGTGGACAAAGGTAACAGGAGTCAGCATTCGGGCCTTGGGGCTGACTACCTAGTCCCTGGTCACATCCTTCCTCCTCATACATGAGCTGCCTTGGGTCTCATCACCATGGTTACACTAACTTTGAAAACTGAACACCATAGCCACATCACTCAGCCTGTGTTCTCAGAACCTACCTCTCGGTGGACAGAAGTACAGTATATTAGGTCTACAAACAGACAAATTAATCTCATCTAAACGGAATCTTTTGTCCTGGTTATGCCCTGAACAAATCTACATGCTTATACCCTTCAAAACCAGGCTGTGGGACGGGGTGTGGGGAGGACATGAGGGATATCTAGGGATCCACACAGTGTAAGGCAAGCAGGCAGCTGTAAATTCTGGGAAAATCTCATATTCATCCAAAGTACTGGCCTGGGACCACTAATCGTTAGAACCCATAAGCTAAGGCTCTCACTCCCTTGGGATTGGGTCCAGTAGCTACAGAAAGTGGTACCATGGACACCGGGTCTGCCAGAATGGGTCAAGAAAACTGATCCCTTCCTGCCGTGGGATAAAAGCAGGCTACCTATGTTCCTGACGTCCAACTCCTGGGCCCCTCCTTGAGTTTCAGGGCCTGCCACCAAGACCTTGAGCTAGCCATCACCTAACATTCAGCAAGAGAAGCAGTACCAGTCAATAGAAAGAGAGACAACCCCTGGAAGCCTAGCATTTTCTGCCACCAGTCATTTCTGCCTTACCAACTGGTGTGAAGAAGGAGAACGTGGTTGGGGGCATGGGAGTGGTGGGGCTGCAGGTGTCAGTAATCCTTTCAATGGTGCCGTTAGCCCCGCAGTGTGCAGAGATACAGCCTCCCATGCCATCTGTCGTGTTGTAGATGACTTCCCCATGATGGAAGTCTTGCCCACTGTAGGTGCAGACACAGGCTGTGGGAAATAAATGTCTAGCCTGTTACAGTGCTAAGACACTGGTAATGACTCTCCAGCCCCCTCCCCTCCTGCCCATCTCCAGCTCAGAGAAGGCTGCAGGTACTCACCAGAAGCATTGTGGCTACAGCTCACACCGTTCTCCGTGCAAACGCTATTAAGGGCAGAAAGAAGTGGGACCAAATGCATGAGAACTGGACCTGCCTGCACCCAGGGGGCTTAGTGTAGGTGATGAAGCAGCCCAGTTACCGCCCAAGCTGGAGGCTACAGTCCAATCAGGTCCTAACCTTCAACCTTTCAAGATCTGCTCCACTAAGGTCACACTCTCTCAAACATCACCCTCATCAATAACCAATGCAGATAAGGTGGACTTCAACAACATCGTCCCTTTGTCCCTGGGAGGACACTTGACTGAGAATACCATCGCTTTCACACACAGCTGGAGTTTAGGTCAAGGATGTCCTCCCTTTCACACGAGCCTTAGGTCATAGGCATGCTCCCTCCCAGCTCAGCTGCAAGTCCAGGGTGTCCTTCCTCTCAGCTGAGCCTAAGACAAGAGTGTTCTCCCTCCTAGCTGAAGCTCTGTAGGCACGGAGCCCCACAGGGCTGGTGGTGGTGTCACGCTTTCCCCTCCGCGCAACCTCAGGCTGAGGGTGCTTCTAGCTGAAGCTGTGTGGAAGTTTGGCCTGGGCTCCCTGTGGCATTCCAGGTTCTAGGCCACTTTAACTGAATGACTTACCAGGAATGGCAGTTCTTGTCTGAAGGTACTGTCGCACCTGGTCGGTACGCCTTCCCATTGATGCGGCAGTGACGGGGTAGACGTGAGCGGCTGACTGTACAGTTGGATACACACTGCATCGTGCCCTCATCAAAGATGGGGGCTGTTGGTGGGCACTTGGGGTAGCAGCCTGTGGACCAAGAGACCTGTGTCCTAGACAGTCTCCCCTTCGAGCCCTCTGACACCAGGGCCCAGGTCTGTCCTCAGTGCCCAGCTTCATCCACACTAGTGTTTGAGTTTGAAACCCTAGCAGATCCTAGTGGGATCAGGAAGAATTCCTCCCAACCAAGGGTCCCATCAGAAGACCCCAGGGCTTGGATCCCAGGATAGATCCCAGTTCAGATCCTAGGAACCCAACAGACCCTGCTCCTCCCAGCTCAGCCTTCCACCTACCTTCAAGGCCACGAAGATCTTGTAGGCAGTGTCCACTAGGGTTCTGGCAGGTGCGCATGCAGGGGGCCCCACATGGCTGGTAGTGCCACTCACACTGACCCTCGGGGTTGTAGTAGTCACAGAAGAGCGCTGGAAAGCAAGGAGATTTCCTGGGGTAAACCTGAACCCCACCCTGAGAGAAGGCGGCTCAGATAGAGCTTTCCAGCTAATAGGGGTGCCAGAGAGACAAACACCGAATGGGGCTCTCCAGCTACAGCAGCTGCTCCCAGGCACACTGGCCCTCAGGGCTTCACATGGACTGTACATAAGAAGAGGTACTGATGCCTCCATTGTAGGACGTTTTCTGATGTCAGCCTTCCTCCCACAGATCCTCACTCTCGTTCTGCTTCGCTTGCCTTGGGAAACTATTGGTCCTCCCATGCATCCTGGCTGACCTATGGAGCTGGCCTCTCCTGCCTGGAACCAAAGTCCCTCCCAGGGCACTCACAGCAGACATCCTGGCTCAGCCCCTGCAGTTCCCAGCCCTCGGAGCTGCTCCTGTTAGAGCCAGCTATGGCGCACCTACAGTGTTTGTGTACTTGGATTGCAGGACACAAGCAGATGTACATACACATCGGAGGGAGGTGTGTGTGTGTGTGTGTGTGTGCGTGTGTGTGCGTGCGTGTGTGTGTGCTGCCCAGAACCCCAGTTCCACACTGGAGGTGTGTGTATGTGTGTGTGTGTGTGTGCGTGTGTGTGTGTGTGTGTGCTGCCCAGAACCCCAGTTCTATACTGGAGGTGTGTGTGTGTGCTGCCTAGAACCAAGCCAGGAGAAGCAAGGGACATCATCACCCTCCTCACCCCCAGTTCTACCCTTTAGCAATGCAGACAGATTCCCACTCACGGCAGATGTCTGGTGTCCTCCAGGACACACACACTCCCACTTCGTGGCAGGCCTGGGCGTAGGCAGCCACAGCAGTGCAGAAACACTCGCAGTCACCCCCTGAGTCGCAGGCACATGCGTCACTCACACAGGCTTCATAGTACTTGGCAGGCTCCACCTGTAAGAGACAGAGGCTTCAGGCTCTGGAGACTCCTGTCTCCCTCAGCTCTTAGTGTATATGCTGGCCTAATAATTTGGGCCAGTTTCTACTCATGTTCATGGTGGCAAATGTGTGACCATGAATTTCCAGCCAGGACATCATGGTTTCCATAGACTGGCTCGATCATGGAGTTGCCACAAGCTTCCTCAATCCGTGTTCAGAGTTAACAGCCCCAAACCATGCCCATTCTGCTGTACACATGTAGGTTCCCGACCGACACCCACACCCTTGGTTGATGGTTTCTCCATCCTAAAGTTCAGAGACCACCCAGCCCCATGCCATACATGGGCGTGGCAGGCGGCGAAGGTAGCACTGTTGATGATGCTGCATTGCTTCTGGGCCCAGGACTTGCGGTAAGGATTGGCAGTGCAGGGGTCCTTGGACACCAGGGCATCTGGGCAGGATGGAGAGAACTTCCAGCTGTTTCCAAACTCCAGCATGTCACCAACCACAGACTGGCTGCGCGTGGTGAAGTCGTTGATGGCATTGTCGTCAAAATTCCCACACAGGCCACAGACCCTGCCCTATAGAAGCACAGAGATTAGAGATATGGGCCAGAGCCCCATCCTGGAGCCTGATATACACTCTGCTCTATTAACACTCAACTTCCTGAAGGATGAGCTCAGGAAGAGCAGCAAGTGTGAGTTTAGAAGGCCTTTGGTGTCCAGTGGTGGTGTGTGGCACTTCTGCCCATCTTTGTCCCCAGGACACAACCCCAGCCAATGATGTCCCAGGAGGCCTGTGAGTCCCCCCGCTTGGCAGCCCAGGAAACCACATTTTCCATTATTCCTGTTAGACTGCTTCACCCTTCTTTCCTCCACCCCAACCTTGGTGTCAGCTCTCAGTCACTTTGTAGGGTGAGTGTGGGGCTGTGGCATTCAGCTTAGAGTATGTCTTAGACAGTAGTCTAAAACACTGCAGTGAGCTAGACAGTGGCCCCATGTTTGTCCCTTTCTAACCCTGGGCTTGTGAAAGGAGCCTTCTTAGGAACAGAATCTTTAAATATGTGTCCAAGAGAGAGGAGGTCTCACTAAGGCAGGGGGAATCCTGGGTTTCCTGTCCAGTCTTCTTGTAAAAAAGAAAAATATAGGCAGCTACATACAGTCACCCACGCAACAACAGATAGAGAAAAGGATAGTGAAGCCACAGTCCAAGGACACCTGGAGCCCCAGAGCACGGCAGCCCTACTGACATCACTTGGGCTCCTAGGGTCCAGATACAAAAGAGAACTGGCTCCCTAGTTTGTGGTCACATGTTACAAAAACTGCCAGACACACAGAGCAAGGGCTCCTCACCACTCTTCTAAGGTCCTTCTCATCCCCCCTCCCTCTCCAAAATGTATTATATTAATTTTATTGTATGTGTGTACATGAGAGAAGCATTGCCACAGAGCTCTTGCAGAGGTCAGAGGACAGCTTGTAAAAGTCTGCCCTTCTACCATGTGGGTCCTGGGGACTGAACCTCAAGCCTGAGCTCATCAGGCTTGTCAACAAAGCACTTCTACCCACTGAGCCACATCCCGGCATGCCTTTCTCTGTCTCTCTGTGTATGTCTCTTGATCTCTCTCACTCTTTCTGTCCATCTCTGTCTGGTCGGTCTCTCTCTCTATCTCTATCTCTATCTCTATCTCTATCTCTATCTTTCTCTCTCTCTAGCTCTGTGTGTGTTTCTGTCTCTTTCCATTCACGCCTCCAGCCCCATGTGTGCCCCAGTCCCTAAGAGGGCTTCCCAGCTCAGCCTCACCTTGAACTCAGGGTTGAGTCTGAGAAAGATGCTGGTCTTCCTGTCCCACTGAAGCACCAGGCCAATGTCGGTTTCCACCACTAGGTAGATGCCCATCTGGTGGACATAGTAGGGGGGCTCCTGCCCAGTGCCCTTCTGGACCACCTCCACCTTGCCGTCTGTCAGCTTCAGCTCATTGTTCTGTGAGACAAGGGGTCCTCAGAGGCTAGCCAGGACCACACCCCCTCATGTGTGCCCCTGCCCCACTGTGGAGCTCCAGGGTGTTCTGCCGCCTCCATCCCACTCACCCCCAGGAAGATCTTGATGTCCTTGGAGCAGGTGGTTCCTGTGGTACCACAGGGGATGTTCTCGGTGACAACACGAAAGGCATCCTGGAAGCTGCCATTCCCATCACAGTGGTCCTGGAGGAACAAGGCCATTAGGGGACAGCGAAGGGTGGTGAGTAGCCGAGGTTGTGGATCGCCATGGGTGAAGCTGTCCGTCAGACGTACCTGCAGCAGCGTGTACTCGCAGTTCCCACTGAAGCTGTAACGCTGCCCATCAAAAGTGATGTAGTGGCCATCCCCATACACAGCACAGCTGGCCAGGCAGGGCTTGTCTGTGCACTGCCACATCCTGTTCTCACAGGTGCTACATAGAAGATGGGGGTCAGCTGAGAGCTCCCAGGGAATGGGAACCTTCCCAGAGGCACTGTGGGGACCCCTTATAGGAAACCAAAGCAGAGACCAGGCACCTTGAGAGCCTGTGCTGTGTATGTCCATCAGAGGCCATGCTGGGGCTTAGTCCATTCCTAATAAGGACTTCTGTGCCTGGTGACAGCTTGGATACCCACCCCTCCTGTTGTACCCCTCACATACCAGTTGTTGCAGCCCACTTGGATGGTCTCCCCAGGCCTATAAGTGGCCTCGTTGTGCACACAAGGACAGTCCTCAGCAACAACACAGCCTCCATTACCATCTGCCACCAACCCGTCTGGGCACACACAGCCAGGCACGCATTCAGAACTGTACTGTAGGACATACGGAGAGGGAGAGTGGGATTGGATATGGATGGCTGTTTGGGGATGAGATGTCCTCTTTGCCTGCAGGACTGCAGGTGTCGTGGGAGCAGAAAGCTCAACAGAAGGGTATCCAGGGGTGCTCTGGGAACGCAGTCTAGCCAGGCTGCCCTGAAGGCCCTCAGCATTGGAAAGCCCTGCCGCTCTGCTCCAAGAGCTGCTATGAGGAGGCCTGAAGGTCTCCACAGATACCATAGCGGAAGAGGTCAAGGAAGTAAAGGGGTCATCCAGGAGGTCCTAGAGCAGGTTATTAGGGAGCAACCAGCTCACTTACACAGGTCATGTCCAGGGTGTGACAGCTCTTCTGACATCCAGCTCCAGTGTCCCCAGACGTGGCATTGCGGCAGTCAGAATAGATCATGGGTGCATCACACACTGGAGAAGGAAGGGGACCAGTGAGGTGATGCCATCCACCCCTGCCAAGCTTTCTCTGAGGGACACCAGTGCTGTAATGTCTCAGCCTTTTGTTTCCAGACAGCCTGCGGCTGCCCTATGATGAGGGCAGAGTACACATCTGTGTTATGCGTGCTAGGGAGTGAGTATGTGTGTGTGTGTGTGTGTGTGTGTGTGTGTGTGTGTGTGTGTGTGTGTGTAGAGTGCACTGAGTACTTTCATACTATGTGTGTACAGTATTCACACCCTCATCTCCCCTGTTCCTGAGCCCAAGGCACAGACAGCACCAGACACATTAACCCCAGCTCCGTTCACTTGGAAAGAGCATCAGCCCTGACATGTCTTTGGATGTATTCTCCCAGAGCTGACGGACTCCCTCACATCTCACCTGGAGTCGGGGCAGAACCTCCAATGCAGGTCAGTGTTCCTTGGGTGCAGGTGCTGCGAGGAGAGGGCTGTTAGACCATCATCCCCTCTGGACCCCAGGAATCTCTGCCACGTCCTCCTTGTCTGCATGGCCACACGTGCATGGGAGCAGGGTGACCAGGGGCCCCCTGGGAAGACAGTCTGCCAGGCCTAAGGATCTTACCAGATGGCCCCACTCTCGTGCACAGACTCGCCGTTGGGAACTGTGGATCCCCTGTGGTAGCAGGGACAGCTAGTGGCCTGCACACATTTGCCTGAATCATCCAAGAAGGTGCCTGCAGGGCAGGTGCAACCATCTACAGGGCTGAAGTTGACACGGCAGGTGACATCTTCCTCATTCAGAGCACGACAGGTGGGCTGGCAAGTGCTGACGTGGTATTGGTAGGTCATCGACTTGGGGCAGGTGGTTGTAGGCTTTGCTGTGTGGGAGCAGAAGGAGGGGGACACTTAGCCCAGCAAACAACGACAGAGAGTCTAACAGTTCAAGGCCTTTCCAGCTCCCCCGACAAGCTCCTGATTAGAGCTCTTGGTCACAATGGCTTGGGCCTCCCCAAGTTTCAGAGACCAGTGTAGTGATAGGACCCTTAGAGCATCCAATCAGCTGCGAGGCCATAGGTGGGGCCCTGGCCTGTAGAGAAAGCAAGCCCAGCTGGCCCACAGAACACTCACTGCAGACGCCATCTCTCCAGCCACTGAGCAGCACGCCTTTGGTGGCACAGGCATACACGTAGGAGGACAGGGCGGCACACATGCAGTCCTCGCTCTTCTCACAGTTGCACGTGTCAAACATGCAGTTCTAGCGGTGGGGACATCAGAGCATCAGGGACCCAGCCTCACATCCAGGAGCCTGGCATCGGACTAGCATCCATTCCCCATCCCCAACATATTCCCACCTCTTTCCCTTCCTCAAGACACTGCCCCCATCCCCCATGCCTCTCTAGTTTGTTTTAGTGTTGGTAGCTCCCATGTAGCCAACCTTCCCTCTAGGACATGGATTCTGGGAAGACCCTGGCCCTTTATCTCTGTGGTCCACCAGGTCCAGCCCTGGAACACTCTGTCTTCCTTACTGTTCTATTACTCGCATTTCTCAAAAGCTTTGTGTTTAGCTCTGTTTCTAGTGTAGACCAGAGGCTTGATCTAAACTCAGTGAACAATGATGAGCGGACACGTGAAGGAACATGGATGTCAGGAATGGAACCAGAGAGACAGACTGGGAGAATATTCCTGCCACCTGCTGCCTCTCAATTGCCTCCCTCAAGAGTCCTCTGATCTTCCCAAGAGGGGACACACAAGGCGGTGTCGGAGTCCTAGCCAGCCAAAGAGCGGGCATTACCGAGTAGTAGGTGCTGGGGTTCACGGTGGTGTGGCACTTGGAAAATGGGCCACTGGCATCAGTCAGTTGAGAACACCAGTGCTGAGCATACTTCTCTGTGGATGGAAGAGAAGCCATCAGCTACTTACTCACACCAGTCCTGGGTTCCCCCCATCTCGTGACATCCTGCATCTCTGTGCAGACAGACATCATGGGCACTGAGTCATACTGCAGGTGACACCACAGGTATCATTGCGACACACACGAGGCATGGGAAAGCTATAGTCATTGTTTCTCTTCTTTCCTATGTCCCCAGAACCCTCACCTTCTAGGAATGTGAATGACCATCACCGTGGACAATAGTCAAGACTTCTGGATCAAAATACAAAGGCAAAAGTGGCAGTACCAGCTGATCCTGACCCGCACCTCCTCAGCCCTACTTGAGGACTAGACAGTGTCACACCACAACTACATTAGTCTTGTGTCCTTTCTTTTACCCTGAAGCAGGGCCCCTAACACCCAATGCCCTGTGTGCATAGTGCAGCAGGTGAGGTCCCTAGCCATCTGTGACTTTGTCCTGGAGATCCTCATGTCCTCCCTTCCAGCTGGTAGGTATGGATGATGGTCACCACTCTTCCCTGGGGCACCCACACTTGTTTTGCTTGTCCTACTGTGTGCTACAAACTGCAGCAATATATTTTATAAAATGCTGCTTGCCTTCAAGAAAACTGAACTATGGCCGAAGCTGAAGCCGAGTTAACAATAAGGCTTGCAGTCACTTAAGACAGTGTTCTCAAGTTGCTGTCCTGCTGTGTGGTCAGCTTGTTTGAGTTTAACCTGACTTTGAGAGAACAGTGTAACTGACCTGAATATACCTAGGATTTCCTCTGCAATTAGCTTTACAACCTAAGTTAAATGTATAGTTTTAATCTTAAAGTGTGTACTTCTCCATGCCATGACCCAGAATAATGAAAGTGTGTTATGATAATATAATCATTTGCTGGAAGCAACCAACAGGTCAAAAGCAACATTGCAAAAAACAAATAAATACTGCCACAAATGCTGGCAGGACATTCAGACACAGACTGATAAGGTCTGTGCAGCTCTGAGTGTGGTCCTGGGTCAGCTGTCATCAGTAAAGTAACTTTTTCCTTTGTAAAACTCTGCTAAACATTTCTATGGGAAAGAATTCTCCACTCACTCCCTATGCCATATTTTCCACACTGCTCAATAAATATGGGGCAAAACCCTTTGTTACAGAGAGACAACACAAAGATCAAATACTATAGACGGGCCACTGACTACAAACTATAGACGGGCCACTGACTACAAACAGATGGAAAACACCAGGAGAAAAAATGGAGAATTCAAATTTTGTCACTTTCAGTCCAACTTTTCCAAGAGGAAGCTTCCTTTCTTCATTCCTCGATATAACATCTACACATTTTGGTGCCCTCTCTGGGATTTCTTTAATGTGTGATTGAAACAACACACTACATGCTAGTTTGCCTATTCGCTGTCTCAGGGTAGACAACTGGACACCAGGCCAGGTCAGAGTTGGCTAAAAAAATGCTTCTTGGGGAAGTAACCACCTCAGAAATGGAAGCAAGTAAGCCAACACCTAAGCATCCAAGAGGACATAGGCTCACCATTCTCCACGCTGAGCGAGCAGGGGTCCTCAAAGATATTCTTGACGTTCGGACAAGCTGCCTGGGTCTTGAAGGTGTTGACGAAAGCAGCTGCTGTACCCTCCACAACCCCACTGATGGTCTGAAAATCATCGGCCTGGATACTGTTGAAATTCCCACAGAGCCCTAGGAACAGGAGAGCAGGTTGAGGCCCTGTGTGGGCTCTACAATGGATGGGCTCAGGTCCAGGGTCAGGGCCTCTTACCACAGGTTAGACCCCTGAGCTCAGGTGCCAGCTGCACAAACACCTGCATGATGGGCACCAGCTGGATCTCAAGCTGCAGACCCACGTGGGTCTGGGCAATGATGAAGAAGGTTGAAGGCCGGAAGAGGGTAACATTGGCTGTGGGCAGATGATAGGAGTTTCAGGGTGGGGGTGTCCCATGTCCCATGGGATGGAGATACACAGTTTAGAATCATAAGCAGCTCTCACCTGTAGATACTGGTAGCTGGGTATAAATCTGGTTCACAAAGACCTCTCCACTGGCTTTCACCATGACCACCTAGAAGCAGTGCCGGAGTCAACTGAGGTCAGTATGGAACTGAGGAAGTGTCTCCCAACTGTCCCCTGGCAGCCCACACAGGCTGTGATGTGTGCTTGCTAGGTCTGGAAGGTCCTGGGCTACAAAGCTGTAGTCCCCATGTGGTAAACTTATGTCCCAAGATCTATCCCCATACTTCCCCTGATTTTTTAAACTTTGAAAAGAATCATAGTCTAAGTAATATAAAAGCAGAAATTAATGTATAAAAATAACTTCAATGGGGTTGTAATGGATAGATGCCTGAATCCTCTTTTCTTGGAGCCAACTGGTACAATCACAAAAGCCCCAGAGCCGAACAATTGCAGAAAGATCCACAAATAGTGGACACACTCTCTGCTCGGGATGTGTATCCAGCATATTCCTCCCACCCGGCCCCAGGACCTGCCTCTGCCTCAGCTCCCCTCAGCTCCCCCCAAGATACTCACCGTCTGCCCCCCACCCAGGCTCAGCGTCACACTCTTCAGACATGTCTCGCTGTCTGTCAGTCCACACTTTCGAAGCTCAGCCAACACAGTGAAGATATTGCTGTCACAAGGCTGCAGGGGGCGATACAGGTCCTGGCATACCACGCAAGCCCCTGCCCACCTCACCTTCCCTCTCCTGCAATCCATGCTGCCTCCCCTTGCCAGAATTCCTTATCCACCACTGTCATAGACTCTAAGAAGCAGCCATTTGATTTCAGGAGGAAGGGGTCCCTAGGAGCCCATGCCATGAGTCTCCCTAGCCCCTATCACGGGGCTTAATGCACCTACTGAGTACAAGAATTCTAAAAGTGATGTTGGGAGGAAGATGGGGTAGGGAGAGACAGACTGAGGGGAGTTGAGGAAGGGAGGTGGATGATTGAAATATATTGTGTGCATATATGAAATTTTCAAAAAAAATAAGAGTATTTTTTAAAAGAAAAACCATTTTTTGGTTTTGTTTTGTTTTTTTTTAATCAGTGGTTTCCAAGGTAGGGAGGGGGATGCTCAGATGGAGTCAAGGGTGGCCAGCATGGTGAACTACTGAGTGGTACTAGGGTAGTAGATACAGGATAGTTCACATTTGTCACAACCTGGGGCACGCTCATGAGTGACTCTGACAGACACTGCCGTGGATGGTAATGGCTGATTAGTTACCAGTCGTAACCAAAATATCACACTAAAGCAAGATGTTAGTACAGAGACTGCTGGGGATGGAGCGGCTTGGGAATTCACTGAGCTTTCTATTTCATTTATTTGTGGACATAAAACTGATATAAAAATAAAATAGGACAGGGGCTGGAGAGGTGGATCGATGATCAAGTGTGTACTGCTCTTGCAAAGGGCCCAAGTTCAGTGCCCAGCACCCACATGGTGGCTCCCAAACACCTGGAACTCCAACTCCAGGGAATCTGATGCCTCTTATGGCCTCCATGGGTACCATGCTCATGTACACACAGAGAGACACATGGACAGACATAAGTAAAAGCATATAAATAAAATAACAGGTCTCTTTAAAAAGACAAGATGAGCAGGAGTCATGCAGCTCTAGAGGCTCCATCAGCAGCTGAATGACCGCATGGAGCCCTGGGCCAATCGGCAGAAGTATTTCTTCAGTTTCACCACAAAGTCCCCAGGACAACATAGGCCTCACCTTGCTCAGCACATAGCTGCAATCCCCATGCACTGTGTACTGCCTTTCATCAAATGTGGAGAAGTGGGAGCCTCCCAGCACGGAGCAGGTACCAGGGCACGGGATCGCCTGGCAGCTCCACCGACCTCCAGAGCATGTGCTACAGGTGGGGAAAAGGACATATCGTGTACTGCTCCCAGGAACAGCAGTCCTGACATGTTTGCCACCTAGACTGAAGGCTTCTGCCCATAGGGCATTTACCACAGCAGGCTGGGACCTGGCCAGTCCACACATCCTGCGGAAGTAACCCTGGCATATGGCAGGCACTTGAAAGGGGAGCTGAAAACCTACCAAGTGGTGCAGTCAGTAGAGTAATTGGTACCAGGTGCATAAGATGTCCCATTGTACAGGCAGGCACACTGGGACACAGGAACACAGCCTGTCTGGTTGATGTCATCAAGCACCATTCCTATAGAAAGCAAATCCACGTGAAAGGTGTCATCTAAGAGCCTCAGTAAACCTTGGCAGCACAGAGACACTTTCACCAAGGCTGAAGAATGGCAACATGACCACCCATGCAGCTGTGTGCTTTGGAGGTCCTGTGTCTGGACTGGTGAGGTAGAGACTCCATCTTACCCTTAGGACAGAAGCAGCCGGCAATACAGTGGTCCTCACAGACCTGGGAGCGCTGGGGGTTGGAGCAGGTGTCCACACAGGGTGAGCCACATTCCTGGTGTTGCATGTTGAGGGGACATGTCTGAGCTGCAGGGAGACCAGAGAGAAAGATCATATCAAGCCAGGTCCCAGTTACCTGCTGGAGGATGCTATCTATGATGGTGGGGAACGGGGCTGAGGGCACTTACAGCAGAGGCTGGGACCCCGCCAGTCCTGGGGCTTTCCTCCAGCATGGGCACACTGCCGGGAGTACTCAGCCACAGTATGGCAGATACAGCTGGACAGGTCAGGGCTCTCACAGAGACAGAGGTCCTGCCGGCAAGCCTCCAGGTAGGGGCTGATGTCCACCAGGGCCGAGCAGTCTGAGAACAGCTGACTTTTCAGGATCTCGTCACAGATGCCCTGAACAAAGGTGGGGTCCATGCTGAGTTCAGACCCCAAGCTTCCCAGAAACACCTGGGTTATCCGGGAGCCCAAAGCCCTCCTCCCCACCCTTTCCTTTTCTTCCAAAGCTCACAGATTTGGTGGAGCAGTTCTTCTGGGGCACAGGGAGGGAGTCCTGGCACTGCTCTGTGGGGCCATCCATCTTCTGAAGGTTCCCAAACTCAAGAGGTGTCAGTCTAACATCTGCAGGAAGCCCAGAGCAATTCTGTCTACAGGTCCCAGGCCCCCAACCCATCATCCCAACAGCCAAGTCCAAGAGGCTTCCCTGGAGAATGCCCCTGTGGTCCTGTGGTCCCTGCCTAGCTTCCCCATTCTCACTGCCTGAGATGCTGAAATCTGGAAACCATGAGAGGAGCCCAGAATGAGCTTGGAGCTCCTAGGGCAACAGGATTAGTGGGGAGAGGCCTTAACAGATGCATAGCCATCAGTCCTACAAATGCATAGCCAGGCTGTGACGCAGCCTAGAGGACTGTAGAGCAAACCTGACATCCCACCAGCCCTCAGACTCTGGCTGACCTTGCACACATTTTGGCCTGACAGGAGCAGTCATATGCAGGGGCAGGCTCTGTCACCCACAGCTCATATGGGACTTGGGGAGACTGACAGAGGAGGGATGTTGGAGTATCTGGTTGATGCAACCACATTTGTGATGCCACTGGTTGGAGGTAGAGAAGCATGACCCTCCCAGGGTGAAGAAAGCAGGGGGGGTGTGTCCCCAGAATAGGGGTACCAAGAACCAGTGGTCTGACAGGTAGCTTGTTTCCTGTATGCACCTATGGGGTGTACCAGCGTGCCAAGAGTATGCATGCACATGAGTGTGGGTGTGTCCAGGTGTGTCTGTGTGCACTTATGCATGAGCTGTAATTGTGGGGAGGGAAGCCTATGTGGATATGTGTGCCTGTGTGAGCAGCAGGTGTGTGTGTCTGTGTCTGTGTGTGTGTGTGTGTGTGTGTGTGTGTGTGAGAGAGAGAGAGAGAGAGAGAGAGAGAGAGAGAGAGAGAGAGAGCATTTATTTACATATACATAGAGATCTATGGTTTGAGATCCTGGGAGACTAAGCCTCCTGGGGTCTTAGGGCATTGCCTGAGGACTTACTGTGAGAGAGGAACTCGCTGGACTCTGGACTGCCATTGAAATCTCCACAGAGACCACAAGTTTTGTTGGTGTATTTGGTGTCCAACTCCAGCTAAAATTAAGGAGACATCAGACACCTGACCCCACTATAGACAACCCAGGATGTGAACTATAGACTCTCTAAAAAGGGGGTTAAGGGCTCCCAGAGGAGACACAAGCCAAAAGACCCTCCCCATAAGTCAAATAAAACCATGACTCAGAAGCAAACATCCATATACACAGGACCTATGACTGGGGGTGAAGACCCTGAGACTCTGTTGATGACTGGATGCCCACCTTCACAAGCTGTATGTGGCCTATGCCCCCTCTCCTCACCCACCACCTGATCTCACTAAGAGACTCCACCCATCGCCCACATTTTACCAGAAGGCTCTGCCCACCCACACCCATCCCCCGTCCTCACCAGGAGACTGTCATCGTCATTCCACATGAAGACCAGGCCCAGCCTGGCCACCACCTTCAGGTAGCCACTGCTGAGCTCAATGAGGACCCCAGACTGGCTGAAGGGCAGCTGGACCCTTTAGAAGAGAGTAGGGATAAGGTATTGGGTGGGAAGGAGACGAGAGACAGGTGACAAGATCCCTGCAGCCATGTGTGTGACAGAGACATAGGGCCTGAAATGCCAGTATTAAGGAGCTGAAGAGGCAGCATAAACATGGGGTGGGGAGCGCCTATTCAACTTCTCTCCTGAGAGTGGAGTCTTGCTAACAACCCCAGTGTCTCCCACAGCCCTGATGTCCTAGTACCCCCTCACCACACAGCACCTCCATCCCCCATCCAATACTGCCCCAGACTCACGGGTGGTTATTGACTAATACAGAGCTCTTGGTCAGCTCAACAACTAGCCCGTCGAGCTTCATGGTGACCCTGTTCAGAGTGGTGGAATTAGACTCCCGGCCACGACGTAGCTGGATATTGAAGTCCTCATAGGCAGCCCCACAGTGTTCAGAGAACACATAGTTGCAGAGGCCAGGGAAGCGGAAGACCTGGCCATCAAAGGTCTTGTAGTGGAAGTCGCCCCATGTGCTGCACACCCTCCCGGTGTGTGCTGGGTTGAGAGCTGTGGACCGAAGCAATGGCAGGCTTTGGGGGCACTATTCTGGGCCCCAATCTGCCCTCTATATTCTTCCTTTCACACTGGGTTTTCCATGTGCCACTGGGATCGAACAGGCTGCTGCCTCCCATAGGTATCTAAGATTCCCCCCAACCTTCACTATGCTTATTGGCAGCCAGGAATCAGGGACCCCTTTCTAAACTGGCTCTTCAGGTCTAAGTGTGAGTACTCCTGCTAAGTAGGGCCACTTTCCCAGATAGACTTTGGGGTTCACCTACCTTGTACCACGGGGATTGTCTTCAGAGGTGGGATGATGGTCACCCCATGGAGTGCGACAGCTGTGGAGACAGGGGCTTGGATCATGGGGTGTACACAGCCTTGAGTGAGGTTTTGTGGTCACTGTGGCCCAGAGGAGAGGGCCCAGGGTCAGCAGAAGCAGACTCCCAGGTCTCCAGTCCAGTTTGGGTTCTATTGCCTGTTGAGGACCAGGTAGGGCAGGGCCCAGCCTGAGGCCTACATATAGTATTCTCTTCTCTCACTGTCCCCTGGGGGCCCCCGGATTCATCTGCCCATAGTGGCCACAGAGCCCAGAAACTTCTGTTTGCACATGGGAACTTATGTCCTGATTCTCACAAATGCCTGAATCTAGGTCAGCAGCCCAACCTCTCAGGTTCCCCTCCCTTTTTAACCCGTTTGGGGAAATGCAAACTGCAAGGTGCTGGCTGACCCTCCACAAAGCCCCACCAGACCCTTTGCACTGGCATGTGTGGCAAATCTCTCAGCTGCTAGGTCACGTCCCAGATGGTGAATGTGATGTTGGAACAGGTTAATCAAACCAAGAGAGATGGCGGTAGGCTCTACGCAGGTGGAACAATGACCTTGTGCTGCAGAGGGCATAGCCTCCCCAGGCAGCCTGACAGACCCTCTCCATCTCTCTCAGAGCCTGAGCCTGGATGCCTGTGATGTCACCAGGGGCTGAATCAACAGTCATGTACAACAGGGTACACCTCAGCTCCAAGTTCTCACTCCTCAGTGTGCTAGCTGAGGAGCCATTAAGGCAAGAAATCCTGGCGGAGCCAAGGTCACATTAAGGTAGAGTTGGGAGGGGAATATGGCAGGCATAGTGGGGACAAAAGGCTAGGACTTACCATCATGCCCTTGAAGGAGAGAGAAGTCAGAGTGAGGCTCATGGGCAGATTTCAGAGTGTTCTGATGGGCCTGGCCTGCAAAGAGGAGATAGGCCTGAGCTGAGAAGAGTACAGGTGCCTCAGACAGCCCAGGCTGCTGGCCATCAGTGTGCCGATGGAGGGAAGGACATAATTTGTCATTCATTAATGGCCTGAAGCACAGAGTCACCATGATGGCAGGTGAATGGCCCACCCCCATACCTACACAAGAGGGTTCGAGCAAAGCTGTGACTGGCCTTCACCTGAACTAAGTCTAGTTTCCTGGTGCCTGCATCTGTTACGAGGCCATGCTGGAAGAAAGCACATCCCCAGAACACCCTGCTGGGCCTACAACATATGCAGCCCATGGTGTCTTGTGAGCTTATGACAGTCCAAAGAGGTTGTGCGCTGGTAAAATTATCACAAACAGGGCACATGAGAGGATTGAGAGCCTGCCATGACCAGCTTTGGGGACTCTGAGACACGCCTTCTGCTCCCCCCTACATTGGATGCCCAACCTCAATCCCCAGCACTTACAAGTACTTCCTTGCCTCTTAAGTCAGAGACTATTTGAAGTTGTCAGGGCGCAGGCAAGGGCTGCGTGGCAGGACCCTCTCACAGATAGTTTTAGCTTGCCAGGACCCAGATAAGACTCTGAACTTCACTGCCCACCTGAGTCCAGGACATGGGGGAAAGAAAATGTCTCTCCAAATGACCTGGAAAAGCTGGACACATTGAATCTTACCTGTGTGTTGACTGCACGTCAGGGACAGGGCTAGGACCCAGAATGGGACCAACTTCCTCCGGCCAACACCCATGCTGTGGAGCATGGGGAAATGTCCCCCCTGGTAGCCTCTGAGGACAGACTCAAGTCACCAGCTGCCTTTTGTAGTCTGAGAGCTGGCTCAAGCACCGGTGGCTTCACGTTGGTGGGCGGGGCAGGCCTATCATTCCCCTCACCCAGGTAAACAGTGGGCACTCAGTCACTTTAGGCTGGTCAGTGGCAGCAGTCAGAGGTGGGTGTGTCTGCAGGTGGAGTCTGGCTTCCCTGAGGTTCCCCCAGGTCTTACCTGTGTAGTCCTCTCCAAGCAGCCCCTACACACCTACCCAGGCCATTCTAACCTATGAGTTCCTGGTACCTCAATAGACACATCTTCCAGACTGACAAAATGCTGCCTCTGAGACTACCCCAGGGCTTGTCCTGGACAGTCATTCCCTCTTTTCCTTGGGGAGGAGCTGTGTGTGTGTGTGTGTGTGTGTGTGTGTGAGAGAGAGAGAGAGAGAGAGAGAGAGAGAGCACTTCACAGTCACAGGAGTGTGGATCCTCAGAGGAATTAGGGATGAGTGAGTGAATCAATGTGCAAATAAGTCAGTGAATGAGTCAGTAAATGAGTGAATGAGTGGATTCATATGAATAGGTGAATGAGTGAATCAATCAATGAGCAAAAGTAAATGAATGAATGAATGAATGAATGAATGAATGCAAAAGTGAGTGGACAATTGAGTGAATGAATGGATGGATAAACCAATCAACGGTGAGTGAGGATGGGTGAATGAATGAATAGATCAGTAAATGAACAGGTGAAGAATGAATGACTATATGAGCGAATGGGTGAATGCGTGAGTTGAAGGATGAATGAATGAGTGGGCACACAGGGAAAGGTGTGGGTAGTCATGGGATATGTGAGATAGGCAGGCTGGGGCTTAGATACATGACAACCCCCTACCCTGCCCCAACTACCAACTGTTGCAGAGCTGGGACTGACCTTGGCACAGAGCCTGGAGAAGAGAGGATGGGGAGGAGTAGCTTGCTGTGGGACAGGCTAAGTGGCCATGGCTGACCATGGCTGGATGTGTAGGCTATGCGATTGGGAACCAATTTCAATGAGGAGGCCATAAGGAGCTGCAGGCAGTGACCAGTCCCAGACTAGGGTAAGTGCACAACCATGGCTACGCCTTCCCCACACCCTTGGCAACAAGGCAGGAGGCTCCCTGATGAGCAGTGTCTATGGCCCTAGCACAAAGAAACAGGCCTGACCCTTCGGCCTTCTGAGTTATCAACCTGATTTTGATGGATATTGCATCATGTCTGAGACTGGGAAGAACCACAGTAAGCTGCTCCCTTGACCAGCTCACAGACCAGGCAGACCATCTCTAGGCCTTGGCACACAGGATTCGAAGGGCTGCTCTGGGGACCAGGCCCATGTGACTGCCTAGTCCTGTTATGGCTGTGTGGGTACTGAGCTTCCTTTAGTATCCAGTTCCGGGTACTTCAACCACTGGGCATCAACTACCAGGCTTGTTGACTGTTCCCATGTAACTCCAACCTAACTGAACCCATCTTACAACCGGTACTCTCCCTGAAGCTTCATCGTCTCAACACCAAGGATTCAATTCACAAATCCACCCTGTAGTGCTCCTGCACCCCCCACACCTTCAGACCCACTCTGACCCCTCAGACCCCAGTCAGTCTGGCTGGTTTCTTGCCCCTTCTTCCACCCTGGGATAGAGCCTGCTCTGCTTCTGATCCAGGACAGGTATGGCAGCAATGGCTCAACCTAGAAGCCAGTCTTGTAGGATGAATAACTGGTGGGGACTGTGCTCAGCTGCTGGAGCCTCACTGTCCTAAAGGACATACAGCAAGGACACTGTGCCCACGGAGGCAAGGGGCTAGGGCAGTGGTCCAGAAGCCTTCCTTTCCTTGGCCCCTGAGGCCACTCAGTTCTAGAGCTGGGCCTGGGCTGGGCTGGAGCCCTTCCTTTAGGAGCTAATAAGTGAAAGGCTCATTGCAGTCCAGAAAGGAAGGGCCGGGATTACACCCCAGCTGTTGCCATGGAGTTAGGGAAATGTTAGGGACCAGAACAGGGCAGAGCATCACTGCCACATTGTTGTCTGGCTACTGGCCCCACCTTTGCCCTCCCCCACCAATATGGGACAAGAAGCCAGCATCTGATATCCCCTTGATCCTAGCAGGTCAGCCTGGTGATTCCATGGAGATTAAGCCTCATGCAGCTGGACCACTTTGGGATCAGCCCCACAGTAAGGCAAGAAACAGTCAGTTTGGACAGCCTGGTAAATTAAGGTGTGACTGGAAGTGCCAAGACTCCTTGACCTTCACACAAAGACACCTCATCTGCAAGTCTAGCCCGGCCTTGGAGGATGCTTTGAGTTCTCCAGGGAACAGTATGCTCATTCCAGCTCCCTTCCCTTTGTACCCCAGAAGCTTCTAAGGCAAAGCCTCGGGCCTGCACCCATTTAACATTAAGCTATCAGACCCACTCTACCGGCCTCCTGCCCCACCTCCACAGCCCTGACACAGCCTGACTCTCAGCCCAGCTGTCACTGGTCCATATGAGCTGGGTAGGGCCTCAGATCTCAGCATCTGGAGCTCCAGGGCTCGCATTTCCCCATTGCCCACACTTTTCCCTTCCAGTTTCTAGGCAAAGTCCTGGGGCCCTCAGACCAGGCTGATTCAGAGAATCCATGTGCCCTGCAGTGCAGACCTGAGATCCCTCAACCTTCTTACTCCTTCTCAGGGGTGAGTGGTTAAGGACTCTTCCTGGGAAGCCAGGGGTGCACTTCGTCTTAGGGTTTATTTTCTGGACAGAAGATGGCATCTTGTATTATGTGGCCTGGACCAACCCATCATCCTCTCCATGCCTCGGAGTCCTCATCTATAGGAGCAGCTGCACGGTGAATACCAACCCAATGAGGAACTGAGTCTCTATCAGCGCAGGATCCTCTGCACTTGCTCCTGGTCTCTGGGAAAGGCCTCAGTAGCAGTCCACCATTCCATCCCCCCGCTCTGAGATTTTCCAGAGACTTGAGGCTAACCAAGAGACTATAAAAGGTTCCTGCTTCCTCATCCACAGAGCAGAGTGACACTTCCTGACCTGTCATTCTGGTCACAGGCACAATCACAGCACATAAAAACTCAACAGGTTTTATGATGCTGATGGCTTCTCATCCAGTCCTATCCCATACATAACCATGTGTTGCATGGGTGTCCTGAAAGCCTGGGGCTGGGCTGAACCTACTGCCAAGTCCAACGTTGATTACAAAGCTGGCATTTGGGGGGAAAGTGCATCTTCTTGTTTGATTGGGCTTTGTCGGGGCTTTATGCAAAAGACTGATAGTCCATTGTTCAGAAGGGACAGAAAGGAAGTAGCACCAGCTGGAGAAGGGGACAGCCCTGGAGTGGTTGGGCAGCCCTGCCACTTTCAGGAACTGCCTCAGGTGTTGACCGAAGGGGCAGGCTTCCCAGCGGGTCTTTACTAAGCCAGGAACTTCCTTGATAAGGGAGAAAAGCGTCTTAAATTTCCCCAGGTTTATTTGGGGGGCCAAAGGGAGAGATGTGGTGAAGCAATGACCATGGGAGTGCTGTTTCATCCTGCCCGGAAGGAACTGAGATCTGTCCCAGCCTGCCTGGGGCCAGGAACTGCACCCCAACATCAGAGGTAAAAGGAATAGCGTCAATTTGATTTTGCGGCGGGGCTGCCCTGATTCGGAGCATTCCTGTGCTTGTTTGTCTCTCTGAATCATTAGGCAAACAGAATTCCTCCCAAGATCTGGCTGGGCTGCTGAAGGAAGTCCTAAGCCCTCTGGTTCTGGTACTGGCCAAAGGACCAGTGTTTTGGCAGCATGCACAGCAAGGACCACATAGATGGCTGCTAAAAGTGGCCAATGCCAGTCTCCCACACGGCTGGTACTCCCCATACCAACTTCTGTTTGTCTAGTTTGAGAGCATATTGGGCTTTCTCCTACTGTCCCTGAGAGCTGAACCTCTCTTGCCCTACAGCCCTTCATTCCTCTCTCTTTTGGCCTTGTCTCCTGGGCCCCTGGCAGTTTCAATGTAGCCCCGAGAGAATGTGAACCTGAAGATAATTTTGGAGACAGAAAAGACCCTGAGGCAAAACACCAGGCCCAAATCCTCCTCTGGAGCCATCACTGAGCCATTCAGGCCAACCCTGAGAGCCTCCGGGTCTATGACAGTCAAGTGGACTTTGTTGGCACTATCCCCTGATGACCCCCTCTATGGTGCTACTCCCCCACTCTGACCTGAGGGGCCTGGCCAGATTGCTCACCCTCTCTGGATCACCTCTTACTAAGCCTCAGCAGGAGAGGAGGGAATATTCCCTTACTGGTTCCCCAGGCCCAGGCCCCAACCGGACCAATGGGACATGGATAGTTGCTCTGACCCTTTGGACAGAAAAAGAACATGAGTTCAAGTTGCATTCTACACAGCAGGTCAGTAGGGCATTTTCCTCAATAATCCATCACATCCGGGGGCTAGGAAGACAGTCGGTAGAGTGCACACCAGGCAAGCATGAGGACCTACCTGGTGTTTGAATCCTCTGCGCCTTCATTTAAAAAAAAAAAAAGCCTGGCAAACATAGAACACCAGCACTGGGAAGTCAGAGACCGGAGGATCCCTGGGGCTTGCTGGCCAGCAGGCCTAGTAGAATCAATGACTCTAAAATCAGTAAGAGACCCTGACTCAGAAACTAAACTTCAGAATGATTGAAGACACTTAACAACAACCTGTGGTCTACATACACAGATGCCCATACACACACACAATCGTATCCACTGAAATGTATATTCATTAGGAAAGTACTGCTCTGGATACACACCCAGAACAGTGAAAGGTGTCTCCAAGAGACTCTTGCATATCCAGGTTCATGGCAGTGCTACTCACAGGAACCAAAATCCACTGGTACATGCACAAGACATCCTGTATCCATTATCCAGACTATTACTCAACACACACCTGTAATCCCAGCACCCTGAGCCTGAGGCAGAAGGATAGCAGGTTTGAAGCTAGCCAGGACAACGTAGAAAGATACCCTGTCTCAAAAGTCAGGGACAGGAGATTCCAGCATGTGAATAAAACTTTAGTGAGATAAACCAGGCATAAAAAGATAAATTCTGGACCCTGTGTGGTGCCTCACACCTTTAATCCCAGCACCAGGGTAGCAGAGGCAGGAGGATCTCCAGGAGTTTGAGGGCAGCCTGATCCCTCAAACTTAGTCTCTGAGGACTGAACAGGTAAACAATCCATTGGTACCTTGGGTGCACAGCTCTGAATCACTCCCCAGGCCAGGTCAGAGTTCCAGCAGGCCAGCTGAGCGCTACTGGCCCAAAGGTGCTGGACTCTGCCCTTCCCCACCCTACATAGGTACCCATCAGCCAGTCAACCTTTCAGTCAGAGCCCTCACCGCACAACCCTGACCTGCCTTGTTTAACTGGACCTGATGTACTCATCCTGGGGCAGACAAGAGTAGCTGAGTTCACCCGGAAGCACCAAGGATATAGAAAAGACAGGCCCAGCAGGTAATGGTAGCCCTTGGAGATGGCACCATGCAATGGGCAATACACATGCACCCACACAGCCCTCAGAATTATAAAACTATGAAGAGGAAGGGGAGGAGGAAAAGCACAGAAAGGATGGCAAGGCTCATCCCTAGTGTCAGACCATGGTCAGATGTCCAGACAACTCCCACCAGCCAGGCTGATCCACCTATGTGCATCTAGACCAGCATCCAGCAGCATGGCCAGGAGGAGCCTCTGGTCCTTAGGAAAGCTGTGTCTCCCTCCCAGCCCACTCCAGAGACACAGATATGGGAGGTCCCTGTGGTCTGAGTGGCAGCTATTCCCTGAGAACTCAGAATACAGAGATATGTCCAATTTAATTATGGCCACTAGAAGCCTAGCTAAGATGTATTCATTCAAGCCTTTGGAGGAGTTCCTTCTTTAACTAGTGTATGAACAGCTAGGAAGATAGCTCAGTAAGGAAAGTGTCTGCCAGGCAAACATAAAGACCTGAGTTTTGAAAGTGTGGTGGTGCTAGGGAGTGGAGACAGGAGGATCCATGAAGTTTGCTGGCCAGCCAGATTGGCTGAATTGGCAGAGCCCAAGTTTAGTAAAAGACTGTCTAAAAAATAATGTAGAAAAATACTGAGTAACAACATTGGCATTGACCTCTGACCTCCACACACAGGCACACACATAAACACACACACACACACATATGGACTTTCAGACACATATGCACACACACACATGAACACACAAAAAAATAATAATAAAATTGAGGAAATGTGTCTTTTCCATATAGATTTGCAGGTGTTCTTTAAGTATGTACTATATAAATTCCCTTTGGAAATATACTGTGAGTCCTTTAATTGTCTTTTTATGAAATTCCTAATTCAGGTGGTATCCAGTTTATCAATTCTCTCTCACACCTAGGGACTTTGCATTCTGTTCAGGTAGCCTTGCCTTAAGACTTGGTCAATTTCAGGCCATGGATACTCAGCCTCACGTTTTCTCCTAGGACGTTATTGCCCCGGTTTTACCTGTAAGACAATAAACCACTTGTTTGGGTGCTTTGTTAATATAAAGTCTGAAGCAAGGTTTCTTTTGATCCACTCCAACTTCCAGTTTGCCGCCATGCGGCTGTTTTTCACCAGTGAGCTCAACGGTGCGTCAAATGTGCGTATCCAGGTTCCTTACTCGTTGCATCTGTGTTCACACCAAGACCACTCCATCTTGACCAGTAAAGGTTTTGAAAACAGAGTCCTCTAGCTTCGCTCCTCAGCACTGCTCTGGCTGCCCTAGGAGCTACAGACCCGTACAGACCAGAATGAGCATGCCACTGTCAAGAAAGAAAGCTGCTGATCAGCCACAGGGAAAATGACATCTCAACAGTCCTGAGTCGTCTGTTCTCCTCTCTCCAGTTTTCAGTATAGCGGTCTTGTGTATCTTTTGTATACCTAGGTATTTAAGGTTTATGAGTCAGCTGAGGACTGCTCATTGCTAGTAGTCTGCTGATAGTCTATAGCCATGAGGATCTAGTGAACACACGTGTTGTTCACCAACTGTGTTCGTCTCAGTGATGTCCCCTGGACTTTTATATTAGCTACTTTTCTTGTGACCAAAGGCCTGGTAAAAGCAACTTAAGGAAGAAAGGGTTTTAGTTCATACATCCTAGCAGAGAAGTCATGGTGGCCAGATGGTCACGCTGTACCCACAGCTAGGAATTAGAGGCAAATGTCGGCGCTCAGCTTGGCATTTTCTTATTCAGTCGGGGACCCCTGTCCATGGAATGATGCTGATCACACTTAGAGTGAATCTTCCCACCCAAATTATCACAATCCAGAAACTGCCTCACAGACTTGGAGATTCTAGACCCTATCAGGTTGACAGTCAGTATTAACTACCACGGATGCCTGTGCCCACTCCCTGAACTTGTGAGCAGTCCCTCCCTTAATGAGAGTTGCAGGGAGAGTGTCCTGGGTTTCCTGATCCCAGTAACCCTCACAGAGCAATAGATGAAGAGGTGAAGGGCTTTGGAGACAGCAACCAGGGAATGCAAATGGCACTGGAAGATGGAAGAAGGAAATGGGTTCTCCCAAGAGCCTCTGGAAGTAGACCTCCAGCCTCCTGGACGGTAGTGGTACATCTGTGTTGCTTTAGGCCCCTGAGCCTGTGGATACTATGAAGTTCTCTGCGTTGGAGATTCATTGACTGGCGAGAGCTTTGTGAAGGTGGAGAGATGGGGAGTGACAGGTAGAAAACCAAATGACCTCGAGCTGTCTTTAGTCTCAAGATAGCCATTTATCATTTCTAGATCTAACCTAATGTCCTTTCAACTGTCAGGTAAAACCTTAGAATGTGTCGACTTAGCAGATGGCTAGCTTCTACCAGTTCAAAAGCTAAAAATGTCGTCAGATATTATCTAAGACCTAGAGCAGAAATTTTGTACTTTGCTAGTGGTGATAAGTCTCCTTGCCTCTTTCCAGGAGGAAACAGAAAGCTTTGATCTTTTACCATTGAACAAGTGTTAACAGGTTAGTGTGTGTGTGTGTGTGTGTGTGTGTGCATATGTGTGCACGCGTGTGTGTTTGTGCATGTGTGTGCATATATTTATTAGTTGGGGGGCTGTGGGTGTGTACACATGGAGACCAGAGAATAACCTTGAATCTCTTTCCTTAGGAGTTGTCCACTTATGTGAGACAGGGTCTTTCATTGGCCTAAATTCACCAACCAGATCAGGCTGGCTGGCCAGTGAGCCCCAGGTAGAATCTGCCTGTCTTTGTCTCCCCAATGCTGTGATGACAAGCACATGTCACTGCACCAGGCTTCCCTCCACCCCAGGGACTGCATCTTAGCGACTGAGCCATCTCTTCTTCCCCACAGCAGGGTTTGTATAGATAGGATTTTTTTTTATTTCACTAAGGTGTTTCTCTGTGTAAGTTTACCATGAATGACCATTGAACTTCCCAAATGCATCCCTCTCTGGGCGTGGGTTACACGCCACGCGCTCCTGGTTATCAAGTGTTCAGAGGTTCTCATGTTGTCTTCTTGGCTGATTCTGATTTGATTCTACTGTCATCAGACTCAGTACATGCAGGTTTGTTTGTTTGCGATCCCAGGACATGGAGAGCATATGCCTGCTGCATGCCTTTTTCTGCAGAGAGCTAAAGAAACATTTATTCATCCCAGAAAAGGAGGGTACCTGCAGACCAAAGAAGAGCCTGTCTGTGTCCAGCTTGGTGAGTTATCCAGGAGTTATGATTGTCATATCTATTACCGAGTATCTGGCAAGAAGCCTCTTAAAGGAGAATGGCTTTCGCCTGACTTCTGGTTTAAGAGAGTACAGCCCAGGGAAGGCATGGAGAAGGGAGTAACTCAAGGCAGTGGCGGTGGCTTGCTCACATCTGTCTGGGACAGGAAGCAGAGCTAGACTGTAAATCTCATGGCCCACCACTAGTGACTCACTTCCTAACCCACCTCTGAAATGTTCCATGGCCTCCCAAAATACTACCACCAGCTGGTGGCCAAGTTCAAACACAGGAGCTGGCCTGAACCATTCCACGTTCAAACCACAACAGTAAACCAGTGAGTTTATTGGAGTTACTGGCAGGAACCTGTATACTCCAGCCAGCCTTCCACCTCCTGTATACTCCAGCCAGCCTTCCACCTCCTGTATACTCCAGCCAGCCTTCCACCCCCTGTATACTCCAGCCAGCCTTCCACCTCCTGTATACTC
>JAQHUG010000157.1:4093132-4119297 GCA_028555095.1 Dicrostonyx torquatus
TGTGTGTGTGTGTGTGTGTGTGTGTGTGTGTTCTTTTTTATTTGGGGAATAGGGGATTGAGGACTGGGACAAAGTCTTACTGTATAGCCCTGCCTAGCCTGGTACTTACTATGTAGGTTGTAAGACAAAGTCACACAATGTAGCCCAGGCTGGGCTGGTCTTGAACACGTGGAAATTCCTCATTTTCTCAAGTGCTGGAAATGCACACATGAGTCACTATGACTGGCTAGCTCTCCATTTTTTTCTAGGGTGCCCCTTTTTCTCATCACTTCAGCTCTAGAAAGCAAGATTTCTTTCCCGTCTGTTGCTTCTCTGCTGTTGGTGTTCCACTCTGCTCACCTTTTCGGCTCCATGGCTGGGACATGGAAGACCACCTGCTGAGGTCACCACCCCACTAACATATAATCCCAGGAAACTCACCCCTATGAGAGCAAGGATCTTGACTGACTTTACATTTCAGTAGATAAAAGGGAGGTTTTTAAGTTGAGGGAATGGGCCAGAATGAAGAGTCAGTGAGTCTGATCCTCAGCGCCTCTCTGTGGTGTCCCCCAGATTCCTAACTCAAGATCTGGCAACATCATGCTGGACCTGTCTCTTCTGTCTAGTAAGCTTCTGACTCCACCTTGAGCTCTCCCTGTCAGGAGCCTGCAGACTGTGGATAGAGGTACCACAGTTTGAATGAGAAACCACCCACTCCTGCTACAGGCTCACACGTTAAACACACAGATCCAGCTGGCACCACCATTTTAGGCATTTAAATTGAGCTCGCCTCCTCTCTCTGGAAACTGGAGAGACTCCTCCAGGGGAGCCAGCTGCCATAGTTTGAATATGAAATGTCCCCACTCCCCCAGCTCATGTGCTGAACACATGCTCCTCACCTGGGAAAGTTCTGGAAACATTAGAAGGAGCCTAGCTGGTAAAAGTAGGTCACTGCCACGTGCCTTTGAAAGTGGTGCCTTCCCTCTCCACTTCCTATCCGCCGTAAGAGCAAGAATTTTCTCTGCTACACACTTCTGTTATCGTAATATGTCCAAGTGACCACAGACCGAATGGACCTTCTGAAAACATGAGCCAAAACCAGCCCTTCCTCTTTCAGGTTGTTTGTCAGATACGGGTACTTTATCAGAGCAATGAAGAAAGCGGCTACCGTACCAGCAGAATGCTCACACTTCATCTACTTCCTTGTACCGGTTTGGATCCCTCTGATACTGTCCTCCTCGCTCTACTCTCCAGTCTTAAACATAGGGTCCTTTCTATGCTCTCCAAATCCGTGACTATGAGTGGCAGATGTGTCCGTCTCTTGTGAGCCACTTCTCAGCACTGAAGGGACCCCCCACTATCTCTCCACACTCTTCCTCCCTGTTCACAGGAAACCCTTCATGCCCTCCAACTGCCTTACTTTACTTAATAACCTGTTTTTCTCTCCTGAATGTTTTTAATGGGCCCCATGACAGCTAAGTGTGTGTGTGTGTGTGTGTGTGTGTGTGTGTGTGTGTGTGTGTGCACGTGCTGCTCACATGGATATGGCCTTGCTAGTCTCTGTAGTTCTCCCTAGGCCTATGGATCACCTGGCTCCATAAGTCATCATCTGGTTGGCCTAAAAGCCTGTGGTTTAAAGAGCCAAAGAGTAGTCCCAGTGTGTACTGGGCATCCCCCCTGCTAATGGAGGATCGAGAGGATCTCTGCACACCGTAGCCGAATACAGAACAATGACAGCTGGGAATCTTCCCAAGAGCATTGTAAGAGGGCTAATTTCCCATTGCTTTCTATTCCCCAGGCAGGGATCATAGCCTGAATAAACAAAGAAGCGTGTGTATGTAATGTCATGGGGGACGATGTTCTAAGCAGAGTTCTAAGGCTGGAAAAGCATGGCTAAGGTTTTTGCAATGGACCGCCTAAGACCTCAGAATCGGGGTCACTCATGGTGTTAGTAGCAGGGACAGAGAGGGGAAACAAGGAGGCAGGGAAGAAGAGAAGAACCTTGTCCAGAGCCCAGGCCATTCCTGTCCTGACCAGAATGCCCATGCAGGCTCCAGGGGTTTCACTTCAGGAAGAGGAGCAACAGAACTGAGCTTGGCCTCAGCTGGCCGTCCTCTGGCCTTTTGGCAGTTCCCAGAGTTGCTGAGGTCTGGAGAGACTCAGACTGTATAGAACGACCTTCACTGCTAGAATCTCACCTTCCCCGCTTTGGACCAGGGACCTAGCAGTCTCAGGAACACCCGAGCTTTTCTCACGCAGCCTCTGCTTTAACCAGGTGCCCGCTGGGTGGGGCCAAGTTGTCTAGACTGTGGGGCTCCTCAGCCTCCAGCTTTTGTCCCCAGAGTGCTTGGAATAGAAGAGGAGGCCCCACACAAAGAGCTGTTTGCCTTTCCCCCAGATCTGCAACAATACTTGGGCTGGGAGGCACCCTTGAGGCCCCAGGCCCACCAGTTAGAGGTTGCTAGTCCTCATCAGCTTGAGAGTAAAGGGTGGGTAGGGACAGACTGTAGAAGCTGTATTTCCTGCTGAGAGGATGGGGGCTTTGGGAAGGGGTCTTGGGCATAGAACATTTAAATAGTGGACATTGTGAGGGCATTATACTGGATGGGGGTATATCTCTGGCACAGACTTGGAAGAGACAGGCAGGATGTGTTGAGGTGGAACCTGGCCATGCTAGGAGATCTCAGGTGGGAAGCCAGACTGACTGGGCGTAGATGGGCTAAAGTCAGCTTGGCTGGGGCAAAGCTGGATATAAGTGAACTCTGGAGCAGGACAGAGGAGGGCACCTGGTGCATCCACCTGGCCCAGCTCCCCAAGCTCTCCATTCAACACCCTGTGCCTCCCTCAGTATCCCCAGACCCCCTTTCTTGGACCAGCCATACTCCAGCCCTCTGGCCTGTCTAGGCTCCCCACTTCATCTGGCCCATCTCTCACCATCCCATGAGCCAAGCATCCGGCTTGCCACTCACCCCGGAGCCACCAGATTCCCACATCTGTATTTCTTTTACACCATTTTCGTGCTAACTCTATTTTGGTTTTGGTCATGGGTCACTGTAAGATGCTCAGACCCATCTTTTGATGAGATCTGACTGCAAAAGAGACAGCGATAGTCGCCAGTTTCCCTTCCTGTGGGTGCAGTCTCAGGAACCGATCAGAGGCAAACGGGTACATTTGGTCCCCCAGGTGCCCAGGCCCAGCTATAAACCCCAGTGCTTAAGGCTGTTTCCCCTCCTCATTAACCTTCATGCTCCACACACGGGGCACACACATGGTGAGGAACACTGTCTCTGAAGACTAAGTAAGAGCTGAACCTGCCAGCCTTGGCTCCCATCCACCTAGGTCCCTGGAGCAGCCGGCCCCCAGCCTGACGGACCTCCACAGTACTCCCCCTTCTCGGTGGGAGCTGAGCAGTTCTGCCTGTCTGTAGCCTGGGAACACCTCTCCCCTGGGCCTGCCCAACTCCACCTGAGACAACATCCTGGCCTCGATAAAGCTTAAGGGCGCACGCCAAGCTAAGCGGCTTATCTACCACGACGCAACCGCACCCAAGAGGAGCCACACAAAGCGTAGATAAAGGGACAAGTTAGTGGGTGGTGTTCCCAGATATCCATCAAGACGAGTGCCAGAGCCTGGCAGGCCCCTCTGCCACCTTGGAGGGGGAAGCCTCAGGTTTCAACCCCTCTTTACCTACACCCCATACCTGCAGGGATCATTTTGGAGCTGTGTCCAGATGCAGAACAGCTGCCCTGGGGGATGGCTCACCACTCATGGCAGTGGCTGAGCCGAGGGGCACCCATCTGCTGGAGGGAATCGCCAGGTTGGTTGTCTTCTTGAACAACAGCCCCTTCTTAGACTTTCCTCTGTGCTCCCTGGCCAGGCACAGCAGGCAGATGGCTCTAAGCAGGGCATTGAGGAGTTGGGTGTGAGTCCAGCTCTGCCGGGATTTGCTAAGTACCTTTTGGCCTTGGTTTCCCCAGCCACAATGACAATGTTGAGGTAGCACCGAAAAGTCCTCTGATGTCCCCTCAGGGCCAGGGAGTGTCACCACCACCACCATCACCACTGCCCCACACATACCCAAGCTGTCATGAGCTTTAGGCACCAGTCTTAGGGAAGGGAAAGAGAGAGTTGGTAAAATAAATAAATAAAGGTGAGCGCTCTTCCATGGCTACCAACAGCCTTGCATGGCGGACGCTACTCAGCCTCCACCAGGATCAAGGCCTATTGCTACCAGGGACAGGACTGACTTTCCTTGGGAACTGCCTTGTTCAAGGTCATATTCCGTCTCCAGCAGCCTGCTGGAAGGAAGGCATGAGACCAGTACTGGACTCTCTGGAACTCCATAGCTTGTCTTATATCTGGTTTATGGGTAACATCCTGAAAGTGTCCCATGGACCTCTGCCTACAAACTTCCTAATCCTGCGCCTCAGGTGCTATGGAGAGTGAGATATTATGCTGCTCTAGGGAGAATGTGTGACGCATGAGACCCCTGCCGGTCTGAGCTCCCTCCACCCTGGTATCCTTGGTGTCCGGACATGCACAGGCAGACCGTGTAAGAAGTCTTTGCCTGAGGGAGGGCATGGTGGATAATGGGACCTGTCACCAGTCATGCTCATGCCCCTGCCTCAACCTTACACCTCCCCTCCTCCCTTCCTGACCTCCTCAGGGCACTTGGCTAATTACACATCTCATTGACTTGATTTGGGCCCTGCTTGACAATTATCTTTCCATGTTGTTCTGGCTTGTTCCCTTAGACACCCCTTTCTCCCTTCATGTGGAAGGTTTGAGGTGCTCCTGGGCTTAGAATCCATTGAACACTCACTTGTGTTCAGGCCAGACAAGGGGCTGTAAGAGGTAGCCAAGCTGTGAGGAGGTGCACTGTGTGAATGGGGCACGTGCAACAAGATTCGAAGGGCTGGGATGCAGGACAGAAGACTGCTGGGTGACATGGGGGCCTGGCTGGACAAGGGTCCTCACCGTGCAAAGGGCAGGGAAAGGACAGAGTGTCCATGAGGATCGGACAGGGGCTCCCGGACATGTTGCTTTTCAAACATGTTGCTCTGACAAAATACTTGACAAAGAAACCTAAGGAAAGATTCGTTCAGGCTGACATTTAAGGGTCCAGTCCATCATGGTGGAGAAGACACAGCAGCAGGAGCGTGAGACTCACATTGCATCTGCAGCTAGGGAACAGAGAGAGATGGATGTGGCGCTCAGCTCAGTTTCTCCTCTATCTGTCTTAGGACCCCAGTCCACTGAGTGGTGCTGCACACACTCAGGGTGGGTTGTCTCACCTCAGTTGACCTAATCTAGAAATTTCTTCACAGACAAGCCAAGAGGTTTGTCTCCTGTCAGGTTGGTATCAGTAATAGCTATCTCCATGGAGATGCCTCATCCCAGGATCATGCAGACCTTCAATGCTGATGGCCTCTGCAGCCTGGCCTCAGAAGTGGGGGACCCAGTTATATACTCAGCTATATATGCCCAATTATATATCCCTATCCTTTTATGCCTTCTTCCAAGATATACCTGCTACGGAGACAGAAGTGAGCTGGACACTTGGAGCAGTGGCTGCTGGTCCTGATACATAGCACGCCACCCAGGAGGGCCAGGGCACTAGCCACATGGAATGACAATTGCACCTTTTACTTCTGACCAGGGCTAGGATGGGTGGAGTCAGAACAACTTAGTTCCTCTACCAGAGCTTTGGTTGGTTCCAGATGACTTGGACACAGGCATGTAGAGAATCCTGCCTTGGCCAGCCTACCTTCCTGGTGGGCAACACACACAGACACACACACACAGACACACAGACACACACACACGTGCTTGACTCTAACAATGAGCCAGCTTTTTGCACAACCCGGTTCACGTGAATTTACTTCCAAGATCCAAGAGGTAGATAACCAAGTATCCAACAGATAACTGGACAGGCGAAGCAATCCTCTTGTCTCGTGTGTGGTCATCCCCATGGGAAGACATTACTCAACCTTTAGAAGGTTGACCATCAAGGATGCTGCACTGAATCTAGCAGGATTGCTTGAGGTCCTTGTAGTTGTCAGATTCGTAGAAACAGAAAAAAAGATAGGGTGTTGAGGGCTGGGGAGTCAATACTTTACAAAATCAGGGTTCCAACTTTTTTAAAAATGGAAAATTCTAGAAGTGGATGACGGTGACAGTTGCACAACATTGTGAATGGATTTACCACTGACGTATGCTCTTAGACCTGGGTTCAATGGGAAGCTGCTTTCCCAGGCCCTTTTGTGTCTAGTATCATGCTCTGTAATGTGGTGATGTTCACAGAGTATGAAACAAGCTTTGTGACCATGTTACATGCACAGTTCTGTGGCACTGAGTTCATTCACACAGCTGTGAGCCGGTACCACATTCATCCACAAAGCCCCCTTGTGGGCCCAAACTGGACACTGGGGCTGGATTTGAGCTATGGTGGTACTGGCTACTTACAGTCAGCATCGGATAAAAACATCCACTGTACAAAGGTAAGAATGGAGGGATTGCGTGAGGAGACAGACAGAAATATCTTTCCCCGCCTGACATTGTGTCAGATGCTCTTAACAACGAGGGACCAGTAAAGAACCAATGGAAGCAGGGGGAGAGGGAAGGAGAGAGAAACAGGAGGAAAGGGTAGAGGGACTGAGACAGGGTCCATGAGACTTATTGGTCCAGGCCACTCTTTACCACAGAAGGACTCAACCTGAGGCCACATGAATAAGTAGCCTGGGGCCTTTCTGTGGGCCTGTGGTGGACCCACATGCAGCTGCAAGTGTTTTGAGTTATTCATTCCTCCTATGGCTCAGTATTATTGACCAAGCCATGACCTTGGGCCACTGGCCACTGTACCCCTGCAAAGTTCATTCAATGTGAGAAGAACCTTGTGACCAGTCTATGGTTTGTCTGAACAGCTTAACTTGGGTACCTGGAGGAAGACTAGCCCGAGCCTCCAAGCCAGCATTGGCGGTTGTTGGCAGGTCAGCAGGTACTTAAAAGACACTCTGTGGATAATAAAGGTGTATGCCTGCTGTTGGGGTTAGCCTAGGATTTCTTCTGGCTGAGATGGGTGGTTCCAGGTTCCTAGAGGAACCCTGAGTCATGAGCTAAAGCCCAGCCAGGTTTCAGGGCCTATGAGCCGTGTACCTTGGCATGCACACTAGCAAAAGACATGCTTATTCATAGAAAAGGAGAATATCTTCTTCTGCCACCCTCCTCCTTCAGAAAACAAACTCTGGGTTTATCTTTCCTTGGGGCATGGGAACCAGCATTGGGTGGAGACAGAATGGCTTAGACCAAGGACTCAGAATAAGAACAACACCTGCCACCAAGTGGACCAGGTGACTTTGCAGCAATGCTCAGCCCCTGACCCCACTTCAGGCCAAGAGGGAAGGTAAGGGGATAGCAGAGGGCAGTAGAAGACCCACACTGACGGAGACTCTTGGAAATGACGCCAGGACTAGCTGTGAGACCTCCTCAATCCAATACCTTCTTGAAGGGAACTCCAGGAGAAATGGGATACCGCTCCAGCTCCTAACCCAGTAGTTTCTGGGAAGCTTAGCTCTCTTCTGAACCCAGGAAAGAGAGAAAGTACTCACGGTCTCTCAGTAATGCCAGTCAAAGCCTGGGCACCACCCTCGAGCTAGAGAACGTGGACCAGACACAGGGTCATCCTCAGCTGTCTCCTGGATTGGAGACTGGGTGGCTCTGCTTGACTGCCTGGGAACATCCTGGTATCATTAACATCTACCTGACCCTAGACATGTTGCATTGCTAGGACTGTGCCTGGAGTTGAGGGACAGGGAAGGGGTGCAGGTATGATAGGTGAACCAGATCTCAGTTCACAGGAGGGAGCAGCCAGCAAATCTAGTGACCACACAGGGTGAGGAGTGTGAGGATGAATTGGAGGATGGAGGGGATCTCCCTGGCCCTGGGAGGTGGGGGGGCATAGCTGTGTCCACCACAGTGTAAGAGAAGAAGGCCAAGTGTGGGGAGCAGGAAATATGGGGTAGCTGAGACATCAGAGCAGGGCCTTAGACAGGATCCTCTCTGGAGGACAGAGCCTGACCACTTTACCTCTGGGGCCCTGGCTGGGGCCATGTCAAAGGCTGCATGAGCTGAGAGTTTACAATTGGCCCACAGAGGTCCCACAGTCCCTATAATACTTCTGTAGCTCCCACAGTTCTCCCATGGTCCTCCCACATCCACAGTCAAGAGGCACGAATGCACGTGTGCTCACTCACTGGCTAGTGCTCAGCTCCATTTCCCCAATCATACACTGCACGATCCCCTGCCTAGGGAATGGTGCTGCCCACGGTGGGCTAGATCTTCCCACATCAGTTAAGACAACCACTCACAGACATGCCCACAGGACAATCAAATTTAGACAATCCCTCATGAAAACTTATTTCTCAGGTGATTCGACGTTGTTTAGTTGGCAGCTGAAGTCAAGCACCACAGGGACCTATCAGCATGATCAACTCAGGGTCTCTATGGATGTGGGAGACAAGAGGCAATGTTTTTGAAGTACTGAAAGAAAAGAAATTGATACTAGCATTCTAAAGTCAGATGAATTGTTTGGGTTTTTTCTCATTGCTATGATAAAATACCTGACAGAGGCAACTCAAGGGAGGAGGGGGTGTTTTAATTGTAGTTTCAAGGACACATCTCATCATGGCAGGGAAGGCATGGTAGCTGGGATAGCTCCATCCACGCTAGCAGAAGTTTACAGCTCAGCTTGTTCACATCTTGGGGAAGTAGAGCAGTCAGGATCCAGAAGAGGATTCACCTTTAACACCCACCCGCAGTGAGTCATTTCTAGTAGGTCCCAAATGCTCCATAACCTCCTAAAATAGTACCACAAACTAAGGACCAAACTCACGAGTCTGTGGGGGGCATTTCACACCCAACACACTTCAGCCCAGCTGTGTTCACCACAAGACATAAAACTGTCTCTCGTCCCTGAGGCTGGAGAGGACTTGGCAGAGGATTAGAGAGCCATGTAGCCAGGGGCTCAGTACAGGAACATGCTCTGAGCCCTTGCAGATGTGGAGCAGGCAGAACAGAGAAGATGTCTCCACAACCTGCTGCCATTTCCTCACAAAAGGGAGACCTGGGGGAGCCAAAACCAGAGCTCACAATACATCAGCTTCTCAGAGACAGTAAGAGTGGGTCAAAGAGCTTGGAACGCTTTTTTTCAAGAGAAGAAAGAAGTGTGCTGTCCCCAGACTTCTTTGGCTGCTGCTCCTGGGACCCACATCTGTGACTCTCCACCCCCTCTATAGGCGAGGGTATCACTGGGATAACACAGCCACACAGTCCTCTTCCCTGGCTTGGCCATATGGTAGTGGTGACCTCATCCCTATCAGTCAAAAGAGCATGATTGGCCCCAGGAGAGGGACTTGTGGGCTCCAAGAGTGAACCAGGCACCCTGGACTCTGACCTGGCTTATCACTAGTCTTCACAGTGGCACTGCCACAGGAGTGGGAACAGGAAGCCCCCTCCGTTCTTAGGTAAACTTCTGTGGCCTGGAGCATGGCCCACTACCCCTACACACACACATGCACACTCACACATGCACACACGCACACACGCACGCGTGCGCGCATGCATGTGCACATATCTGGCCAGGGCTCTGAGGGCCTGTAGTTTGGTTGAGTTCTGTTGTTTTAGGTATGAGTTGTACTTGGGCTCTGGCCTCATGGACAGGAGGAGGTTGCTGTCCAGTACAGCATATTCCTCTGCCTGCCACCCATGACCTGGTCTCATCAGGGAGGCATCTCAAAGGCACATCGTGAAGGAAAGCCACAGTGCAGTCCCATCAAGCAGACTCAAGTTCAGTTTGCACTGGGGCCCTCTGTCCTCACAGAGTGGGGACAGTCTGGACAGTATAAGGTTGCTGACTAGGCCATGATCCAAATTTCCCTAGGACTTCCTGTGAAATGATAGGCCCTCTGGCTGGAGCCATGACACACAAGCAGAGTGGCCCATGTAGGGTCAGTGTATCCAGCAGTGTTCAGTGCAAGGCAAGAAGGTCACTATGGCCAGCTAGATAGGCCAGAAGGAAGGCTCTATCTCCCCTGTTAACCTGACCTAACTGGTCTCAGGTCCCCTCCTGCAGGACTGGTCACACAGTTGTCCTGTGCCCACAGTTCCCAGAGTTCACATGCAGAACCTGCTTCAGCTCCTATGACCAACTTTATCACTATCCCTCCACCCAGAGGCTGAAGCTAGATCAACGGAGCCAACAGGGAAAGAAAGGGCTGTTGTTACAACTGCCTTCGCCTGGGGACGTGGCACAGAGCCCAGGACAGGGTCAGATGACCTTGGAGTCCTGTAGCTCTCTGGAGACCCCTAAAGTTGAAGAGCAAAGATCACAAGTACAGAATGACAGCTAAGCCGCTATCTGTGTCTCTGGGCTAGTAGGAACCACCCTCATCTGCACAGGAAGTGTGAAGACAATTAGGTGACTCACTGACCCAGAAAACTGCCAAGTACCAATAAGCAGAATTTTGTGTCCTGGACACAGCCCCTGAGATAAGAGGATGCCACCAGACATGCCACCAAAAGAACACCTTTCAACAATGGGCAATAGAAGCCATCTGATTGGGCCATGTTAGCAAAGCCTGTGGAGAGAAAAGAGGCTGTGTGGAAAGGGCCTGCCTGCTAAGACATGCCTGGGTCAGGCTTGGCTTTTTGGCCCCCCAGATTCATGAGGTGGGCATGGCTCTGATCACAATCCCATTTGAAAGGTGGGAGTGGGGCGTGGGGAATAACATCCTGAGCTAGCTGGATGTCCCAAAGACCAGGGACCGAGCTAAAGCTATGAACAGTAGAATAACACAACAGGCTTTCACAACACATCCATGGCTTCAAGGACCTTGATGCCGTTGGGGTAACAATAGAGGCCCATGAGCCAGGGTGGCCAGGCTGTCCCTGCCATCTTCTAGCTCAGTGCCAATGGGGTTGCTGATTCACCCAGTCTTGCATCTATGACAACCCCCTAGACAATGTCGCTGAAAAGGCAGTGAAGATTTTGAGTATTATGCCCTCAGCATAAGATCTGGAAAGAGTCCCCATACTAAAGACCACTTCTGTTGTCCTTTCTGATTCCTCAAAGGTGCAATTTCCCTATAGGAATGCTGGTGGAATCAGCTAGACATCTCCATGACTTCTTCTGGGCCATGCTCCATGCACCTGGGTTCCCTGTCCCAAATAGCTAATTGTATGAGAGTCAGGACACTGTGGCAAAGCACCAGCCAGGGTGTAGAGTCACAAGGCTGGCTCTTCCTAAGGCTCCTCTCCTTAGCTTACAGTGTCCTCATGTGGTCATACTATGTGTCTATGTCCTGAACTCCTCTTGATCCATAGCCAATTACATTAGGGCCCATCATAATGACCTCAGTGTGATTTAATTCTTTTAAAAGACCATGTCTTCAGAGGATGGATAAATGGCTCAATATTCTTGCAGAGGATAGGTGGCTCACACATGGTGGCTCACTGGACACCATTCCTACTGCACATTCTGGGACTCTCTCCACTGTCTGCCAACACTGTGACGTTTTCAGAGCCCATTCCCTCCACACAGGTCCTACTCAGCTCTGGTTTCTAGCCATTGATGTCAGACTCAATCTGTGTAGCACAGGTCATGGAGGAGTTGGGGTAGGGCAGGGTGGCAGAATGACCAGAGTGACAAGACCTAGTCAAGCAGAGAAGAAAAGCAAGTGGCTCAAGACCATGTGGCCTCAGGATCCCCTGCTGGTGGTCCAGTATACACTCTCTAGCTCCCCCTGCTGATAGCCCAGTACATACTCTCTTGCTCCCCCTGCTGGTAGCCCTCTCTAGTTCCCCCGGCTTATGGCAGAGTACACACTCTCTAGCTCTCCTTGCTTGTGGCCCAGTACACACACACTCTCTGGTGCCCTAGCTGTTTTTATGATGAGTGACTTTAAACAGTAAGGGCAAAGGGCAGCAAGATGGACCCCACCACCCCTCAGATTAGCATGTAGCCAGTTTTACTTTCAAATGTTCTTCCTCGAGGGAATTGAACAATACAGTCAGAGCTGCCCCTATCAGTCCTGCCACAGACACAGCCATAATCCTGAATCTAATGCTTCCCCAGTGTTTATCACATCCATTCATTTGTTTTGTTTGTTTGGTTTGCATTGGGGGATGCATGTGTGCCACAGCACATGTGTCAAGGTCAGAGGCCAGCTCCTGGAAGTCAGTCCTCTCTTCCCCTATGTGGGTCCCAGGAATTTAATTCAGGTTTCCAGGCTTGGTGGCAGTTGTCTTAAACCCCAAATAATCTTACTGTACCTCAAATATTTTATGTTTATTGCATTTGCAACTATTCAAGTAGTATGGTATTGTTTTACATTTGTAGAAACTAACAGACACCAACAACCTTGAAGACATGGCTCGGTCATCAAGTACTTGTAGATCTGATGTGGGAGTGTTCTCCTGTATTTTGTATTACTCTTATTGGTTGAATAAAGAGCTGCCTGGCTTATAGATTGGTCAGCCCTTAGGTGGGCGGAGTAGACAGAATGGAAGTTCTGAGGAGAAGAAGAAAAGTGAGCCAGACACCATGAGGCTCCCGTCGGAGATGGAGGTACCTTAGGACCGTCCGGTAAGTCACCCACCTCGTGGTGACATACAGACTTTTATAATGGGTTAGTTTATGAGGTGAGGGCTAGCCGGGAAGAGGCTAGAGATAATGGGCAAGGCAGTATTTAAATGAATACAGTCTCATGTGTTTATTTTGGGCAAGCAACCAGTGGCTGAGTGGGCCAGCAGCTGGGGGCTGGAAGCTGGATGCTGGGAACATACAACCCGCACACCTCTCCACCTAATCACAACAGTAGATCAAGCATGAAGACATGAAGACAGATCAAGCATTAAATATAATCTAGGGGATATATATATATAATATATATATAATCTACAGATTGTATTTAATCCCTAAAAACATGTGCAAAAAGCTGGGGAGGGAGAGACAGGAGATCCCATACAGAGAGCCGTTTAACCTAAACAGTATGCCCAAGTTCAACAAAGAGACTCTGTCTCAAAAACAAGGTTGACAGCACCTAAAGAATGGTACCCAAGGTTGACAGCTGCCCTACACATGCACCCACACATGCATATAACTGCCTGTAACTCTAGCTCCAGGAGATTTAATACTCTCTTCTGGTATCTGTACACACACACACACACACACACACAGTTCTCTTCCCAAAGGAGGACCATTTGTGCTTTTTGTTCGCATCCATCCAAGAGCCATCACTGGACAGCCACCAAGAGTCTCTGGCTCCCCAAGCTGCTCATTGTTAGTATTACAGTCCCAGCATCCAAAGTCTGTGCTGAGCTGGACTGAAGGATGGATTCAGGGAAGACTTCTGAGCTGGTTTTAGCCACTACAACAGAAGAGACCTTGGAGATGAGAGCAGCCCTGTCACCCCAGGTTCTGGGCAGCTGAGGTGTGCAGTAGAATGCCAGCCAAGCAGCAAGCAGGAACCAAGATAGGCCTTGGCAGTTTTGTCATTGCTGCATGACAGAGTCCATCCTGACTAATACACGTTAGAAAGTTTTCTTTTAAATATTAATCCTTAGATTTTGAAATTAAACCCTATTCATCATTACTGGGACTCTGGGTAGGAAAGGGACTTCATACACAGCACACATACACACATACACCCCATGTTTGAACCAATACAAGAACAAGTAAGGGAACTGATATTTTTCCAAAGGACCACATAAACCCATGCTGGTAGGTTCATGTGGTTTGACAGCTTTGCTCAGCAGTCTTTGAGGAGCCATGTTATAGTTTGTTTATGGAGTATATATCCCCACTCCCACCAAAATGGCTCACAGATTTGAAAGTAAGGGTGTTATCCAAGGAGACTCTCAGTGGGGAGGGTGAGACCTGGCTAAAGGTTAAAAGGGCTGAGTCTTTGCAGGATGTTATCCCTGGCCTTTGCCAGTCATGCTCAGCCAGCTTCCTGGCGAACCACGCTGTGAACAACTTGTCTCTGCCACAAGTTCCTGCCGCTTTGGTGTTCTATTCAAATGCATGTGGTCGAGCAACCACGGACTGATCCCTCAAAACCCTGAGCCAAATAAACCGCCCTTCCTTTACACTGTTTCTAGTGGGGTATATTTATCACAGTGACACAGATGTAAACAATACAGTCCACAGAGTTACCACTGCTTTTCTTTCCGTTTGTGGCAGAGGCCAATGCCCTGCTCCTAGTCTGTGGCCTGAGGCCTCCTCAGTGGCACACACACACATCCCATAGGCACAGACAGATGGATATACACTTGTGTGCATGCACACCTGTGTACTCACACCTGAATACACACTGTCCCCACAACATGTGGACAAAAGTCTCACCCATAGTGGAAAACCCTGGAAAGGAACTTGAGGGCTTTTTCACTCATGGTGGGGAGGGGCCTTTGTTCACCCAGTGCTCCGAACAAATAGAGCTCAGAGCCTAAGGGAAAGTAATACAGGTGGCAGAGTCGCATCATGTCTGGTGTGCAAAAAAAAAAAAAACAAAAAAAAACAGTAACTGGATCCCGAGGGTCCCAAGGAACCCTCTCCAAACTATCTAGCTCCACCCGGTTCCCAGAAGCCATCCACATAGTTCAGATCCTTGCAGAACCAACTTAAACCACACGACCAGAGTGGCTATGCCTGAGTTTATTATCATAAAGCAAGGGATGGAACAGAAACTCTGAAAATAAATATCTGCAGAGGAGAAGCCAAGCTAGAAGAGGAGGGAGCTCAGAGGGTCAGCAGCATGGTGCGAGACAGGAAGGGATGAACACGGTAGAACCCATTCACTTCCTTCCCAGAAGTCGGGGACTGGAACGCCTGACGCGGACTTCCTGGGCCTCGGGGAGCTCACAGACAGTGTCCTGGCACAGACAGCTCTCAATGTGCGTGTAGGTATGGCTCAGTTCACTGCCATCTGGACATTCCAGGGTCACCTGGCGCTCACTGGTCTTCTCCTCCTTGCAGCAAGAGCACCTGTGATCCAGATCCTGGGCCTGGACAGAGTACCTGGGGACAGGAAGGGCAGAATGAGTGCCAGCCTCCCTGGGAGCAGCAACAGCAGCCTCCCTCTCTCACGGGGGCCTGTCCTTGAGCTCCTCCACCCCCCCCCATCTCACACTTGCAGCCTGAGACTCACATGGTGAAAGTCCCACAGGAGCCCGAACAGTAGTTCATGGAGACATTCTTGGTGCAGCCATTGTGGGAAATCTCCTTCTTGACACGGATGAGAGAGCAAGGGACTGCGGTGTGGTTTTTAGGGATACCTGTGGAGGAGATGCAAGTGCAGGGGTGGTCTAAGACTGGCTCATAATCTCTTTTTATCTCTCCCTCTCCCTCTTCCTCTCCCTCTATTTCCCTCTCTCCCTCCCCTTCTCCTCCCTTCCCCTCTTCATCTACTGTGCTGTTTTTTTCTCCTCTCTCCCAGCGTGGCTAGCCCTTAACTCCCAGTCTCACTGTTCTTTAAGGAAATGAGCCCAGCATCAGCTGGATTCCATGGAAGGGGAATCAGAGTATAGTAGACACAGAAGGAACAGAAGTCCTGAGTTACCCTGCCCTGGTGTCTTCCTGCCCAAGGTCTGGTAAAGCCCACCCACCACCCTTTTCTGCCAGCTGTACTTACAGGTCTTACAGCAGCCATTTGGCATGTACGTGATGGAGCCCTGAAGGGAAAGAGGAGTGTGAAGGAAGCCCAGAGCACCCCCAGCAGGTGAGTGCCCCTTCATGGGGTGCATAAGAGCTGTCCTATAGGATGGTATGGAATAAGCCTCCTGGAAGCCAGGCAACTGGTGTATCAGGCAGAGCACAGAGCCAGAGGGGTCCCACTCACCGGAACACAGTCATCGGGGTTGAAGTCGGGGCAGGTGATGTTGGAGACAGAGGAGATGAGCTGGTTGTTGATTTTCATGCAGCTGAAGAAGGTACAGTTGTCGCTGGGGTTTTTCTGTACTTCCCCGGGCTGTGGACACAACACAGAACGAGGATGAGCAAGTGTGCCTCCAGAGGCCAGCCCCGAAGACCTGGGAAGTACAGCTTCACAGGCAGAAATCACTGGGCAAGTGACATCCATAAGAGAGTCTTGGAGACAGGAACTTGCCTGCTTTTGGTTACACAGCATAAAAATCTCTAACCTAGGTCTAACCTATGAACTATGAAGTGACTCTGAACAGGGAAAGGGTCTTTGAAAATCTCAAGGAAAGAATCTGTAGATGAGGTCATCCTACATCAAGGATGAGCATCCTTGCAAGCGACACAGAGGACACATGGGCTCAGATGGAAGGGAGGCTGCTACATGGAGACCAAGTCAGAGATGATACAAACACAGCCAAACACCTGGAGCCTGAAGAAGGGGAGGCAGGAAGGCTTCTCACAGCTTCCGCCAGCCTTGATCCTGGACTTCAGAGCAGCCACCCAAATATGGCCACTCATACCAAGCTATATGGGACCTGGGATGTCTCAAGCCCAGTGACTGACAAGCTCATGGGTGGAGCCGGTGCACACACACCTTCAGGATGACATACTGCTGGTCTGGCCTCTCAATGATGCAGTGAGTCTGCTGGCATTTCTTGCAGCACTCCCCAGGGACTTCCATAAGCTCAAAGCCCTGTAGACACAGGAGAGGACAAGGCTGAGATCAAAGACTTGTCCCTGCAACCAGCCAGGTCCTGGGATCACTGGAATGCCCCACCTGGGAGAAGCCTGCACGCACAGGGAACAAGCGTCACGGTGGGAGACACAGTTTGGCGAAGAACATTTTTTTTTTTACTTGAAGGCAAATCATGGAAATGAACATGGAACCATGTGCATCTTTGAAGATGGGAAGAAGGTAAACTGAGGCAGGAAAAGGGAAGGAAGGGAGGACCCACACTTACAGAGCTGCAGGAGCTGTTGCAGGGCACATGCGTACAGGAGATGTAGTTGACCTGGGTGTCATTGCTCGTGGAGTTGGTGCATACACATTCCTGGCACTTGGTGGAAAACACTGGAGATCCAGGCTTTAGAAGCAGGCAGAAAAGTAAAGGGGCTGCACACACCATCAGCCATGCATATCCATCTTTAGGAGACAGACAATGCCACCCATCCTCCCTGTCCCCTCCCAGTTCAGAACTCACCTGGTATTCAGCATTCTCGTGCACACACACACCCTTGGGTTCTTGGAAAAAAGAGTAGGAAAAGCTATCAGAAGCTCTCCAGCCTCAGCCTGGCACACAATCTAAGCAGGCTCAGGGCTGGGTGGATGCATAGCCATAGCCATGATAAAAACACACAAGGAGAATGCATGCTCCCTCCACTAACCCGTTGTTCACAGCCTGCCCCGCCTGTTGTTCATAGCCTGCCCCACCTGTGGCCTTCCCTTGCCCAGCTGGCATCACTTACCACAGGAGTAAACTGGACAGCATTTTCCAGGCTCATTCTGGCTCTTGACTTCAAATCCCAGCAAGCAAGAGGGACGTTCCGCTTTGCATAGTTTGGTGTCACACTCTGAAGGCAGAGCAAGAGTGTGGTGACCAGGACAGATCACACAGGCAGAGCACCACCTCCCACGGCAGAGCAAAAATCCAGGCCCCTGTGGAGCCCACCAAGACCAGGACTTGGAGTTGGGGCTCCTGGCCTGGATCCCACTACCCTCTCAAGTGAGTATAACCTGAGTTAACCAGTGGTGGGGGGCAAGGGGCAGGAAACCTCACCTACAGCAGGCAAGGTCAGTTACACTAGGAGCCCTAGTAGTCTGAGAGTGGCTCCCATGCCCCAGGGGTGTCCTTACTACATGAGGTAATGTTGCAGCACTTGTCTGTTGGGTCGATCTCTTCGGCAAGGTAGGTGCCATCCTCCTCGCATGTGGTCTGGTTCTCCGCAGCACATTTTTTTGGAGAACAGACAATGCCACTTCCACCCTCTAGGCAAACACACTCCTTGCAGTCAAAACTAAAGTTTTCTCCAAACTGCAAAGAGAAAAGATCAGATTAACACCAGGTTAGCTCTACTAACCATGGCCAGCCAGAGAGAAAAGAGCTGGACCAGGTAGCCAGATGAGGGATCAAGTGAGAAAGCCTTATCTCTCATCACCTCTGAACTCATAGGGAAGGTTCAGGGACAGCCCAGCACCTGTACATTCAAGGCCACTGATATCACACAGATGTGACTTGCTCACCAGCGTCCACCAACATCCTCTTGATATGCAACAGACACACCACACATTGTCTACTGATTTTTTAAATTGAGCTGAAGAGTCAACCAATGACTGTGAGCACACACGGAACACAGTACCGAAGAAGGCAAAGTGCCATCCCACATTTAGTCAGAATATATGACTGGTGAGTGGATGGGTGGATAGATGAATAGATGGTTTGATGGATGAGTAGATGATTGGAAAGACAGAAAGATGGATGGATGGTGGACTGATGGTTGGTTGCATAGATGGATAGTGTATGGGTAGTTGGATGGGTGGATAGATGGATAGATGATAGATGGGTATATGCTTGGGTAAAGGATGGATGGGTAATGGGTAGGCTTTTGGATTGGTGGATAATGAACAGATGGATGGATGGATGGGTAGGTCATGGATGTGATAAGAAAGTGGGTAAATGGATAAATGAATGAAAACTAGATGGATGATAGATAGTGGTTGGATGGATAGATGGATAGAGAGCAGATGGGTGGATGGAAGATAGAGTTCAGATGGATGGGTAGTTGGATAGATTTGTGGGTGTGGAATAGGTGGATGGATAATGAATTAGTGAATGAATGGAGGATGGATGACTGAATGAAGGATAGATTAATGAATATGAATAGGTGGATGAGGCTGAATGGATGGATGAGTGGATGGATAGATAACAAATGAATAATGGATGGGATGAAAGATAGATGAATGATGGATAGGTGATTACATGGATAGCTAATAAATGCATATACAGATGAACAGTTGGAATAGATGGATGGGTATTGGATAGATTGATGGGTGGTTAAATGGATAATGGTTAGGTGAGTGGATAGATGGATGGATGGATGGATAAATGGATAATAATAGATGGTTAAATGGATGACAGACAGCTCAAGGTAATGGACTGATGGATATATACACCAATGGACAGATGGATGAGTGGGTGGATCTCACCCAGGACTTACATGGCTCATTACACAGTCCTTGGGACTCCCAAGCTGTCATATCCATCACCCCACTCATTCTCCAAAGCTCAGGATTTTAGGGAGAATTTCCCCAGCACAAGGGGCAACCTACCTCTCTGGGCACATAGTCGGGTCCCACACAGCCTAGAAAGAAAGAGGAAACAAACTCTGTTAACACTGTCATGATATTATAAGGAACTGGGATGTGCTTTCTGGCCCTGCCCCTGTAGACACAGAGGAAACAGGAGGGAGGCAGTAGAAGTAGGAGACATACCACAAGTCTTCACACAGACATCGTAGGCAGGGGAAAACTTTGTGGTGCCTTCAGGACAGAAGCAGCCTTCCACCAAGATTGTGGAATTCTGGGAGGAGCTGGAATGGTAAGACACACGTTCAGAAGGAAGGAGTGATACAGGCTGGGAAACAGCTCTGGCAGGGGGCTAAAGCTGACTGGACTGCATGAGCAGGACTAGGAAACCATCAGGAGTCTTCAGGCAGCGTACCTGGACTGGCAGGTGGGTTCTTCTGCAGGGCCACAGGCCATGTACTCCCTGTTAGATGGACACTCCACGGCTGCAAGGCGGGCACAAGAATCAGGAAGGTCATATCCAGAGAGATAAGACTGCACCTCCCTGGAGTGCTACCCAGCCCTTCCTACCTAGGACTTCACCCCATGCAAACAGAGGATGGGGAACTGCCCAGTTCCCTTGCCTGACCCACGGATCCCCAGCACAGGGCAGTACATGAGGAGAGATGAGTAGCACTTACAGCAGACCCCCTCAGTATGGTTCCGCCAGTCAACGCAGGTGCCTTCCTTGGCACAGAGGGCTGCATAGGCCTGTACACTGGCACACTCCAAACCAGATTTAGGCACAAAGCAGCTATCAAACAGGCAGGCTTCATAGTAGTGCTTAGGAGGCACGAAGGGGTGACACTCAGAGAACAGGCTATGCAGGGAGAGATAGATCACACTCTGGTCAACACCCCAGCCTCTCCACATGCTTCCCTGGCCTCCCCTTGTCCTACTGGAGCCTGCTCAGAGGCCCCTGCCAAAGAGGCCCTATGCTACCAGTAGCAGAAGACAGAAAAGTGCTGGCACCTAGAAAAAGAAGGACATGTGCCTGTGTTATCAGGCGTGTAGAGATGTACTCTGCACACCTGAACAGTCGCTGGTTGCCAAGATGTCCCCTTCCAACAATCCTGCCAGAGGGTTACCTAGATTTGAATTCAAACACCTACAGGGACAGGGAATGTTCTCCTGTGGCTACCAGATTGAGGAATTCCTGACCTGTGTCCAAGCTCAAACCTGCCTCACTGATCTGCTAATGTGTCTGGTCAGTTGATCTACTCAGGGTTTCCAGCTCACCTGAGCCGGCACCTGGCCAGAAGATGAGAGACATCTGAGAGCAAAGAAAAGTACTGGAGTAGAGAGTGTCAAAGAGGATAGCTAGGATCTGGGAAAACAGCAGCCAGGTCCTGAGGCCCCTGTGATTTGATACCCATCCACAGTAACAACCCCAGCTCTCTAAGGCCCTCACATGCGTTGTTCTGCCTACTTGGTAGACAGTAGGGACAACAGAGAGATGAGACCTCTTGAGATAGGATCTCAAAAGCCTAGGCTTGTCCTGATCCTTTTGCCTCCACTTCTCCACTTCCCACAGTTCACCTGCTCTTGATGAGCTGGCAGATAGGAGACACAGTGCAGTTCTCAGGTGGCAAGAACCCTGCTGTCGTGATGGCTGGGCGCTTGGTGGTGAAGCTGCTGTGGGGACAGTGTGGCTTGGAGGGGTCATCCACCAACCACTGGTCAGCAGCAACCTCACAGTCAGAGATGATCTCCCCGCTGGGTAGGATGCAGTCATCTGCAGTATTGTTGGTGCAAGTGCCTGTGCACAGAGAAGCCACCCATCAAGCCAGCACCAAGATACACTATCAGACCCAGGTCGGGCCCTGGCACCTTTCCTTCTCCAGCTCAGGCTCCCTGTGCCCACTGGCCAGGCAAGAGGGAAAATTCAAAGTCAAGCTAACATCTGATGGCTTCTCACAGGGACCAAACGCAAGAGAATGCCACAGTGCCTGTCCACAGAGGAATAGAACCCACAGCTAGGTGACAGATGCTCATGCCCAGTCTTGCCCTCCAAGGAAAGAGGCTGGGGGACTCACCACACTGGCCCTTTGTGTTGTTGCCAAACAGGTGGTAGGGCAGCCGGATGGAGAAGGACAAACCATTGTAGGTGATCTGAGCTTCCAGCCTGGGGATGTCCACCACATAGTTGATGCCAGATTCGTATACCTGCAGCCCAAACTTCTGGTAGGGCAGAGCCACTACCTGCTTGTTCACCTGCACCTGTAGTCAACACGTCTGAGTCAGGGAGGGCCTCTGAGACTGGAGCAAGAGGCTGCCACATGCTTGAGGCTTGCCCTGCTCTGTCCTGTCCCACCATTGTCCTCTCTGGAAGTCATATAGCTGATCAAGAAGGCCGAGTTGCACCTGGGGAGAGCACCTAGGTTATCTCCACCCCTATCTGAGAGGGGAGCTTTTCCTGCCCCTTACCGCTTTCCCTTCCCTTCTTGCTTCCTTTCCACCACACTAGGACAGACGTTTGTCCCAGCTCATCCCAGGAGATACCAAAGAAGGCTCTTCCCAGAGACTTTGAGGCTCCTTGAAAGGTTCAAGGCTCCTCAGATGTTTCCATCAATATCACCAATGACCCAAGGATAGAGAAGTCTCAGCTAGACATAGCCACTTCCTGTACATCTATCCTCAGAGAGGAGGTTTCTGTGCCCACTTAGAGAGCCCATGAGAAGAGCTGACATAACCCTAAGGAGACTCTACATGTGCCATGATTCCAGCCTGGTCCGGTGAATCTGCAGCCTAATCCTCTGTCGCCTGGGGCCCACAGTATAAGCCCATGAGAGACACACTTTGGATGCCCAACCAGTCCCAGTCACATACCTGCACCTCAATGGGCATCAATTGCACAGTCCTGATCTGCACTTCCTGGGTCTCATGATGCACAATTAGTGTGCGGGGGCAGGATACCTCGTCACTGACATCACAATGGTAGTTGTCAATGTAGACCCCAAAGTTGTCCACCGTTGGGTTAATCTCCTCCATCAGCACATAGGAGCAGTTACCCTGGTAACTGTAGTAGAGCCCGTCGAAGGTGACAAAATGCGGGTCCCCCCAGCCGGTGCAGTAGCCTGTGGAAGAAGCTCTATAAGCTGATGTCATCCAGGATTCAAGGAACAGGCTGGAAAATCCAGCAGTCACTAAAGGAGTCTGAAAATCCTGGTCCCTAGGTTGAGCCACTAGGGACATCCAAGCTGGAGCACATCTTCTAAAAGCATCTTCCCAGTTGGTCCAGAGACACACACCCTCTTCTGCAGGGTGAGGCCTTGCTTTAGAGTCACAAGGTCATTCTTAATCTTAGAAGCATCTTTGCTCAGAAAGGTGCCTCTGCCCCACTAGTCAAGACTTCTATCTACCCAGACTCCTACCCAGGGAGACATAAAGGGTATTGAGACATCCCTAAGACTGTGCACAGCTTACAACAGGTATTTATCAAAGTCTATTCCCAAAAGGCTAGCCCTGCAGCTACTGGTACCAAAGAAGAAAGGACCCTGGCAGGCATATCCTCAGATAGTAAGGCCTTACAGTCACACTCCCAGTGCCAGCAGCAGCCATCAGGGTCAATGACACGCACAGGCTTCAGGCCATTGGAACAGGTGGGCATGGGTGGAGGGTCGCACTTCCGCTCCACAAGCTCCACTATGTTGTCATGCTTACAAATGGCCATGGTACAGTTACATAGCCACCAGGTCTCATTCTCCTACAGAATAGAGGGCATGGACCAGTCAGAAAGCATCCCACCTTAGCTTCCCCAGTCTATACAAGAGGATAGGACCCACTCAGGGATGGAACTGAGGAGGTTAATATGAGGAGAAGAAAGGCAGGATATGGAGAAAAGAGAGAAGGCCAGTGAACCCTAAACCCACAATGTTTTGGGAAATATCAGCCCTACTGGAGAAGGTGCAGGGTGTGGGAACATGGGCATCTTTGAACAACCAGGGAGACTGTCATTCAGATGGTAGGTGCCCAGACATGGACCTGTTCAGTGTCAGGGTAACAAAGCCATACATTACCCACTGACCTGTCTAGGAGGATCAAAGTCAAGGCACCACCCAGGGGTGGAGGTTGTTGTTGGTGTACTGGGTGTTGACTTGGATGATGTGGATTTTGGTGTGGAGGATGTAGACTTTGAAGATGTGGTAGATGGTGTGGAGGGTGTGGTCGTCGGGGAGGATGTTGGTGTTGATGGTGTAGAAGTTGAGGGAGTAGATGGGCAGGACCAATTGAAGACTTGGATTTTGCAGTCCACAGAGCAGTTCACATAATAACAAGTGTCCCCATAGGTTTTGTTGTAGACCAGTTCACCTAAAAGGGAAGGGAAGGACGCAGTCTTTATACCATCCAGAGGCAGCGCTAGCCACGAAAACACACTGATCAAATCCATGGAGAGGGACTCACTGTCCTGGAGGAGGATCTTTGGGGATAAGACTAAAGTTAGATGAGGTATGAGGGTGAGCCCCCTAGTGTGACATTAGTGGTATTGCAAGGAGAAGACAAAAGACCAGAGCTGGCACATCTGTCATGGCCTGATACCCACATCATATTTTTATGCAGAATGAGGAAACCATCAGGTACCAGAGCCATATTACTTCCTAGCCTCTGGAACCGTCAGCTGGATGACTTTCTATTATTTATAAATCATTTGACCTCAAGAATTTTGCTATAACAGAAAACAGACTAAGACCCACCCTACTTGTTCTCCTGGCCTGGGAAGAGCCCTGACCTCTGGTTCATGTTCCAAGTAAGGTGAAGCTGACCACAAAAACATCCACCCGTGACCAGCATCCAGCCTCCTGAGCAAGCTTCAAGTTGGGACCTGACCCTGGTTCTACTCACTGGAAAGAGCAGGGAGCAGCCTGAGCTTTGTAAACATTAGACATAAACACCATGGATACCTGGGCCATAGTATGTGTCATCCAAAACACAGCAGGTAACCAAGGTGTCAACACTGGTCCAGTCAGTGATGGGAGAGGTGATTGGGGAGGCTGAGGAGACTGTGCCCCAAGAAGAGGTCCTGGTGGTCTCCAAAGTAGTTGGTGTGGTTGACGAGAGCCTTGTCTGGGTGACGGTTTCCATGGTGGATACTGGCACAGTGAAGGATGTAGGGGTGAATGTGGAGGGTGGTCTTGTGGTGGGTGAAGTTGGTCCTGTTGTGGTCCTTGAGGAAGTAGATGTGCCTGTAAGAACATTGTGGGTCAATGGCACTGTTCATCTCAAGATGCTGCATGACTCAACCTGCAGGCCCCGCCATAGAGAGAGAACAGCTGGCACAAGAAGCCATGGTGTGGTGTCAAAGCCTTATATCTACTCACCAGGATTTGACATCATCATGCACACTATGTGACTGTCACACTGGACTGTCACACTGACAATGCCAGACTGGCTACCCACCTAGGCCTTTTGTGCCATGCCCAAACAGAGGAGTGGCCCTATGCCTTACACCAACCCTGACCTAATGCAGCCCAAGATCTCCCTGGGCGAGTTTTCCCCATGGAGATCCTTCAGTACGGGGCTACACAGTCTGTGCTGAGTAGCTCTTCCTGAGGAAGTCTATCTACAGGAAGGTAGTGACCTCATTTCCAGCCAATTCATCACTCCAAGGGGTCTGACTCAGTAGGCAGGGAAGGTCCAAACCTTCCAGGGTTTGCCTCACTGCACAAGATCAGGGTGATGGACCACAAAGTACTGACACCAGGCTCAAGTCATGAGGCTATAAAGCTTCCTGGGCAAAAATGAAGCTCTCCTAAGAGAGGGGGAAAGGGGTCGCTTCACATGTTTACTTACCGGAAGAAGTGGTGGAGGGTCCCCATGTTGGTCCTGTAGGTAAAGAGGGTGTGCTGCCCGCTGATGAAGTAATGGATGGTGATGTTGTTCCAGGTGACGATGCCGTGCTAGACGTTACTATGGTGGTTGCAGGGGTACTAGGAATGATGATGGACTCCGTGGGTGGGGAAGAGGGGAAAACAGTGGTCACAGGTATTGATGGTTTTGTTGGAGGTTGGGAAGGAGATTGGCTAGTAGAAGATGTTGGAGTTGTGTTTTCAGTGGAGATAGAGGTTGGGATCAGTGTCTCTAAAGTGGTAGCAGATGGGGTTTGAGTCTCTGTGATGATGGCAGTGGAGGTTGGGCTTGGGGAAAGTGTGATGGTGGTAGCAGGAGGGGATGAAGGTAGAATTAATGTGGTCATAGAAGTAGAGGATGGGGACTCTGTGGTTGAAGGTGTTGGAGTTGGAGGGACTGTGGTAGTGGGGACTGGGCTTGGTGTCTGGATAGTGGTAGATCTAGAAGTGAAGATGTCTATGAATGGAGTTGCAGTTGTGGTCTGTGTTGTAGATGTTAAAGTCTCTGAAGTTGTAGGTGATGGTGTTGAAGTAACTGTGGTAGTCGAGGTAGGACTTGGTGTCTCTGTGCTCGTAGATGTTAGAGTGGAGGTCTCTGTAACAATTGTTGGTGTTGTGGTCTGTGTTGTAGTAGATATTGGAGTTGAGTTTTCTGTGGTGTTAGGTGTTGGGGATGGAGTCATTATGGTCGTCGAGGTTGGGGTTGGTATCTCTGTAGGAATAGATGTTGGAGGGGAGGAACCTGAAATAGGTGTTGGTGTTGTGGTCTGTGTGGTAGTAGATATTGGAGTTGGGGTTTCGGGGCTGCTAGGTTTTGATGTTTGAGTCCCTATGATTGTCAAGGTAGGGGTTGGTGTCTCTGTGGTGGTAGATGTTGGAGTGGAGGGACCTGGGCTAAGTGTTGGTGTTGTGCTCTGTGTGGTAGAAGATATTGGAGTTGGGGTTTCTGTGGTAGTAGTTGGGGTTGTAGGAACTGTGGTGGTCACAGTAGGAGTTGGTGACTCTGTGGGGGTAGATGTTGGAG
>JAQHUG010000157.1:4127658-4151550 GCA_028555095.1 Dicrostonyx torquatus
GTGAAGTTGTAGACAAGGTTGTTGAAGTTGTAGGTGAGGTTGTTGGTGAAGTGGCAGGTGAGATTGTTGGTGAAGTTGTGGAGTCTGAAGTAGAACAGTTCATCTCTGGAGAGCAACACTTGACTCGTATCTCATAGTCATAACAAAGTTCAAACACTCCTTTTCCATACTGGTCATCGTTATTGCAAATGAGCCCAAATGAGACATTACACTGTACCTTCTGGTCCAGCTCCTGCCAGCTGAGTTTGGGCTCTGTGGCTGACCTGCACTCTATGTCCACAGGAGCACTACAGATGCTGTCGAAGGTCTCTTGCTCACCACCACCACTGCCAATGCTAGGATGGTTGTTGTTGATCCAATCAGTCCAGCAGCATGGTACTAGGGAAGCAAAATTACATATAGGTTATTCATGCCTGAGAGAGGCTTTGGTATTGAGTCCCCCAGTGACCTCTGCAGCTGCCCCACAGATACACTTGCCCACCAATCATCACCAAGGGGCCAGGTTTATAGGGTCATATTTCACAACAGACATATTTCCACCTTCATGCAGCTGAAAGACTGTGGCCCAGAGAGACAGAGCCACCCAAGGCCACATCTAGGTAGGACACGTCCTAGTCTTAGAGCCCCAACTCAGTACCCTTCCTTGATAATGTCATATGAGAGAAAAAGACTAACAAGAGAGCCATCCCTAAGGAAGAGTGTGAAAGGGACTTTGTCTATTCCTGACCAAGAATGTGGCCACACCCATGATCCACAAGCAGGTAAGTGCAGCCTGCCCTCACTTCTGCTTCTGAAGGAAGCTGGGGAGGGATTTGGAAAGATTTTCCCTTCTTGGCCTTACTTACCATGGATAAGTATTGCCAAGATCACTTACCAGGAGCTGCTGATGGAACTTCAATCAAGAAAAAGAGGAGGATATCACTGCACAGTTTAAGTCTGAAACTCTCAACATAGACCATAGGCCTCAAACTTATGGCAATCATCCTGCTCCTGTCTCCCAAGTGCTGATTGTAAGTGTGCACCACCATGCTCAGCCTGCATTGTATGTGTGTGTACATTTGTGTGTGTGCATGTTTTTGTGTGTGTTTACAAATGTGCATGAGCATGTGTAGGTGAGTATAGAGCCCAAACGACAATCTCCAGTGTCATCCTCAAGAATGTAATCTCCTTCCTTTCAGACAAGGTCGCCCATTGGCCTGGAACTTGACAATATAGTTGTATTGGCTTGCCAGTGAGCCCTAAGAATTCTGTTGTGTCCGTGACCCCAACAGTGGGATTACAAATGTGCACCCACTTGCCTGGCATTTTTACATGCAATCCGGGAATCAAACCCATGTCCTCATGCTTGGGAAACAAGTGCTTTGCCAACTGAGCCCAAGCCCAGTCAAGGCCCTCAAATTTACAGGTGTTCTTACCTGTGTCTGTCATACCCCTGACAGCTTACCCATCATAGATATGGTTTGAGCTGGAACAAATGCAGAGGAATGTAAGGACATCCTTCAGCATCCCCTGAGTTCAGAAAAATGTCAATACCACCTAAATTCGCAGTTGATTTGCTAAATGGAGGCTGAATACACAGACCTGGCTCTGGACCCCAGAAGATAAAGAATTCATGTCAGATTCTCAAGAGAACAAAAGCCCCCAGAATAAGCCTCACCTTCAGTGGAAGTTATTGTGACTGTGTCAATGGCAGTGGCAGTAGTGGTAATGGTGGTAGCAGTGGCGGTTGTTGTTGTGGTGGTGGTAGAGATGGAAATAGGGGTAGAGATTGTGGTGAAGCTTGTCAGGGTGGATTGAGGTGGTGTGGAGGAGCCACAAATATTCAAGTATCGCTCTATTGTCCCATTGGAGTTGCAGATCTCCCAGTAGCAGAAGAAATCATCCTGGGTCTTGTTAATAACCTTTCCTGTACAGAGGGGATAGGGTCATCAACTTAACACAAAAGAAAGAAAGACAGCCTTTCAAGGCTTCCCCAATTTATCCCATGTGACAGAGGACTGGGGATACATTCCAGCAGGACTGCATCCCCAGAACCTCTTACTTTGAAGAAGGAGCCTCACTGGAACCCAGAGGCGATGAGCCCAGCACCCAGATGAGAGGTGCACTAGAAATTCCCCATAGGGTACCACTCCCCTTAGAGAAAGAAAACAAAGATGTGAAGGGGAAGCCTCAGGCTTGCTGCACAGCTCAGCATGCTGAAGCTGGAAAGGACATGGGTAACCAAGAAAGAGAGCCCATGAGGAAACCAATCCCTACCCAAGCCCAGGTCCCACGGGTACAAGAATAGCACAGTCCACAGGCTTCCTGGGTTGGGACCACTAACCCTCTACCTCCAGGATCCCAGCAGAGGGCAGCTTACCTTTATCTGGAAAACAGTCGATTTTTGAAGTGTTGGTGCACATACTGCAAAGCAAGTATAGACGCTACAGGTCCTCCCCATACCCTCCTGCTCACAGACACCACATGTCCATCTCCCTGTGAGCTGGCCCAGAGCCCCAGAGTACTGCCCCAACCACAAGCCACAAAGGAACCCCACCCATAGGGCTCTAAATGTGACCAGTCAGATGAGGTGAAGCAAGCTAAGAAAAAGCTGGCCCAAGAGAATGGGGTGAGATCAAAAGACCTGCATACTCCTAAGGACAGGAACTAGCACCTCTGTACCCTAGCTCCCATGACCATATGTGTACAAGTGTGACTGGGTGTGCAGCTGTATGCAGTTGTGTCCATGTATGTATGCACCTTGAATGGGCTGTGATTGAATGTGATTGTGGCGGCTATGAGCCATGCATGTGTGCTTGCATACACCTGACGGGAGTGACCATATTTCCGTGTGTGTGTGTGTGTGTGTGTGTGTGTGTGTGTGTGTGTGTGTGTACGTGTGTCTGCCAACCTTTCCCAGGCCCTATGCAACATAGGCTCAGTACCAAGACTTGCAGATATCCTCAGTGGGAATAGATGAATTGGGTCGATAGTGATTGCCATCAATATAGCAGCCACACTGGTCCTTAGTGACACATTTCTTCCTGTCCTCATCATATATGGGCTTGTCCTCAGGGCACCGAGGGTAGCAACCTAGTGGGTATAGGAAATGGGGCTTAAACCACCATGGATGATGCCCCTGGTCCATCATACCTTCCTCATCAATCCCACCCCATCTGGTGTTTTGCTTGGAGGTGTTCACCTATGAAGACCAAGAGTCAGAAGACAGGGTTTGTGTTTCCCCTGACACTAAGGCGTTCTGCTCCACACACACCCATGAGGTAGTGTGCTCCTCTGCCACCTCTTCAGGAGTCAGGGCCTTAGCTGGCTTCCATGGCTCCAGTTCGGTGAACAGACTGTAGTGAAATGAACCTTAGTACCTGAGCCACGCCTCTTAGCCTGTGGTCACCTCTCAAACAACCCTGAGTGTCTCCAGCTAATGGTAGCCCCCAGCCTGACAGAGGCATACCCCTTGGTGGTCACCTCGCTGAAGGGCCCTGTCTGCTCACCCTCCAGGTAGAACACAGAGATGTTGGAGTGGATGCCATTGATGGTCCTGCAGGTCTCAAAGCTGCGGTTCCCACATGGTTCATAGTGCCATGTACACTCATTTGGGAGGTTGTAATAATCACAGAATACAGCTAGAGGGAGAGAGGATGGAACATGGTCCAGCTTGGGAGCACACAAGTGGTACCCATGTGAGCCTGTATCAGGGGGCGTGAATACCAGAGCAGGTCCAGTCAGCTCCTACCAACACAAGTCTTACTATGGCCCCAGAAAGGATGTCTAGGGACAAGGACGAGATGGGTGACATTCAGTCATCACTTGAATGGGGAAGGAAGCTGGTGTCTGCCATGGATACTCACGGCATAGGTCCGGCCTCCTCCAGAACACGCAGGCCTCTGCCTTGGTGCATTCTTGAGCATAGGAGGCCACAGCGGAGCAGAAACATTCACAGTCACCACCCGTGTCACAGGAGCAGGAGTCATGCACACAGGCCTCATAGAAGACCGTGGGGTCCACCTAGGAGGAAGACATCCATGTGCCGTCTTCAGTGTCCTGTGGTAGGCCCGCACTACCCCTAGAGAGCCTGGACCACAGGACACTGAAGCTGGTCCACAGCCCCAGAGTAGCTGATAGACAGGGGCACACCCACATTCAGGCCATCCTGATTGACAGATCTGTCACCCATCCCCTGAGTGCCTCAAGATGATAATCCTAAAACTGCATCTTCCCCTGATATCTTCTAGGCTTAAACAAAATAAGTCATGTCTCTCCCTCCCTGATGAGCATGTAGTCAGGGCAGAGGAGGGCAGAGTCTGCCCCGGGATCTCAGAGAGAAAGGTTGATCATCTAATTACTGACTCAAAGAACCAAGTGTACAGAATTGAAGAACAAATACCCCATGGTGGTACAGCAACATGTCTCCAAGTATCCTTAGACTACTTTGAAAGGCCAGGAGCCCAAAAAACAAACATAGCTAGACTAATAGGCCACACCCTTCTCGTGGACACAGTCAAGCTCATTAATCTGTTTCAGTGGCCCCAACCATGGCCCTGACCACAACCACAACACACCTATAGTGGGACTCTGCCTACAGAGCCCTTTGCCCATGACCACAGTCCACCCACACTTGTGGCCCTCCCACGCCTACAGCTGCGGCTACCTTGCTGTGGCCCTGCCCATGCCTTCAGCTCCACCTACCTTGCTGTGGCACCCTTTGAATACATCACTCTTGATAATGCTACACTGCTTCTCTGCCCAGGAGCGACGGTGTGGGTTTAGGGTGCAGGGGTCTGGGGTGTGGTTCACATCTGGGCACGTGGAAGCTTCCTTCCAGCTATTTCCAAAGTCCAGCTCACTGGTCACCACCATGTGGTCCCGAGTGGTGAAGTCATTTTTGGTCTGGTCATCAAAGTTCCCACACAGACCACATACAGTGCCCTGTAGGTGGAAAGACAAGAGTCTCCAGCTTGAGAAGTTCTTGAAGTAGGTGAGATCAGCATCCACAACATCTATGTTGATGACAGCCCAGGACATGGCTGGCATCTTGGTGGCCCACCTTGTAAGAAGGAGCCAGCTTGACGAAGATGGTGGTCCTCTTGTCCCAGATAACGATAATACCAGGGCTGGCCTCCACTACCAGGTACAGGCCCACTTCCCGTGTGATGTAGGGCACATGGTGCCTCTCTTCCAACTGCTTTACCACACGGTGTTTATCCATTAACTTCAACTCTGTTCCCTATCCAGAGAAAAGGATGGTCACTGACTGTGTCCAAGGGTTCCCACGGGATCCCCTATCCCAGGAACCAGCAGCACTCACCCCTATAAATATCTTTATGGCCTTGGAGCAGGTAACACCTGTGGTGCCGCAGGGGACATTCTCAGTGATAATGCTGAAGGAGCCAGTAGAGTTCTGGCCACAGTAGTCCTGGGTCCCGACAAGACAGCATTAGCCAAGAAAACCAGGACACAGCTGCCTACTCCAGCTGCTAAAGCCACCCCTCTGAGTAGAAAATGCTCTGCCTTTCCCCATCTGGGAGTCAAAGCCCTAACTCAAACCTCATCCAGCCAGGTCTTCTGTTGTCTGGGGATGATGATGCCATACAAAGGGTAGAAGAGATAATATCTGGGCCTGTCTATACACACACACACACACACACACACACACACACACACACACGGGGAGGGGGGAGGAGAGAGTAGGCTTTCTCAACACCCCCCATCCCCATACATCCCCATCTCATGAAGGAGAGAGGCTTACCACACCCTCTCTATTCATTGCTGGGAGCCCAAATCCTGGCAGCAAGGGTTCCAGGGTGAGGAACTAGCCCTTCCCACCCCAAGGACCTTCTTCCATATCGCAGGGCAGGCCCCTTCCTGGAGAGGTTTACAATCGCACCTGGACAGCCACATAGGAGCAGTGTCCATCAAAGTCATAGTGCTTCCCATCGAAGGTGATGTAGTGGCCACTCCCATAGATGGAGCAGGTGCTATGGCATGCATAGCGGGTGCACTCCCAGCGTCCTTTCTGGCAAGTACTGCGGAGAAAGGTTGAGGAGCCTGAAGGGGCCTGAGGCCAAGACTCCCACATACCCTCGGAGAGCAGCTTAGGTAAGGCCCTGGGCACCATGGCACTAGCTCCTGAGGCTGTCCATATAGGAAACGTGCAAGCACCTATACCAGCCTACGAGTGACCTCTAGGGTGAGGGATAGACATAAGACTTGCTCTGTCAACAGAGCAAGTATCCCCCCAAAAAATCAGCCTAACCCCTCCAATGCAGGCTGACTGGGCCAGCTCACCAGGTGTTGTTACAGTCCAGTTTGATCTTGGCCCCAGGATGGTATAGGTTTTTGTTGTGGATGCAAGGACACTGCTCCTCCTCCACACAGTCACCACGGCCATCGTCCAGCTTCCCATCGGGACACACACAGCCGCTGACACATTCTGTATGGTACTGGAATAAGAAGAAGGGCTCAGATGAGAGCCAAGCCTTCCTTGAGGGCTCAAGTGCCCACATGAGAAGATCTAACAGTGTCCTGGACCCCCAACTTCTCTTCTCCCCTAAAGCCCCTCCCTTCAAGCTCATCCTGGTCAGGGAGACCAGATAGGATTGCTTTCAAGGCCCCTAGGCTGATCCTCTGCACTGTTGTAGGCCGCCACTTCTCTTCCAGGGTCACAGGGAGTACCAATAGACCCAGGTGTTTGTGAGACTCAGGCCCCAGCCCAGTGAACTGGCAGTGTGGGAGTCTGCTTAGTCCACACAACACAACAGACTCAGGCATCCAGAATGCCCCCAACCAGCCCTCCGTGGCACTCACATAGCCAGCTACCAGTGTCTGGCAACTAGTGGGGCGGGGTTTCCGGGTGGCCAGAGCAGTCAAGTTGTTGCAATCCACAAGGATTTTGGGGTGCTTACACGCTGTGGGGTTAAGAAGTCTGTCTTAGCTCAGATGAATTCAGGGTACCAGGTAAGTAGGGAGGGGAAACAAGACTCAGACTGGTAGCCATACATGAGCAGCATCTGTAAAACTTACTGTGGCCAAGCAATTTGACCTGGGTGCATTGCAGCCTCCCGTTCCGACAAATGCTATGAGAGAGAAGTGGGACAGGATTAATGAGACTCAAGTCTGTCCCTACACAGGACATATGCCAGCCAGGCCACTTTCAGAATCTAACCTCTGGCACCTCTGCACCATTTGAGAGCCTCAGGCCCCAAATAGAACCTCCCCCACCCCCATTTTTCTACTTGGGGTAGAGATTCAAGAGCATCCCCTCTCCGACTTTATGGGCCCCTTGCAGAGTCCAGGACACTCACCAGCGCTCCCCTTGCCTCAGGATCACATCGCCTGCCTCCAGGTAAAGACCATAGTGGTAGCAGGAGCACTTAGCCAAAGGCACACAGCGGCCTTTCTCATCCATGAAGGTATGGTCAGGGCAGCCGCAGCCTTCCACAGGTGCAAATCCCTTGAGGCAGTGAGCATCACCCTCTGAGAGGGAGCGGCAGGTCTGCTGGCAAGTGGTCAGGTTGTACAGGAAGATCTGTGAGCTGGGGCAAGCTTGCACATCTTTGTCTGCAGGGGAAACCACAGGAGTGAGGGCCAATGGCACTGGACTCCGACTACTGGCCCTATAGGCTGTCCCTGAGCTTCTCCCTCCACCTGCAGATAGAGGCCAACCACCCTGGGAACCCCTCCCAGGTTCCTGAACTCAGCTGCCATAGCTGTGGCCATCCCAAAGTCCATCTCTGCACAATTCTGTTCCCATGCTGCACGCAGAGCCTTAAGGTCAGGCAGAAGCTTGGAGACAGCCACAAGGAGCTGCCCCTTTCCCTGGACTGACTGTTCAGGGCTCCCCTCCCCCAGCCCACGGAGTTCTATGTCTGGATTGCCATCCTAGGGAGCAGCCAGTGGGGAAGCACTCACTGCAGACGCGCTCCCGCCAGCCCCACAGCATGACCCCCTTGGCAGCACAGGCGCGGGCATAGGAAGACAGAGCTGCACACATGCAGTCCTCATTGTTCTGACAGTTGCACGTGTCGTATTTGCACCTCTGGGAGACAAACCAAAGTAACAGTGAGGTGAGGAGGCCAGGCACACGGCCCTGGCATCCTGAGCACTCCAGTGAACATACATGTGCATGCATGCCAGCACTCAGGCACACACACACACAGCCATTCACAGGCTCAGCCCAGGTGGCCCGAGCACACTTTGTCGGCAGCATTGAGTATGTAAGGTTGAGGACTGAGCTCACCTTGTAGTAGTCAGTGGGATCCACAGCCAGGTGGCACCTGGCAAAAGGGGTCTCTGACCTCTTCAGTAGGGAACACCAGTGCTCAGCATAATTGGCTGGGGAGTAGATCATAACCTCAGCATAACCAGGCTCCCCTCACATACCCTGAGCTTAAAAGTCTGATCACCCAGGATGGAGGTGACCAAAGTCAGATTCTCTCCCTCCCTCCCTCCCATCATAACTCCAGGCAGCTGTGAGCAAGACCGTTTTGTATAACACACACGTCTTCCCTTTCTCAACCCCGGGGGGCTAGAAATCTTCAGATATGATCGAGAAGTGGGTAGGAGGCATATTGTCCTAGCATTAAGCCAGGCCTGGATGAGAGCCACCACCAGCAGTTAGCCTGACCAGCCCATCTACTTTGGCGCTTGGAAAGCTGCCACCATGGGCCACTATAAACTAGCCAAACAGCAGGTAGATGTGCTGGTCACCAGCAACATGGACTATGCAACCTCTACCCACCCTTCCGCCCACATACTAGGTCTCCATCTGCTCTGAGGCGGTACTGGCCAGGACTCTGTGTCCTAGACAAGCCAATGGACAGTGGCCAGCTTCCCCTGAGCCTTACCACTCTCAATGTTGAGGGAACAGGGATCATCTAGCCAGTCTAACTTGTCATGGCAGCTTGACTGGGCCTTCCAGGTATTGGCGAAGCCGGCACCCGTGGCCTCCACCAGCCCACCAGACGTCATGAAGTCATCACTTTCCAGGCCGTTGAAGTTTCCACAGAGACCTAAATAAGCAGGACAGAATTAGGAAGAACTGGATGCGGGCGGGAGCAGTACAGGATCCTCATGAGGCTTTTTCAGGGACAAGACAGAAGGGACCACTCACCCTGCACCTGTCCCTGGGCAGACTGGTCCAGAGTCACAAAAAGCTGCATGACTGGGACCAGTTGAACCTGTAGCCGCAGCCCGAACACCGTGTTCACGACAATGTGGTAGGAAGAGGGTTGAAAGATGGAGAAGCTTGCTGCAAAACAAGGACACGTTGAAAGATAGCAGGGCTCCTGAGTTCCACATGACTGTTGGGTGGCATGCCCACCATCCCATTCCCCCACCACCAGCAGAGACCCAAAGAGAGAGCCTACCCAAGGCCCAGGCTCCTAGGCTATCCCAATCCCAGCTGGCTCTTTTGACTGGCAGCAGCTCAGGACCCCTCCCTGAGCCACTCACCTGCCACATGGGGCAGGGTCACCTCCAGGTCATTGAGTAACACACTGCCACCTGATTTGAAGGCCACCACCTGCAAGAAATGCCACGGTTGCATAGAGCTGAGAGTGCCTGCCTGCAGGACCCAGGGAAGGAGAGAGGAGGAGCACTTACGTTCTTGTTGTTGTCAGTCAGCAGCAGGACAGTCTTCAGGCAGGTCTGCTTGTCTGTAGAGCCACAGGGGGCCAGCTCACCCAGGAGGGCATAGGAGTCATTGTACTGGCCCTGTATGCGGAAGGATGCTGTGGTTACTGAGGATCCAAGCACCTCCTGTACCCTAGACCCCCCCCCCACTTTTCATCCTGTTTGTGAGAGCAGCACCACCCACCACCCCAGGGATGGCCTTCTCCAGAACCAGTCTCTCCTTCCTCCCCAGAGGACAGAGGGCCTCCAGCTCCATCCAGGTAGCCTGGCCAGCCTACCTTGGTCAAGACATAGTAGCAGTCCCCGTGAAAGGTAAACTTTTTTCCATCAAAGGTGGTGATGTGGGCGCCACCTTCTAGGGCACAGGTCTCAGGGCATTCCAGTTCTTCACACGCCCAGCGCCCAGCGTTGCAGACACTGCCCAGAAGCAGGGCACAGGGTCAAGACTCAGTGACACCCCAGCCTGCCTGACCCCAGGCCCTATGCTCTGATACTTACCACTGCTCACAGTCATTGGTAATCTCCTGGTCGGGCAGATAGAGGTGCCCATGTAACTTGCAGTGGCACTGGCTCACAGGGATGCAGCCCCTGCCCGTGATGTCATCATACACAGTGCCTGTGGTAGCCAGAGATGTAAACTTACCCTGGAAGCCTCAGGAAGTGCCAGTTTCCCCAAAAGGAGAGGCTGCCAGCCAGATCTCCACCCATAGGCATCAGGACCCCTGCTCTGTCAATGCAGATGCTCATCTCCCAGCCCTTAGGGTTCTTTGGAGGGTCCCACCCCTCCTTGCCTGCTCCCCACCCAGTCTCTGGGACAAGGGTCTTCCAGAGCATGTACCTTCTGGGCAGAAGCAGCCATCCATGTAGTGCTCCTCACACAAACTGCTGACCTCCAGATGAGAGCAGGTGTCCACGCAGGGCGAGCTGCTCTCCAGGTATACCATGTTACCAGGGCATTTCTTGGCTAGAAGCAAAGTCAGCTCCATCAATCCACAAATAAGGCACTAACACAGTGCCAAGGCCATTGGCAGACAGGGTCTGGGTGCTTGGCACAGACATGGCTCCCACCGGGGGCTCCTTAAACCCAGGGACACTCACACAGAGCACCATGTGAGAGGCCCTCCCAAGCACCCCATGGGTCACCAGCTACATACGGCAGAGTGAGGCAGTCCTCCAGTTCTCAGGTCGGCCGCCTGCGTGGGAGCACTGGCGGGAGAACTCAGCAAGGGTGCTGCACTCGCAGGCACCATCCTGAGGACACCCGCAACGGTCCTGCATACAGGCACGCACATACAACTCCACGGGCACCCGGGCCTGGCAGTCCTCGAAGGCTGTGGAGGTCAGCAGCCTCTCACACTCGGCTCGCTGAAGAGAAAGACATGAAAGACAGCTTCACACCTCTGTTCGTACTCCTCCTCCCCTCCCATTAGAGCATAGGGAGCCCCAACACAGGCCAGCAGGTACAGGCTTCCTAAGAGTCTGGGGTTTCCCAGCAGTGGCAACTCACATGCTCAGAGCAAGACTCTGGCTCTTGCACCACCTCGGGGTCCTCGCATTCATCCTCAGGCTTGTTGATCTTCTGCATGTTCCCAAATTCAATGGCACTGTAGTGTATGCCTATGGATGCAGGTGGTTAGCTCCTTGGGAGCCCGGAGCCTGCAGCCTCACCCCTGTTCCTCTCAACAAGCCCAGCTTAGCACTCACCTTCTTTGAGGAACTCATAATAGGTCTGTATGCCATTGAAGTCCCCGCAGAGACCACAGGTGTGGTTCTGGAACCGGCTGTCTAGTTCTAGCTGTTGAAAAGGAAGGGAGGGCAGGTGAGCAGACCTCAGGGCCCAGCACAGCTTCCAGAGTCCCTAGGTCTAAGCAGCTTCTCCAACAGGGCAGGTCAGGAGGAGGGCAGGAATCAGCCACTAGGAAGGGTGCTTCAGAGTGGGGTACCAAAATACAGTCTCTGAGAGACAGAGACCAGTCACTGCACAGAGAGCCCTTCGCAGGCCAGACCAATAGAGACTCTAGTACGAATCACTGTCTCCAGAAGCCTGCTCCACCACATAGGATCCTACTCCAATTGTGAGGCATGGGTCCCCCAATCCTGCCCTTCTATAGAGCCCCGCCACCTCAGAGCCCAGGATGCTGGTACCCACCATGAGTGCATCTTCACGGTTCCACATGAGGGAGAGACCAGCACGGGAGTTGACCTTGGTGTATGCATCGTTCTTCTCAATGAGGAGCCCGGAGCTATAGTGTGGGGTGCTGACCCTGTGGGGACCACTATGGGGTCACTCACCATCCCACCATCCAGAACCCACCCACTCATCCTCCCGAGGGTTCTGCTGACCACATGGCGCTGAGGACATTATCTGGATGAAGAGAGCCCAGCCTGCCTCCTTACTTGGTCAGTATGTTCTCATCTGGAGCACAAACAGACCTAGCCAAGCTCCAGGAGGAAGCCAGAGAGCCGAGCAGAGGACTCAGCAATGGCCAGAGAGCCCTTGTCCTGGGTGATTTCCTTGGGGCATGGTCAGGCCCTTCTGCCTATTTTCCTTCCCATACCCTCTCAGAGTCCAGGACAGAGGCCCTTCTCAGGAGCCCCAAAGGCAGTGGGTCTGGGATATGTTGGGGACTGAACCTCCAACCCTCTCCAGGCCCTTGGTTCAGAGGTATTTTTCTCACAAAATCTGGCAGGGTGGAACTCTCAATCCCTGCCCAGACCTTTACCCAGAGTTGTTCTTATTCCAACCCCTGAGCCTCTATCCCTAGGGACCTCCGCCATACAACCCACACATGACAACATGGTCCAGCAGACCAGGCAAAGTAAGGGCGCACTGGCAGAGCCCCCCATGCAAGACACAGAAAGGCTTGGAGTGGGGAAAGAGCAAATCCCCAGGGGGGTGAACCTGCAAGACAGGAATGCATGTAAGAGGACCTCATTGTTACTGAGACAAAGCCAGGGAACAATAGGGCTGGGCAAGCAGCCTCTCCCTTCTGGGCTTCTGCAACTTTAGCCTGGGGGACAGGCTCAGGCAACCACTATTCCATTCCGCATGGCCCCCAGGGGAAGTCTGCAAGGGACTCACACTATACCTAAGATGCCCCCCCTCCACCAGTCTACAGAGGGGACTCATCAGTGTTTGGTGAGTGAATCCACAGCCTAGCTCAAACCTCAAAGCACCCCTATTAGCCATGTGCCAGAGCAAAAGAGGATGTCCTGGAGACTGGCTAGTTTATACAAAACGTTCAGAGGCGAACTTGCTCTGAGGAGCCAGAAGCATCCCCTGGCTTTTGGGACATGGGAGACAGATACTAATCCCACTCACATGGCCCCGTTCACCACTGCCAACTTGTGGGTGAGGTAGATGGTGTCATCCTTAATGGTAATGATGATGGACTCTATCTGGGGGTGACCCCCAGCCTGGCCTGAGCCCCGCTTCAGATGCACAGCAAATTCCTTGTAGGAGTCTCGGCAGTCAGAGGCAAAGTTGTAATCACAGAGGCCAGGGAATTGAAAGACATCGCCATCAAAGGTTTTGTAGTGGAAGTTGCCCCAGGTGCTGCAGACATGGTTTCGGGATATGGCTTCTGGGAGAACCGTGAGGACACAAGGTGAGATACTCAGGTCTGAGGAGGACTTCCCTGAGCCCATTCTCCAAGTTAACCCCGGAGGTCCCCCCAGGGGTACCCATCTGGGGCTCCAGATCAGGGTTTCTGGATAAGATGGCACCCCTACATAAGCAGTCTCTGCTAACTATTGGGCACCCTTCTGCAGGACTCTAAGACAAGGTACCACCTAGTGTGGAGCACAAGCAGGGAGTAAACGCAAAGGGGCGTTTGGGCAATCTGGTCACTCTGCACACCTCCTTGTCACTGCCCAGTCCCCTCCACTGATGCTCCATCTACCCCTCACCCAGCAAGAGGTTGGGCTGGGTCCCTCAGTCTTCACAAGTCCCCACTGGGACATCCCCCACCCACAGTTTTGTCCTGATGGGACAGAAGTTTTCCATGTGGACACTCAGCCCATTCTCCAGAGGCACTGTCTGGCAGAAGGTCCCTTATATCTGGAACTGTCCTAAACTTGGTTTCTCCTAGACATCCAAAGCTTCCCCACTCCCACGGATGATGGTCACTCGGGGAGTCCAGCTTCTCATCCTCCTGGTGTAGGACCCTCAGCCTTCAAGAGACCTAAGACCCCAGTCCAACTGGAGCGGCTCTGACTGGGGACCCCCTCTTATTCCAAGCACCCCTTACTAACTGCTTTGGGCTTCCCAGCCTCCCCACCCTCAGGGTGCTCTGCCCACTCCCTTGCCCAGATCATGCAGCCCCTTACCTTTCTGGAGCTCCAAGCCCCTGGCTAAGGCCAGGACTAGGCACACAGCCACCAGGCGAGCTAGTGGCAGCCCCATGGAGGCTCAGGAGGGTGGCACAGGAGAGCATCCCAGGGCAGGGGTCCAGGACTTATATGCCTAGCAGGCATCTGAGGGCGGGAGGACAAGGGAGGTGCAAAGGGTGGGTGGGGCATTTGCCGAGTTATCAGGAAAACAGCTGTGGGGGCTCCATGGGTCCCAGTGAGGAAATATTGATTCAGGTTATCTGAGTTTATCTTTATATGACTCCCTGGGTAAACTTGGCCTTCCTCAGGATGTCACAGCCTCCATTATCCCAATGCCAGCACACACCCCAGGTGAACTCCATCTCTTTAAGTTACAAGCCAGGCCAATCTCAGGTTTGGAGAGGCAGGAGGTCCCTGCTGGAATTACATCCCATGAGCTCTGCCATACCCCTCTAAGTGCCCCCAGGTCTGGCCCAGCAACCTCCCACACAGCCCAGGTAGAATAAGGAGCTTCCAGATGTTTGCCAACGTCTCCATTCAATTTCTCCAGGAGTCCTATGGGCTGAGACACCAGGACTGCTGAGGCACCTCAGTTCGTGTCACCTGGAGGAGACAAGTGTGGCAGGAATTGAGACTCCGGAGGTGGGTGTCTGACTCCAGTCTGTGGTCCACCCCCAGAAGGCAAGGAGCAGTGGGGGGGGGCACCTGTCTCCTTGGAGCCTGCTGCACTCTCCAGAGCCCAGCTAAATCGGCTCTCTAATCCCCTTGTTTTCCCAGGCTCTGCCAGTCTCTGGAATTAAATGTAATTAGAACTTGGGCAGCCCTCAGCCCAGGCAACAACTATAATTGGAATCATGCCCCCTGGTGCAAGAGGAAGTAGCCTGAAATGACCACTTTGTGAGAATGGGGTCTGAGCAGAGAGGTTAGCCGCCCCCCACTCCAGAAGGTCCTGTCCCTGCAGAGTCCCCTTAGGCTAACACTTCTAAGGATAAAGTGGTTCTCGGGAAACCCGTCTTGTTTCCTGGCCATAGCTGTTACTCCAAGAATGTGATCCTGCCTCCAAAGGAGCAGTGACTCTGGTGATCCTCAGCCCCCTGAGCTTAACCCAAAGCTGCAGCTGCCTCGCCAATGTCTCCAGAAATCAGGATGCAGCAAACATGAGCCTATGGGAGACACCGGTTCCCAAGGTCTACACCAAGCTGGAGAGGCACACGCAGCCACCCATGCTGTAGCTGGAGCATAAACTGAGACCTAGGGAAGCCCCTCCCCTTCATATTTTCCTCTTCCTGAAAACAAGGATAAGCCCTGACTCTGGCTAGAGTATACACAGTGAATTTGGTCACAAGGTACCCCAGGCTCCAGTTCAGTCCCCAAGTTCCAGAGGTGAGTGAGGGTAAAAAAGGCATCAGTGGTCACAGATTCCCTAAATGATGATGGCATCTCCTTTCCTAGGCTACTGCACAAAAGCCACATCCTGGGCTAGAGAAACTGCTAGTATTCTCTATTCTATGATGCCACCCACTTAGGCCTCTGGGATCTCCACGGTATCCCAGCTGGAGTCTGAAAAGGGTCCCTCTACAAAGACATCAAAGATAATGACCACCAGCCAGAGCACGGGTGGAAGCCACTCTTCCCATCTTGCTGTGCCCATCAGCTCTAGCTTTGTTCTGTCCTCCCTACTATAGCTCAGGCACGTGGGAGAACCTGAGTATAGCCTAAACCCAAAAAGTAGGGATTATGGAACTAGAACCAGCTGGGCCAAGGAAACCATTGTTTGACTTCCCTATGTGGGCCCCTCAGGCTGGCACCATGCCCTGGGGAAACCCAAGGGACCAGGCCCCAAGAACTTGTGCTTTTCCATGCCATGCTCTCTCTGCTATGTCAGGGGAATCGTGACCAGACTCATGATGCCCAGCACAGACATCTAGCTGAGCTCTGAGACTCTGGGTCCTCTCTGCATGGAAGTCCTCCCTAGATGGAGGAAGTAGGTCCTCCTTGGGTGGAGAAACTGGAATCATCCTGGGTAGAGAAAGGTCAACACGTGTTCCCATTGGATGGAGCAGCGGTGATGACCCCAAGCTGAGTGACCTGACACTAACAGATCTCTTGGTCCAATGCAGAATCTCAAATGACTTTTGTGAGCTTTTACAGCCCAGCACATAACTGGGTCCAGTGGTCAAGCCATAACCCTAGTGGTTTAGGGCACTGATGTAAGGGGCAAACGGCAGTGACGGTTCTTCAAGTTCAAATGGCTTCATCACCTGCTTTCCAGCTACCAACTCTGGTAGTAAGGATTGTAGTGGCATTTCATTTGTATTTAATAAAGCTTGCCTGAAAGTCAGAGAGTAAAACAGCCCCACTGGTCAGCCTTACAGACCAGGCAGTGGTAACACACACCTTTAATCCCAGTAGCCACACCAGCTGCCATAGAAACTGGATGGTGCATGCCTTTAATCCCAGTTCTAGAGAGGATTATAAAACAGGAGGAGACAGCTCTCAGACACAGTCTCATTCTGAGATTCCTGGAGGCAGGATCACCATTTCAGACTGAGATTGAGATGGCTTTTCAGATCTTCAGGTTGAACCTCAATCTCTCTCTCTGAGTTTTTATTAATCATGTTTCGAAGGATGAGGACCAGGATGGCCTAGGTAGGGGACCAAGGTTCTGCAACAAGACAAGCATGAACTGGAAAGCACAGAGACCAACACACATCAAGACAGATCTTCAAACCACATTGAATGTGACAAACACCAAGATAATTGATGACTTCATCCACCTGATCGACCCCTCCTCTGTGCTGAGGTCTTAATGGGCAGCTGCCATAGGCCTTGTAGCTCAGTTTCCCACTCTTGGCCCCAGAGGCTCCTACCCCACCTCCTTGTAGTTTTTCCACAGGGCATGAGAGACTGTGATGAAGGAGAGAAGACGTCAATACTTTGAGGAAGTTGCTGGGCAGTGTCATTGTCTGCGACAAGGATGTGGTGACCAAGGTGAGAATGACCGCCCCACCCAGTCACAGGTGGGCCCTGCTGGGCAGGCTGCCTTCCCAATCCTTAAGTTAGAGGAAGTTGCTGGGCAGTGTCATTGTCCGCGACAAGGATGTGGTGACCAAGGTGAGGATGACCACCCCACCCAGTCACAGGTGGACCCTGCTGGGCAGGCTGCCTTCACAGTCCCTTAGTTAGATCAGAACTGAAACCAACAGTGGATAGGGTCCCAGGCATCCTAGACCGTCTTCTGCCAGCCCCACACCCTGCAGTGTTTACCTGGACAAGACACTGTTCCTGGGAATTGCACAGAATTTACAGCCCTTACTGCAGGGAGGAGTCAGCAAAGACGTCACAGCTCCTAATGTGAATGTTCTACTCTGTCCACACACTGACTTATCCGGAAGCTGGAGGGGAGGGGAGGGAAGGAGGGACCGCAGGAGGAGAAGGGTGAGGGGGATGAGGGAAGGGAGAAGAGGGAGCCCACCCCCAAATGGGGATCATCCAAGCCCCACTCCCCTTCTCAGTGACCTCCTGCAATGGTTTCTGCTATCAACCTGGCTGAGGCTCACTGTCCAGTGTTTGGTCAGACATTAGCCTTGATGTTGCCAAGAAGTTTCAGATGTGGGTAGATGGTCCTCCCTGGAGTGGGTGGTGAGATCTTGCAAAAAAAAAAAAAAGAGAGAGACTGCAGTCCACAAGGCAGAGAGGAGTCTACCTCCAGATCTGCTTTGGGTCTCCCATTTGCCCACTTTCCTGTGGGTTTCAAACTTGCAGCCTATTAGCTGGTTTTATGTGTCGAACTTGACACAAGCTAAAGTCATCAGAGAGGAAGGATCCTCAGTTGAGGAAATGCCTCCATGAAATCCAGCTGTAAGTCATTTTCTCAATTAGGGAGGGCCCAGCCCATGGTGGGTGGTGCCATCCCTAGTCTGCTGGTTCTGGGTTCTATAAGAAAACAGGCTAAGCAAGCCAGGGGAAGCCAGCCAGTAAGCATCTCCCCTCCATGGACTCTACATCATCTCCTACCTCCAGGATCCAGTACTATTTGAGTTCCTGTCCTGACTTCCTTCAGTGATGAACAGCAATGCTGAAGTGTAGACCTAATAAACCCTTTCCTCCTCCACTTGCTTTTTGGTCATGGTGTTTCGGCGAAGCAATAGAAACCCTAACTAAGACACAGCCCCGCCATTTCATGAGCCAATTCCTTAAAGTAACACTTGCCTGTATGTGTGCACTTACACACCTGCTGTGTTTGCTTCCACACCCCCTGCTGCTTCAGTTTCCCTGGGGAACCCTGACTGATACATCTTGCACAACCCTTCTCTCTCAGGGTGGGAGGCAGCCATGCACCCATCCAGACTGCAGCTTTATGAGTTCCCTACCCCAGACAGTTCATCTCTTTCTCTACCCCATATTGACCTCAATGTGACCTCACTGTCTCAGCCACATGTGTGGTCTCCGGCCATTCCCCACGATGCTCTGTAGTCAATTTGATTGTTAACACCTCCTGCAGAAACAGAACCCAAATTACCTATTACTTTGTGTCTCAGTTGCTACAACAGAGCCTCTCTGGACATAGGAGACAAGGCTGGCTTAACAGCCCTGCTGATAACTACCCCTGCCATCCTGGCCAAGCATCCAACACCAAGCTACCAAGTCCCAGACAGAAGCAATTAACTGAAGTGGGAAGCTTGTATCTCACCATAGTCAGCAGGCAGAGGGTACTCCCAGAGCAGCCATAGTTCTCAGCCCTTCTGGATTCCTAAAGGAAACTCCAGCCCCAGTCACACAGGGACAAAGCAGTAAGTCCTGGGCCTAGGCCTAGACAGTCAAGCATCTGTCACAGAGGCATCTCTGCAGAGCCTCCCCTGAAACACGAAAGGCAAGCTCCAACACAGAAAATGAGACACCCCCCCACCTTTACCTTCAAAGGCTTGAGAACACTGGGAGCAGACAAACCTGGCCACACGCCCGCTTACATAAGTCCCCTGGAAGGAAGTCAGCTCAGCACAGGTTGTGAAGGCTGAGAAAGGAAGCAATAGAAGGCCTGGTCAAGCCAGCAGGCTCCACTGAGCAGGTTTATACAGGACAGGTTACTGGGGGGGGCACTGCCCCACTCAACCCCCATCTATCAGGCAGGTCATTACCTTTTAAGAGTTCAGCCATTCTGGGGCAATGCCTCTCTTCTCCCCTCAAAACTTGGCTCAATTCTCACACTCGTAGACCTCTGTCCTCACCACATGGGTCATACTGCGTGACCATTTCTGTTGACAGTACCTCAAGGCAAGCAATCTATGTGTAGTTCTCATGGGCCACTCTCACAACATGTGTACCTGTTGGGTAACATTTTGTTTATGTTCTGACAAATAAAACTTTCTTGGAGTCAGAGGGCAGAGCTAGCCACTAGTTGACCATAGAGGTTTGGAGGACTGTAGGGAGAGGAGACAGGAAGTGGTAAGGTGGGACTGAGAAAGAGGATCTTGGCCCTTTCGGAGAGAGGAATGGAAGAGGTAGGAAGCAACCAGCAGCTGCTTCCAGTTCTCTGATCTTTCGGGTTTTTACCACATATTTGACTGCCAATCTTTTATTGATAAAGATTGATTAGATTAACACTTCATCTGGCATCCAACTTTTGGAGCACCAATCCACAAAATAGCCACTTGCCCATGGCTTTGCAGCCACCAGCACTAGTCAGAGCTGCACGCAGGAGCTGCACCTGCTGAAGTCAGGGTGCTGCTGGCTCCCCCCACCCTGCCCCAATCCTCTGAGTGAGCCTGGGATTTTCCTATTGCAGCCTCTCCACAGCGCAACCAATGCCCCCAGAGCTCACCACCAGCCAGCTCTGCCTTCAGGCAGCTCTATGCTTTCACTTCCTGCCAGTCACACCTGCTTCTTGCATACATTCAGACTGGCTCTTTGGCTCCTTTTCCCCATGAGCTGTGGGCTTTCCCTGGATCCCCTCCTTGGGCTGCTGACATGCGATCAGCGGCAGCTGTCCTCAGCCAAGCTGTGCACCATCTGTGTTCTCCGCCCAGACATGCTGCACAGCGACAGCCAGCCTCACACTTCACTGTCGTCCTCAGCAGATTTGGGGAGACAACTTGGAATTCTTAAAAGGGAGAATTAGTTTTTAGAAAAGGAGAGAGGTTTTTTTCCCCACATTAAAAAATAGAAAACACTGTTATGATGGAAGGAATTAGGTCTTTATATGATCCCACAATGGATGGTTTAAAAATGGAACAATTAAATGAGGGGATAATTAACTTAGCTGGGATTTACATAATATCAATTATAAACTATCAGTTTGGTAATTCTTGTTTTATCCCTAAAAAAGTTGGTTGCTATGAGATACAGACCTTAGGAAAAGTTACTAAAGAAAATAATGCAATTTTCCTGATAGTTACAAGTCTTAGAAAAACTTACTAAAACAGATAATAGAGATACTGGGACAAAGAGGAATTTAAAGAGAACCGACCTCACCATTATATTATAAATTTAGAGAGGAACAGCCCAAATTTATCAAAAAAGCAACCTTAATTTACCCAGTTACCATACAAGAACAACTGTCAAATGACAGGTACATTAGAGCTGACTGGATTCCTGTGGAAATGTTAGGTTTCAGGAGACTTAAGGAGATGAAAGTCTCATATGGTATGCATTCACCTTTTGTGGGGGCAGATGCTAAATTCATGATAAACGAGTAAGAGAATTGCCCCCACAAGACTGGAAAGACTTAGTTTGAGCAGTATTGAAACCTGGTCCTTAATTGCAGTGGAGGACATGGTAGAAAGATGGGCTAAGATCATTGGACAATGAATCAGGGCTAGAGGTATTGAAATTCCCCAACATCAGTTTCTTGGAGAGGGTGATTATGCTGATGCACAAAGACAGTCTCTATATGATGACCACACCTTGACTCTATGCCGTGCAGCAGCTTTGAATGTTTGTATCGTCTGGATGGACATAACAAATTATGGTCCTTTAACCTCTTCAAGATCTGCTGCATATAACATTTAAAATGTTTAAGTTTTCTGCATACCTAACAGTGACCTTTAAAGTCTCCATAAGGAGGATGGGGTCCTACAATGATGATTCCACTGGGACTATGCTAATGACACTAAGTTGACGAACACCACCCAAAGATAAACTTTGGACTACAAACTGCTCAGGCAATTTCAAGGTGACTGGCTGAGGTGATTCAGCCTCACAGACTACTCCAGCCAGGACTTGAGACAAGCCCTGTATTTTCCCATTACACAGAGATTAGACAACAAATGATAAAGTTAGCTCTCCCAGGTCTTGACAGTTATCCCAATTCTTTTCACGGTTCCCTTAAAGATGCTATCACCCCCAGATAGCATAAGAACATGATACCCACATTCCCAAGAGGTATGGGTGGTTTTTGGCCATTCAGTGGGTTATGGATATTTGTCATCATTTGGAGAGTTGGTTACAAGTTGTTATTGGTAGTGACACTGAACAAAGAATATTAGATTCAGGGATCTTGTTCTGAAAAGAAAAGGGAGGAATATAGAAATGATAGAATAAGAGGGTAGATTATTAATCTACTTTTAAACCTATAAAAAAGCAATGACTAGTCTTAAATATTTTACATTGGTATGGATTTTTGCATATTGATATAAATTTGAGGTTATTTTGGTTATACTGTGTATGTATTTGTACTCTTGTTTAAGATATTTCTATATATTAATACAAATTTAAGGTTATTTTGGTTAGAACATACCTTACATATGTTTCTACTCTTAATCAAAGTGCTGTTCTATACAGCTCATTTAACAATGTAATGTAAATTTCTATCCTTGAAAGTTATTATTACAAATCATTTAGGATAATAAAAATGCAAGTCAGTAGTTAGTTATCTATTACAATCAAATCTGTAGTCATGTTAGGTATGTTTTCAAGGTCAAACAGATATATATTTTAGATAGGTAGTCTTCAAACACTTCAGAGATCTGCAAATATGGCATTTAACATGCTTTATTAACATAAGATTCTTTTTATGACAATGAGACATGTCTGCTCTTGGCAGCAACAATCTACTTCAGAGAAGATGAAAGGCATCAAAGAAACTCAGCATGAAGTTTACTTTCTTTGTGACAAAAGTAAGCCACTGGGCAAGAAAGTGTCCTTTCCTCAACTGCTGACAGTATGCTGTCCAAATTGGACAAGCAGGACACAAAAGAAAGAGACTGCCAAACATTGTCAAGACAAGGTGGGACAGTCCTTCAAAAATCTTTCCTCACAGACAAGTCTGTCAGAATCTCTAGGCCTGTAAGCCAAAGATGGGTGCCCAACATTGCAGAGGAACCTTGAGTGACTGTCCAGGCAGTCAACTGTTTCTGTAATTTATTAATTTTGGAGTTGTTTGCTCTGCACTTCAGTTTACTCAGGTAATTTTATATCCTTCTCAGGTCTCTGATGAAGTTGAAGACTAGATAGTTACAGTTTTCCTTGTTACCAAATTCAGAAAAAAAATACTCATAAAGGAAGTATAAAAAAGCCGGGCAGTGGTGGCGCACGCCTTTAATCCCAGCACTCGGGAGGCAGAGGCAGGCGGATCTTTGTGAGTTCGAGACCAGCCTGGTCTACAAGAGCTAGTTCCAGCGCAGGCTCCAAAGCCACAGAGAAACCCTGTCTCAAAAAACCAAAAAAAAAGTGTAAAATGTGTAAGTTTGAGAGACATAAAAAGATAGTTTTGGGTTGGAAATAAAAGTTAGAATAGAAAGTAAATTAGGGGGTTGGAGAGATGGCTTAGAGGTTAAGAGCACTGGCTGCTCTTCTAGAAGTCCTGAGTTCAATCCCAGCAACCACAAGGTAGCTCACAACCATCTAGATCTGGGGTCCTCTTCTGGCCTGCAGGCAGACATGCAGGCAGAACACTGTATAAAAAATTCGAGAAAAAAAAAGAAAAGTGAATTCATACAACACTTTGGACTCACCAAGATAGAATAGATAATGGAGTATTTTCTCTGAATTTGTCAGATGCAAATGGACTAGACTCTGTTAATGTACTTCTTGTCTGTATATATTTGTATATAGTTATTTTACTTATTGTATATAGTTTTACTATGTTAGTTCAAACCTTCACTTTTTATTCAGACAAAAAAGGGACTTGTGTTCTGACAAATAAAGCTTGCTTGGCACGAAAGGGCAGAGCTAGCCACTAGCTGACCAGAGAGGTTTGGAGGACTGTAGAGAAAGGAGACAGGAAGTGGTAAGGTGGAGCTGAGAGATCTTGGCCCCTTTGGACAAAGGAATGGATGAGGTAGGAAGCAACTGGCAGCTGCTTCTGGTTCTCTGATCTTTCAGGTTTTTACCATATATTTGACTGCTGGTTTTTTGTTGATAAAGTTTAATTAGATTAATATTTCATGTACCCAATAGCTTTTGCTTCTGGATTGGAGCAAGGGGTATAAAGTGTAGATGGGTGGACTGGTGTATGAAGAAATGGATGACTGGTGGGTGGATGGTGGGTAGATGGCTGAATGAATGAATAAATAGTAGGTGGATAGATGAATGAGTAGAACGCATAGATAGATAGATAGATAGCCAGTTAGATAGATAGCCAGTTAGATAGATAGCCAGATAGATAGCCAGATAGATAGATAGATAGATAGATACATACATACATACATAGACAGATACATACATAGATAGATACAAAGATAGATAGCCAAACAGATAGATAAATAGATGATAGGTAGATAGATAGATAGCCAAACAAATAGATAGGTAGCCAGATAGATAGATAGCCAGTTAGATAGATAGCCAGATAGATAGATAGATAGATAGATAGATAGATAGATACATACATACATACATACATACATACATACATAGACAGATACATACAGAGATAGATACATAGATAGATAGCCAAACAGATGATAGATAGATAGATAGATGATAGATAGCCAAACA
>JAQHUG010000157.1:4159544-4185630 GCA_028555095.1 Dicrostonyx torquatus
CACTGGACCAGAACAGCATCACCACCACTAGAACCCAATCCCACTGGACCAGAACAGCATCACCACCACTAGAACCGAATCCCACTGGACCAGAACAGCATCACCACCACTAGAACCCAATCCCACTGGACCAGAACAGCATCACCAACACTAGAACCCAATCCCACTGGACCAGAACAGCATCACCACCACTAGAACCCAATCCCACTGGATCAGAACAAATCACCAACACTAGAACCGAATCTCACTGGACCAGAACAGCATCACCACCACTAAAATCCAATCCACTGGACCAGAACAACATCACCCCCAGAGGGGGCTCCAGACTGCTGATTTCAGTGCAGGAGACGAGATGCAGCAACCTTCTTAACACTTTGCTGCGCGCCATACATTGCTCTGATGCATCTGAGATCCTGTAGACTCAGAACATGATCTTACATATAAAGAGAATCAGGGTGCAGAGCAATCCCTACATTATCAGAGAAGTCAACTTCCTTCTTCCACCTGTGCCCTGCATTGTCCAGCTCCTAAAATGAGTAGCCATAGTGCTCTCTGGAGCACAGTGCCTTGTCTCTATTTACTCCCATTCTATGGGCTAACAGCCCCCAACATCGCAGCTGTGGACAGGGCACCACAGGCATCACTCACTGCTCACAAAGGAAGATGGAAAGGTCCAGCCATAAACTCCTAAATCTCACACCTTGGTCCTACTTAATAAAATCAAATAGTACCATAAAGGAAGACGGCTATAAAGATGGTAAATGCCTGACTAAAGGCCTGGCATGGCTACCACATCCCGGCCAGCCCGAAGGCACAGGGTCCGGAAGTCCTGCTTCCTGGGTCCTGGATCCAGCATGAAATTGAAATTGGAGTGAAATAGTGAGACCTCAGCCTGTATCTGTGCCAGATCACCAGGTTGCATTCAGGACTTGATTCAGAGAGACAGGACCCAGAGAACCCCTGAGCCCTGGAGAGCTCACAGCAGGCTTTGAGTATCCTCCTAAAGACAAAACTCAGGTCCCTATGCCTCAGGCATGATAGCATCCAGGGACATGGCTCCCTACCAGAATAAAATAGGTGACAAGTCGGTGCAGAAACCTGAGGTGCAGGCCTCCAATTGAGATAGCAATTGAGGCCTCACTGCATATGCCCTTTGGGGTCCAGGGCATCTAGGCCAAGTCTTAGGGACCCTCCAAGGGTGAACTCCAAACTAGAAGGCCACAGGTTACACTATATAATAACAATCATTGGGGAGGGCAAGAAGAGATGGCTGGGACTCTGAGTCCAACATGGGCTACATAGTGAGTTCCAGGCCAGTTTGGACTACAATGATACCAATAAAAGAAAGGAGGGGAGAAGGATGGGGTACCACGGACTGGGGTCAGTATTTAATAGGAAGTGAGCGTCAGTCTGGGAAGATGAAATGTTCTAGAAGATGATGGGGGTAGCTGTAAGACATTGCAAGTGTGCTTCTTGCTACTGAGGTGTGTACTTCACAATGATAAACAAAAAAATTCCTGCTGGCCTCTTGCTCACAGTCCTTATGCCTCAGTTTCCCTGCTGGCACTATAGGTGTAAGTCACCACATCTACCCAAAGCTAAAGTTTTAATGTTTAAGTATTTAATTCATGTGAACGTCTGAGTGTGGATATGCACGCAGGTGTGTGAACACCTGCAGTGGCCAGAAGAAGGCATCAGAGACCCCAGGGCAAGAAGTTCTATATATTGGCTATTGTGATCCACCCAGTGTGGGTGCTGGGAACTAACTGGGGTCCTCTGTAAAAGGAGTATATGCTCTGAAACACTGAGCCTTCTTTCCAGGTTCAAAAAATAAAATTAAATTAAAATTAAAAAAATTAAAAATGAAAGAGAGAAAAACCATTTTAAATAATAAATAAATACATAAAGTGTAAAGTGCCAAAGCCACAGAGAAACTCTGTCTCGAAAAACCAAAAAAAATAAATAAATAAATAAAAATAAAGTGCTAAGTGGCCAGCCACCACCTGAGAGCCATAGAGGAAGCATCCAGAAGGGCAGTCCTGGTACATAGGCATATAGGCCTTACTGTCCCTAAGATGGAGTAGGAAGATGCAGCTTACAACCTCCTCTATCTCAGGACCCCAGGTCACTATGTATAGAGTGCTAGTCTTTGGAGAACATGGGTAAGATCTCAGTATTTTCCCTATTGGACATTAAAACAGAAAATTATAAGATGCATCCTTCACTTCAAAAATAATAAGTACATTATGTAACAACACACCTAACACGTTTATGAAAAAATAACTTTATTTTCCAAGAGAAGAATGTTGAGGAGCTAAGAGGCTAATATTTTTCCTCTTGTTTTGTTTGGGGGTTTTGCATCTCCCAGGACAGGTTCTACCCAAGCAGTTGGGCTCTTTTCCTGGTGCCTGTCCCATCTACCAGAACATATGGCCTTGGGGAAAAGACCACCTTAAACACCTCCTTGGTCATCAAGGAACCCCGTGACCAGCTCTCAACCTGGGAGCCATCCCATGATATTCCAAACGTTAACACCACCTACATATCGAATGTTCACAGTTTTCTCCTTAGAAAAGTCTTCGGACTAGGAAGCCACCCTCGTGCGGAATTCAGATTTTCTCCAAAAAGTATGAATTTATCATAGCCACTAAGTCCACCACTTGTCTTCACTTGGTCCACTGGGAGAAAGCTTTCGGCCAAGAAGCTGGGTACACACATTCTCCCTACTATAGCAAGAGGCTCTTCCAGCCAGCCCAGTCCCACAAGGTGCTCACACTCCAGGACCCAAAGGAGAATGCAAAATAACTCAGTGACATGAGCTGCCAAGACTTTCCCACCTTTGTCTGTTCTGTCCCTATAACCATGGGAGGTCAAGGAGTCTGTTATATGGGGACACACAGGGTCAGTGCAGGTACTAGGCCAGTGGTGTCTCATCTTACTTTGAAAATAATTGGGCTCTCAAGACCTCCCTGAAGACTGATAGACTCCCACAGAGAGCTGCGAGGGTAGTGTATCACTCAGGGGGATAATTAGTGTCACTAGATGAATGTCTGTCCTTAGGTGGGGACTCAGCCCAGTTGCAGCCAGGAGGGAGCCAGAAAACAAACAAACAAACAAACAAAAAACAGTCATTTCCCACACTGGTCCCCTTTCAAAACTGAAGCCAATAAGAGTGGCCCTGGTAGCCACCCTGTTCTTCATCTAAGTTAAGCCAGCCATAGGAGAGGCATGCCCAAGATGAGCCATTGGTCCCTGGTCCCACCTTAGAGAACTGCCCTTTTTGAACTTGGCCCTGTGTGGACTTCAGTCTTCCTGCCCAGCCACTGGCAGCCTCTCCAGGTCGGTACCCACATCCAGAGAGAAAAGCAGGTGCAGCCCCCAGGTTTATGAAGGAGCTTGAGGACTGGCATGCAAGAGCACCAGCTCCTTCACGGAACAAACAAGGCCGACAGCTGCAGGCTAGGCCGGGAGGAAAGTCCACCAGGAGGGTCAGTTCTCCACACCAGGGCTTCACCCCACCCAGCTTTATGGCCAGGTCCTGTTGCGGGCACAGGTCCAGCACCACCACCCTTCCTCTTGTTGGCATCTTCCAGGAAGCACAGGGCATAAGGCACCACGACTTAAGAGCTAGGCTTGGCAGGAAAGGGAATTTATTTCTTGACAGTCCTAAGAGCTGGGGCAATGTAGAAGAAAGTGGGACCATAAATTAACCCCCTAGCACATGTTCCTCCCATGCCAGAATGCTTGGGTGTCTTCTGGACAGGGCAGATGTACCAGGAATGATGAAAGTGACTAAAGGGGATGGGACCCACTAATGACTGTCCACCAGTCCTGAAGGTGTAGTCTGTTATTCTCTCTCCAGCAAGAGAAGGGAAGGATGGAGGTGTGGGAGAATAAGTCTGGGGATTGCCAGGAGACTTTTTTGAGACAGGGTCTCTCTATTATGTAGCTCTGGCTGTTCTAGAACTCAGTATGTAGACCAGACTGGCCTCTAACTCACAGAGATCCACCTGCCTCTGCCTCCCAAGTGCTGGGATTAAAGGTATGTTTCACCACACCTGGCTTGCCAGGGAACTTTCAGCCGAGAAGTAAGGACCAGGTTGTAGGTCAAGGGTCAGGGCCTGAAGTAGAGGGTAGACCTTAAGACTAAAATATGGGAGTCAAGAAGTTCATGTAGGATGTGTTTTTAAGGCCAGGAGTTGGACTGATCTGTGAGAGTAAGGACTTGGGCTCAGGAATCTAGGGAGATGCTGGCGGCTCAGACACTGAAGATGCAGGCCATAAGGCCCTCAAGTACAGAGAGAGAACTGGGCAACTGGGTATCCATTCTACACCTGTAGGGCTGTCCTATCCCACCTTCAAAGAAATCTCCCAGGCCTGAAGGACAGTGGGTTCAGCCCTTAGTCCTTCTCCCTGGACAAGAGCCACTAGCTGCACCCATTGGGGGCTAAAGGGTCACCAATGGAGACCAGCTACCCTGAAAACACAGCCAGAGCAGGTACTAGGTATCTAGGTAGCCTCTCTGGCCCTGCCCAGGGGACACCCAATAGGCACTGAAAGCCCTATTAAGACATTACTGATGAATCTGCCTCTGCCTAGGTAAGGGTACCTGGGAAAGCCACTTCCTCCATGCCACATGTCAGCTGCAGAAAGGGGTGCAGTTTTCACACCCAGCACTACCCACATGGCCTCTGTGACTGGCCAGGGAGGGGAGTAGACACTGCTAGTGGCTTAGAACCAACAGGGCCTCAGTGACCCTTCAAGGATCTCTTACCCTCAGCATGCTCTGATCACCTGGCTCTAATGGGCTTTCCCAGAATGCTGACCTAGGGAGAGGGCAGAGGTAACCTGCCCAGGGCACCTCACCTACCACTCTGATACCACTAGATGCACAGTGGTGTTTGAAAAGTAACCCAGTCTTGAATGGAGTACCTGGGAATCTGCATATCTGGTCAGTACCCCAGCCTCTCAGAAACTTCAATGCCCCTGCAGTAGGCCTGAGGGCCCAGCAGGAGTACAGCAGTGTTTCCATACCCTTCATGGAGTGGGCAAATGGCTAATGTAGGGCCTGTGGGTACAGTTGATAGTTTGAACATTACCGCAAGGGTCGTGATCTGGTCTGAGCCAGGAGATAAGATGGGAAGAGAGCAAACAGACTTGGGTGGAGACTCTGTGTTGGGGTGTGGGTAGCAACAACCATGGTGTGAAGTCCCAGCGATGCTTTGGTCTCCAGGGTGTGCAGGACCACTTACTTGGCCAAACCTAAAGCTGTGAAGGGCAGGAACTGTGCACCAGCTTCATGATGGAGTTTCCAGAGTCAAGGGTCTAGGCTTGGCCTCTTCTGGAATTGACCAGCAGAGACCACTGGAGAACCTGTCTGGGTCAGACTGACTAGACTCCCTGTCCCTATGGAGCCCCCAGAAGACCCAGGAGATGATCCCGCCTACCTCTAAGAAGGCAGGCAGAGCCAGGTTAAGGGGTCCTAGGCTTGACAAACTCCTACCCCCATTTCCTCCCTGCCTAATTCAGGTTTTCCTCTCTAAATCCATTGTTTCCTTATCCTACTCAAGCCAGTTCCAGCCAACCCTGAGGTTGCCTGTATGTGAACCATGGAAGATTCCAGAGTGCCATACCAAGATACCTTCAGCTGCCAGCAGGTGGCACCTGATGTCCACACAATGTCTCAGAGGAAGGCTGGGCCATCAGTGCTGACCAAAGGAGAAATTCTGTCTTTTAAGTATCAGTCACCTCTGGACATACCAGGCTCCATTGTGGTACATTCTAGAACAGGCTAAACTAGTTAGGATAAGAGAAATCTGAAGTGTGAGGCTGGCGAGGCATAGCTGGACAGGCAAGGGGACACAGGTGTGTGGGCATATGCAAATTAACAGAGCTGCATGGGTAAGAGCTGTGCTATCCGATTTAAACACATTATACCTTGGATTAGTTTTTTTTTTTTTAATCATGGTGACAAAGTACCTGAGACAAACAATTTACAGGAAGAAAGATTTGTTTTAGTTCATGACTTCAGAGGACTCAGTTCACAGTCACTTGTCCCACATCATGGTGACAGCACTGTGTGGTGGGCAAAGCTCTAACCTGTAGAAGTTAACATGAAACAGAAACAAGAAGTCCAAATTCAGCTGTGCTGTGAGGGAACCACATATAGAGAGAGCACACCTGGGTAGCTTCCCCCAGCTCTCCCCTGCTTCCCCCAGCTCTCCCCCGCTTCCCCCAGCTCTCCCCCGCTTCCCCCAGCTCTCCCCCGCTTCCCCAGCTCTCCCCTGTTTTCCCCAGCTCTCCCCTGTTTTCCCCAGCTCTCCCGTTTTCCCCAGCTCTCCCCTGTTTTCCCCAGCTCTCCCCTGCTTTCCCCAACCCTCCCATGCTTCCTACAGCTATGTCCTATTTCCTGGGGTTTTCTATCACCTTTCAAATGGCTCTATGAGCCAAAAGACACTTTATATTTAAGCCATAACACAACTTGATAACCAAAAGAAACATTATGTGTGTATGCATGTACATGGATGTATGTGTGCCCACTAAGGAAGGAGCCTATGTGGCCCATGTGTGTGAGTAAGGTGCATGAGCATGTATGTACATGTTCTCATATCCATGAGAACAGCTGCAACTGTCACTACTGTCCTCTCTGAGGTCTTCTTGCATGGGAACATGCGCTGACCCTGTCCTACTTTGCTTTCTACTGCAGTGATAAACAAATGACCAAAACTAAGCTGATGAGGAAAGGATTTGTTCTGGCTTAGGGGCTACACGCCATCATCAGGAGCGCCAGGACAGGAGCTCAAGGCAAGAACCTGTAGGTGGGAACTGAAACAGAGGCCACGAAGCGACACGCTGGCTGGTTTGCTCTCATTGGTTTACTTGTTCCAGCGGTGGTCCTACCCACAGTGGGCTGGACTTCCTCACTTGGTCATCACACGGGCCAATCGGATGGAGATATTTTCTCTGTTAAGGTTTCCTCATCCCTGGTGACCACAAATTGTGTCAAGTTGTAAAAAAACAAAAAAACAAAAACTTCTAACCCACACAGTCCCCATCATTCCTAGCTCCTGTAGGGTCCACCTGGCTGTCGGCTCTCTGGAAACCAGATGTACAGTTTCATGTTGTCTGGAACCACAAAGGTCAGAGGTCATCTGCTCTTCCATCCCAACTTTGTCTTTCTGACCCTCAGACCCAGGCTCCAGATGATTATGATCTAACACAGTCACCAGGACAATAGAGGCAGAGGACACACAGGATGAGCCCTAAGGCCTTGGCTCCTCCACATCCTACCTGAATGGCCATGGAAAATCCTCAAAGGCAATATAGGTTTTTTGGTACATACCACTGTAACTCTGAACATCACTGGAGTATGAAGCAAAGACAGACCTGTAGGTATAAGGAAAGGAAGCAGGACCCACCAAGGGGCATAAGCACCCAAATGAGGTCCCGTGTAAAAATATGTAAAAGTCCCCTTCGTTTTTTTTTTTTTTTCTTGAGCCTTAGGCATGCTAGCTGAACGTTCTGCCACTGAGCCATATCCCTAACTCTTCCATCTGTCACTTTTTTTTATTTTTTAAAAGATTTTATTTATTTATTTATTTTTGGTTTTGTAAGACAGAGTCTCACTATGTAGTATTGGTTGGCCTAGAACTTGCTATGTAGACCAGGCTGGTCTGAAACTCACAGAGATCTGCCTGCCTCTCCTCCCAAGAGCTGGGATTTAAGATATGCATCACCACATCTGGCCTATTTTTATTTTCAATTATGTGTGTGTAGTGTGTCCATGTGTCAGTATGCACTTCTGAGCTGGGATACCCTCAGGGGTCAGAAGAGGGCGTTGGAGCTCCTGGAGCTTGAGTCAGTCACAAACAAATGTGAGCACCTGAGGTGGGTGCTGGGACCTGAACTCCAATCCTGTGCAAGAGCAATACGTGCTTGGTGCGGAAGAATTGTCTGTATTCTGTCAATCATGTTTTAAATAAACGCTGATTGGCCAGGCAGGGAGTATAGGCGGGAAAACCAGACAGGAAGTAGAGGGGAGAACAGGAGAATTTGGGAAGCAGGATGTAAGCTGCCCAGCTGAGAAAAGGTACCGGCCATGTGACTAACATAGATAAGAACAATGGGTTAATATAAGTTACAAGAGCTAGTAAGAAGGCTGAGATAATGGGCCAATCAGTTTATAACCTAATGTAGACTCTCTGTGTGATTTTCTTTGGGGCTTGCCAGCTGTGTGGTGCCGGGCGGGACAGTAACCCCAACAAGCAGGACCCTCATGCTACACATACTCCTAATCACAAGCCATCCTCCCAGACCCTGTCACTCTTATTCATTTTTGTATATGAGCATTTCACCTGCATGCATGTGTATGTTCCCTGTACATGCCTGGCACCCTTGGAAGTCAGAGTGGCATTGGGTGCCCTAGAACTAGAGTTACAGATTGCTGTGAGCTTCCACGTTGGTGCTGGGAGCTAAACCCAGTTTCTCTGGAAGAACAACCAATGCTCTTAACCACTGAGCCATTGCTCCAGTCCCCTCGCTCCCATCACTTTTCTATTCTAATTATTTTCAAGTTTATTTTTGCAGTGCTAGGGATCAAACCCAGGGTGTTGTGAGTGCCTGGCAAGCACTCTAACTTTTGAACTACATCTTCAGTTGAAAAAAATAATCTAATTAGGCCAAAAACAGTTACAGAAATCTACATAACAAAATGACACAAAATATGGGTGGAAAGGAAAAGATCCTGTCAGAGCATACACAGGGCATCTCTGGAAGACAGACTGTGGTGGGAGACACGTGCCCGACCCCTAAGGTTTAGAGATCAGACTTTAGGTAACAGATAAAATAACAAGAATGATAAGCTAGATGAGGTGTTGCACATCTGTATTCCCAGCACCATGTGAGACTAGAGGTTTGGCTCTACAGCAAGTCTGAGGCCACCCTGAGCCATATGAGACTCCACCTTTAAAAAGATCCAAGCAAACTGAGCAGTGGTGGCACAAGCCTTTAATTCCAGCACTCCAGAGGCAGAGACAGGAAGATCTCTGAGTTTGAGGCCAGCCTGGTCTACAGAGCAAGTTCAGGTCAGCCAGGGATACACGGAGGAATCCTGTTTCAAAAAAAATAAATAAATAAAAATAAAAAAGAAAGTTACATTATAGAAGAGAGAAAAGGTACCTGCCCGTTCTCCCTCTATTTTTGCTCAGTACCACAGTGGAGGAAAGAGGGAACAGATGGAAAATGAACAGCAGGTGGAAGACTTTGCCCCAGACACATCAATAACACACCAGTCAAAACATGCACGGCTTGTCAGGATCAAAAGGCAAAATTATCCTATAAGGCAACTAAACTCACTATAGCAGCTAATCACAGTAATGCTGGTCTGGAATCCCAGTACTACGGAGGCTGAGACAAGTTCAAGGCCAGGCTAAGCTATATAGCAAGATCCTGTCTCTAAAAAGGAAAAAAAATAATCATTATAAGTTACAAATAAATTATTTAAAGGATAGAAAAGGATCTACCATGCTGATGGGAGGGCCAGAGTTCAAGGTTATCCCAGACTCAACCAGCTCCTGCCCCACCTGAGCTACTCGAGACCCTGCCTCAAATCCATTGCTTTAACAGTGGACCCTCTTTCTTCTAGGAGAAGATTTGCCAACATTAACATCAGACAGAATAGGTTTTTGAGCAATGATATTACCAGGTACAAGGCTACTCGATAATGAAAAGACTGCCAAAGATGTGTGACCTCCAAAGAGTTCTGGGCTCCAATAATGAAAGCATGATGTTAAAAACAAACACTGGTAAATCAGTTTCTTTCAAAGTGAAGAATGCCTGCTCTGGGAAAGATATGAGAAACATAACAAAGAGGCCACAACCTTGATAAACTTGCAGATAACAAAGGAATTGAAGGATGGGGATAAAGCTCAGGTAGTAGAGAGCTTGCTTTGCATGCATGAAGCTTGGGTTCATGCACGCACACGTGCGTGTACACACACCCACACACAACTGAAGGATTTCCAAGTGAACCATAGTTAAACAAATAATCCAACCTGAAGATGGACCAGGGATTTGAAGTACTTTGTTAAAGAAACAGATTCAGAAAATAGTAAATAGGGGAAGTCCACTGAAAGCTGCCCTTCCACAGCACTGCACACAGTGGGCACCGTGGACTTTCTGTCACTCTGTAGCACTGCACACAGTGGGCACCGTGAACTGCCCTTCCACAGCACTGCACACAGTGGGCACCGTGGACTTTCTGTCACTCTGTAGCACTGCACACAGTGGGCACTGTGGACTGCCATTCTGTAGCACTGCACACAGTGGGCACTGTGGACTGCCACATGGCATCACTGACCACATACCTAGAGAGATATGAAGGGCCTAGAAGTTTCTCATGCCCCAGTGGGACACAGTTCAAAGACACCAGCTACGTGGCCATGGAAAACTTGATCATGGCAAAGTGTGAGCACCTGAGCCTCTACCCACATATTCCCAATAGCCCACCTGAGGTTCACTCAAGCTGGAAACAAGCCAAGTAACCAACAAAGGAAGGAAGCATATTCCAGGCTCCAAGGGCTTATTATTGGATAGGAGGACAAGCAAACCACAGCACGTATGTGGAGGTCAGAATACATCTTTTGGGAGTACGTACGCTCCTTCCATCATGCATTCCAGGATCCAGACCCAGGCTGTCAGACTTGCACAAGCACTTCTACCTGCTGAGTCATTTTGCTGCCCCTGGACATTACAGTTATTTCCTTGGTGCCGAGACAAATGCAGTACCACTTAGCTATACTCCCAGCCCTACGCATTTCATTTCTAAGGCCAGTCTCAGCCTTGCTTAAATCTAACACTGGGCGGGAGAGGCTAGAGCCCGATTGCCCAGGACCCCAGAAGTCCACCTATTCCCATAGTCTCTGCTTCACCCAATCCTCTCAAGCTACAAACAATGACCAGTGCTACAGCCCTTCTGTGCCCAGACCTTCCCTCTCACTGGCTGCCTGTTCATACCACACCCACCTTCCCCTTCCCACTGCCTAGGATGGTCTTAGAGTTCCTGAGGATTGCACTGTTCAGACTGTGGCCACGGTGTTTCTCACGGGAGAAGCCACAACTTTCTAGAAATTCCCTGCAGGATCTGTGTGGCCTCAGGGCTCTGTGCATACCCGTTTATCATGCTGCTGGAAGAGTCAACACATTGTCCTCAGACTCCACTGAGCACCTTACCCAGACCCCATGTAAAAACACACTGCCCTCCTGATTTCCACGGCTAGTTCAAAGCCCCCTCACTGCCATCAGCCCTTAGGTTCGGTTTACCCGTTTCTCCCAGCAGACTCTAGGTCCAGAACGCTCTGGAGTGCCTGCTGCTGGCCAGGCCTGGCCTCCACAGTCCGCCCCAGATGGCAAGGCAGCCTCCTGTAACTTTGGCTGTTATTGACCTGATCTGAAATGCACTTGGCTTCAGGGGCCATCTGACTGGTGTTTCTGGGGCCCTGATGAATCCCCAACATGATCCATCTGTGATAGAAAGTTAAGATGTCTGGGGAGGAATGGCAAGGCCCCTCCAGCTCTAACACCTGACCTCTAACTTCCAAAGTCATGCACATAGTCTAGGACCTTCCTGTACTTCTCAAACCCCCCTTTGCAGCTCCCAAAAGTGGGTAGTAAGTCTTCACTGACGACAAATGCTACAAGTGCTTGCAGAACAGGTGGCAGCCCAGAAAACCACAGCCTGACAGGTACTGGTCCACAGTGCTATGGGGGGCAGCCAGGGGATTGAGTCCTGTGTCCAAGCCAACACTGTTTTTCACTCAACATCCACTGATCGGCACTGTAGGGGGCAGGGCAGCTTGGACGGGGCTCTCTGGCAATCAATCCTGTGCTGTTTCCTGCTTGCCAGGCTGAGGGCACCCTTACATGAGGCCTGGAAGCTGGAACTGTGAACATTAGCCAGGGTTGGATGCAGTCCATCCTCCGGGATCCTGATGTCTTCCCAGGCAGGGCTAGGCTTGGTAGTAACTGTGTGATTTTGGAGTGCCTCTTGTGAGCATGACTGAGAGATCAATGTTCTGGAAGGCTTGTGAGGCATCTAAGCAGTGGGGAAAGTCACATCATGGGCTTCTGTCTGATGATCGGTGAGGTCCAGGGCTCCCCTCCCTCCTGTATACAGAATGAAGGGTATGAGGAAGTCCAGCATGGGACTCAGAGGTGCAGGGTCTCCCCTGACCCAACGTACAGCTGAGTCAGAAGACTTCCTGTCAAAAGGTGAGTATTTCAGACTGGGGGTGTAGCTCAGTTGGTAAAACATTCACCAACATAGACATAGCCTTGAATTTGATCCTCAGCACCTCCTACAACATCAAGTCTGGTGGCTGACACTAGTAATCTCAGCTCCTGGGAGGTAGAGGGTGGAGGAGCAGAAGTTCAGGTTATCCTTAGCTACATAACATACACAGTCTGTTATGACACCAGACTTGTAGACACCAGTCAGAGCTACATCAGACCAGATCTCAAGAGGAAAATAGAAGAAGGTGGGTGCCAGCTGCAGTCACCCTCACCCCAGGCTAAGACCTGTTGGCTCCCTGGGAGTTCAGGCCCACCGAGCATCCCTTTCTGATGCCACCCCTATTATCTGCAGTCCTTCTACTAAGTACCAATACAAGACATCCATGAACAAAAGGGACAAAAAGGGCCGCAGCTAGAGGAGTATGATAGTGAGCTCTCCATCCATTTCAGAATACAGTTCCATCCCACCCAGGTAGGGCCTACCTTAGGTAATCACTTCAATGCCAAGGCCAGAAGTCAGGGCCCATATCCAGAGGAAGGGGCTGATCACAACCACATCTCAGGCCAAGAGTCAAAGCCAAAGCAAATGGTGGAGTCTAGGCACTCTGCTAGGCAGAAGCTGAGGATGTCACCAAAGGGGCTGTGGAGGGCACATACACCCTCTAGCTGTGGGCCACAGCATAAGATTTGCTAGCTTCATTGTTACCTTCATTAGAATTGACTCTAGCAGCTCAGGGTAAATTCTACAAGAGCCAGAGAAACAAGAGTTGGCTAGAGTAGGGGACCAGAGGCCAGGAGTTAGTTGGGATCTTGAACATTCTGTAGAGGTAGTAGGGAATAGCACAGCATGGCTCCAGGTAGGATCCTAGAGCAAGAGTTGCAGGTCCCTGGAGAAAGTGGACCAGGACTACTTTATCTCCTGTGTACTCCTAAGACAACCAGAAGGCCAGGGCCTATGAGAATGGGGGGGGGGGGGACGGGATGTGGCAGACCACTGATACTTGGGACAGAGGGGGAGGAGGGCACAGTCCCTTTTGGGGCAGCTAACGAAGCTCAGGCCCCACTGAGTCACAGAGTACAAGGCTGACTACCACCTAATACACAGAGGACACAGCCGCATGACTCCCACTCCAGGGCTTGAAAACCCTCAGCCACTTGAGTCCAGGGTCACCAGTTCTCACCTTCTCTCCAAGAGCAGGTACCTATGAGCCAGCCCTGAAGCTCACTGACCACCAAGGTACAGACAGCCCACTCCCAAGAAACATCAAGAAACACCAGGCCCACGGCCCCACACTTTATACCCAGTTCTTGGGAATTTTGAGCATCAACCTCCACCCAGAGTCCATACTGGCTGATCGGTCCTGGCTCACCCTCCTAAAGCAGGGCTCAGCCACAGAGGAGAGTTTCTACTTCTGGTGTGGACATCTTTCACAAACACTCCCTAAAGTCTTTTCATCTGATGGTGTATGGCTGCCAAGCTGAAGGAATTAGGAAAACACCGGCTCTTCCCCCAGAGAATGTCACCTCTAACCCAGATGAGCCCAGAAGCCAGGGACAGGTGGTCTGGATGGGCTGACCAATGTGTTAACTCTCGTACCTCTATGAAAGAGACAGAGCAAACCCAGAGTTTGGGGCTTCTTCTCTGTGGCAGGAGTGAGGACCCAAACATAATGGAGAATGCTGGAAGCATCTGCTAGGGACAAGAGCCCTCAACCCCACACAGAGGCCTGCTTTTAGCTAGGCATGATCCTGGGCCACCGCTCTCTAGACCAGTGGTTCTCAATTTGTGGGACATGACCCCTTTGGGGGGCCCTTTCAAAGGGTTGCCTAAGACCATCAGAAAACATGGATATTTACACTATAATTCATAACAGCAGCAAAATTACAGTTATGAAGTAGCAATGAAATAATTTTATGTGATGGTTGGGGGTCACCACAACATGAGGAACTGTATTAAAGGGCTTCGGTATTAGAAAGGTTGAGAACCACTGCTCTAGACACTGGGCTCTAGGACCAGTGCTAGCTTAGGCCATACTTGAAAGCCACGCCTAGGCCCTGGGAAGACACTGTCCAGGGCCTGACCACACTGATGGATGTGGAGAGCAAGGGTCTGAGCTGGACGTGAGAATGGACAATCATACACTTGTCCAGCTGCAGGTTCCGCTTTCCTAGCCCGCCAGCGGGATCTGGGGCTTATCGCTGTGATAGCTGAGGGAACAATGGCACACACACTTATCTCCCTGTCAGAGCTATCTCAGCCGTCAGAGCTGTTTGCTCAGTGCGTTCGCTTTCCCAAGTCAAAGGACAAAAACACTATTGAGCCGTGATTTCCCACCAATCAAGTGTTGTAGAAGGTGGGCCCTGATACCCTCCTGGGGCCCCTCCTCACCAGGATGGAGCCATTGACCCAGGAAAGGCCATGCCGCTCCCTAGAGCTACCTTCTTGCCACAGGTGTATGCAGCCCAAAACAGCCCAGAAGATCCTGGAAAGCACAGCTCTGAGCCACTCATACGAGCTCACATGTACACGCCCCTTTAGACTTGTAGACCAGCACATCCATCCAGCCAAGCAGACACAGGGCTCCTAGCCACACAGGGTCACAAGCCTGTTCTACATGACTGCCCTGTGTCCGGGTCCACCCTGAGTCCCTCCTCACCTGCCCAAGCCCAGCTGCAAGGCTGCAGTTAGAGCTAAACAAGTTCCATTTGTATCACTTTGGGTGAAAATGTCACTCTGTTTCCAGTTTCTCACTTGAGTGGGTGCTGCTGAGCACTAAGAAACCACCACGAGGGCAGGGGACACGGCTCTGTGGTTAATATCACAGTCCAACACTGCATACAACTGGGATTCCAGCTCCAGCTCCAACTCCTCCAGCCTCGCTGGCATCTGCACTCACATGCACACACATAAATACCACATACATATAAATCAAAATATGAAAAGTAAACAGGAGAGAAATTGCTAAGAGGGTGGAGAAAGAGTTCAGCCATCGAGAGCACTTGTTGCCATTGCTGGACAGTTATCTCAGTGGTTAAGAGCACTGGTTGCTCTTCCAGAGCAACAGGGTTCAAGTCCTGGTACCAATATGGTAGGCCCACAACCATATATAACTCCAGTCCCAGAAAAGCTGATGCCTTCTGGCCTTTGTAGGTACCAGTCACACAATTAGTACACAGATATACATGTAGGCAAAACATTCATACACATAAAAATAAACCTTTTTTTTTTAAAAAAAAAAAAAAAAGAGCACCTATTGTTTTTATCAATAATCCAGGTTTAGTTTCCAGTATCCACACAGCAGCCCATAACTGCCTGTAATGCACTCAGGTTCCAACGTTTTCTGGCCTCTGCAGGCAGGCACCTACATGCACATGGTACACATATACACACTATGGTGCTCACACACATGTGCGTATGCATACACACACACACACACACACACAAGACAAATAAATCTATTAGATAAAAAGAAAGATGGGAGGAAGAAAAAAGTACGAGAGCAATAACAGGCCACCCAGAAGCACGTACAGCAGTAAATGACCACTCCACCCACCGAGGCTGAACTCAGAGTTTCTGTAAAGATCATGTTATTTCTCTGATTCGGTGGAGAGTTGTTGGTTTCTTTGAGGGGTGGTGCTAAGGTCAAAATGAGGCCTCAAGTATGCTAGACACACACTGTATCATAGTGCCACACCTAAAGGTCAGAACATCCTGATAAAGCTGAGGTTTATTTACAGAAAACAACATCCGCTGGTTTGTCACAGGATCTGCAGGGTTTGCTCTGAGCTAAGGGAGAACAGAGTCTGAGAGTTACCAGTGTAGAGACGGGTGACCAGAGGAGACAACCTGGGTCCAGGCTATCGGGCTTATCTTAGGTTGGCTATGAGATGCAGGCTCATTTGGGAATCCAGAATCAGGTAGGGCTAGAGCCAATACCAAGCCTGCAATGGACACAACTAAGGGCTGGTCCTGAGTTCCTTCAGGGATGCAAGTGGCACCCCTCAGCACTCACTGGAGTGACCAAAAACACCAACAGGAGATCTCTGTTTCTTGCCCCTGACTCCCAATGGGACTGGGCAAATTCAGTGGTTTGTTGGATCCCACCTCATATTCTGGCTGAAAGACAGTCTCAAGGAAGAACCTGCCCTTTCCTCACCTCAACCTTAACCGTGATTCTGGCCCTCAGCCTTACCTTTGTCCTAACCTTAGCATTAGCCCCTTAAGGGCCTGGCATGCACCCCACCTTTGGCCCCCATCTCTCATATTCCCAGGAGTCCATCTCCCAGTAGGTTTGGCCAGCTGTCTAAGGGGACCCCACAGCTCACTTAACCCACGGAGATGCTGCAAAGGTAACTTCACCTACCGAGCAAGAACACAGATCACAGCAACCAGTGCTGGGGAACCCCCCCTCCAAGTACAGGCAGCAGGACCCCTCCCCAGGTGGTCTTTCTCCTGTAGGGAAAACTCACAATAAATGGAGTAAACCTGGCAAACAAATGTCTCTTGAGGTTCCAGAATCCAGGGTGGAGGCTGGATTACCTGGCAGGATCAGCAGGAGGCCCAGTCTCTCTGATACCCCCCTGGACCAGACCCATCCCAGGCACCCAGGTGTGTAACTGATGGTGTTCACGGTGATCTGGCAGTTAGGATGGATTGTGACAGGACTCACCATGGCCCCAAGGACAGCCGGAAGCAAGAGGTGTTTGTGGGCCCCTGGAGTGCATGTGTAAGGCCCCCCACTGGGAGTAGAAAGATAATGGGGCCATAGCCACTGCAGAATTTTCCAACAAAGTCTTGAGCCCTGATAAAGCGGAACTCCATATCCTGTTTGGCCACTGCTGTGCCCTGCAGGCGGTGGTGATCACAGGCCTGGAGTTATGGGGCACAAGTGGGTGCGGCAGGGGAAGGGCATACCATCCCTATATAAGCTTCAGAGAGCTAGACACTCAAGTCGCAGCAGAGGCAGCAGCAAGACTGCCTAAGCGCCCAGCAGTAGAAGACCAGGGCTGGTGGCCACTTTCTGCTCCAGGAGTGCCACCATGCTCAGGGTTCAGCAGCTGCTGCTCTTGCTGTTCTTCAGGGGATGCCTAATCAATGCTGGTGAGTGGGCACCTGCCAGGTTATGCCCAGGGGGAGGCAGGTACCCGATGCCCTCCAGAGGACCCTGTGCATGGGAAAGTGTTCAGGTCTTCTTGCCTCGTTGACTCTGCCTAAGATGGGCTAACCACGCAGACACTGATGGATAGGAGGCAGAAGGGGCCTAACAAACTACTCAAACCTGTCTACCTCCTGTGAGCTTGGTTTGGTGGCCAGGAAAGGAACATGCTCACCTGAAATGGGGGATGGGGCTCCCTCTTGTACAGTCTCAGCAGTTCTGCTAACAGAACACAATGGTAGCAGCAGGGCAAACCTGGCATTCTTCCCCTCTTTCTCTTGGCTCTGGCCCTAAGAAGTCCTTGAGGAGCCTGGGGTATGTAGGGACAGGGGCATGTGTCACCCTAACAGGGGAGTTGCTTCTTTGGTGCTGAAGTCAAAGTTTCCAGGTCCCATTACTCCTGACCTCACCCACTAACAGAACTGTATGGTGGGCTCCAGGTCTCAACTTCCCCTTCTGTTAATGTGGGGAGGCATCTTGTGCCACCCCAACACACAGTTCTGCATGCCAATCACCAGCTGTCAGAGACTTCCTCTGTGGGGAAATCATGTAGAGCCCACCCTCAAAATATACCCAGCCTAGGGGTAAAGGTGCTAGGAGGGTCTCAGGTTTGGAATAACGTGATGCCCCTCCCACCAGGCTGCTCTGCTTCTCTCCAGCAATGGTCTTCCCACTAAATAAGGCCAGTTGTCCACAACAAAGGTAGCACGGAACACCATAGGCCCTACCAGATCATGTGGGACTCTGTCTTGCCCCTTACCCAGCATTCCTGGTAGGAAGAGAATGACGTGCTGACTAGAAGAACCAGGTTCCTTGGGTCCAGAGCCAGGGATAGGGGACTAAGTCACAGGAGGACCTAAGTGGGGCTAGGAGGCTGAAGGGACAGAGATGCTCCAATAGCAGTTTGAGTGCCACCTCTGTGCAGCCTAGAAGGAAGGCAGAGATGGGAGAATATGAGGTTAGACAAGCCAGATGCGACCTGAGGCTACAGAAGCTGGGAAGGAGAAACCTGAGGCAGTGGGATTAACCCAAGACAGGTAAGGTCACCAAACAAACTGAAGGAAAACCATTATGAATGGGTCCCCTTGGGCCATGGCAGAGGAGTCAGCTAACACAAGGTACAAATGGTCCTGGAAGAAGGGGCAGTGATGCTGGTAATCTGAACATCTTCAAAAGGGACTGCAGCTCAAAGAAAACCAGGGAAGCCAGACTCAAGCTGGGACCCCAGGAAAGGGAAACTTGTCAGGGGAGGGAGCCACCTACATGGGACAAGAGCCCCTTGGGAGCACAACAGACAAACAGTGAGGCAATGAAGCCAGACACAGATCTGGGACCAAGAAGGACCAGGACCTGACCATTTGCTACTCACACCTCCTAGAATGAGGTGGCCTCTAGTGTTCCCATCCTGCCTGAAAGCGAAATCTGAGCTACTGAGGGTGTTACCCAGGGAACCTAGCCCATTCTCCACACCCTTAAGAATCACTGGATGGGGCAGGTACCGACTTCCCTAGCCATTACTTTAGATCTCCCCTTCCCATTGCCTGCTGGATCCTGAGGGGGGATCCAGTGATGGGTGGCCATGAACCAGGCTAAGGCTCAGTGTGAGTTCCACTCCTGCTAGACCCTCACTGTATTGCCAGAGAAAGCCTAGGTCCCAAAAAGCACCCAGAAATGGCATGGTAGTTCTTCCTCATTAGCACAAGTAGCACAAGCCCTCCGCTGGTCCATTCTGCTCTTGGTGTCACTAAGAAGTGTACATATTCTGGAAGTGACTGGCGGCAGTGACATAGAGAGCATCTTGCCCAAAGCTCATGAGATGATGTGAGGGCTATCTGGCTGTCGCATTAATGGAGAAGCTGATTCTTGGCTGATCTGGCTAGCTAAGCAAGCATCCCCTTCCTCTCTCACTGCTCCATGTGAGACCCTCCTGAAGCTATACTTGGTTCAGGAGGATGCCCTTCCTCAATACAGGGGACTGTTCCTTGATCAAGAGTGTATATATGCGCAGCTGTGCTCCCCAGCTAGAAACAAACGCCCCCAAACACCTCAGGAGAGGTTGGGGTAGGGCCCAAGTAGAGAACTGAATCCCAAAGGATAGAGTATGGGGCCAGCTGGTCAGCAGGGTGGAAAGTGTGTCAGATAAGGTGCTGGCAAAGGGATTGGGACATTACAGCCCATGGGAGCCCCAGAAGAGCCCTCCCTCATGTAATCATCTTGTGGTTGCCTGTCTCTGACTGGCGGTCACCGTGACCGATGCTATTTGGCAATGGTTACCACATTCCAAGGGCCCACTACAGTTGTCTTAAGAGGCTGCCAAGGAGGAAAAAGGGAAGAAAACCAAGTGCAGGGCCCCAGATGGGAGAGTAGGTAGCTTTTGGGTAGTGGATAGAACCACAGGGAGACTAGACAGCCAGAGCAGGGACACATGTGGGTGTGGCCTGGCAGAGGAGACAGCCAAAATCTGTCTCAGCCCTCTGTCCTCTCCTACGTTACTGCCTCTCAGCACACCCCAGGCCCACCCTCTTGTATCCTTCCTTACCAGAGTTTCACGGAGATGAATCCTGTGCAAAGGAGGTCCCCTTGGAGCCTATTCCTACATTTAAAGTCTCTGTCTGCTGAGCTCTGCAGCCTGGCTCAACTGAGCAGTGAATGGGGAGTGATCCTGGCAGATAGGCATCGATGCCCAGGATATCCCTACCTGACATGGCACTTGCTCCCCAGGGATGTCCTGCTAGCTCTCCTCCAGCCACAGGATAGTGCATCTCTCCAGCATGCCCCAGAGTGGCGAGCACCCTAGGTCCTGTTCTCATGTTACATTCTTATCGCGGCTGCCCTCCCGTTCCAGAATGCACAGCGGCAGCTGGCTACTCTTCCTTGCTTTGTGTGCCCATCTCTCCAAGTCACTTAAGCAACATGTGTGTGCTGTATGAGTGGGTGTCACCTTCCTGGGACCCTGCAGGAACAAGCCGTGTGCTGTAGACCTATAGCACCTGACATGGTGCCAGGCACCAAGCAGGAGCTTCATGCAGCCCAGGCTAAGCCAAAGGTGGAATATATGAATGAATGAACAAACCAGGAAGTAATGAGAGCAGAAAGATGTTACAGCTGGGGAGAACTGAGCCAGGGCTCGGGCTGGACTCCACCCTCTGTCCTCCCTCAGAGCCTGCTACCTACTCAGTTAAGCATACTGCGGACAACTTGTACTGTTCCACAATAGGCTGCTGCTACAAACGACAGGCAAATGGGGGGTATGCACTTGGGCAGACCTGGGTCACAACACTAACCATGAGTCCTGCCCATGCAGGTCTGGACACCACCTCCTTTGCCAGCCTAGGTCCCTGGAAGCTGAAGGACTCTCCACAGACAGGTGAGAGTCAACAGCAACCACAATGCTGTTGACCAGAGTACCAGAGGCCCAATGGCCCAGTGTGAAGGAGGGGGCCACACCTCAACACACACACACATACATACATACACACACATGAACGCATGCACACATGCACACATACACATGCTTGACTAACCACACCCAAATATAGCATACAGGTCTTGGGGGTGCTGTGCTTTGGGTTTTCTCAAGAAGGATCCAGCAATGAAAGTCAGTTCAGTCCAGTCAAGAGTTCTCATCTAAGGCACTGTGACCTCTGTGCCTACCCCTGGGGGACACTGAGTTGTAGCTTCCTGCCTTACAGGTGCCTGGACTGGAGATGCCACTGATTCCAACACTGAGGATAGCCTGCAATCCTGTAAGGCTTAGACAGAAGGCAGACCCTGGGCTAAAGCTGGATGGGCATGTGGGGTTGGGACTACAGTGGGTTCTCCAGGGTCCCAGCTTCTGGGTCAGGCTGTCCCTGTCTGGTCACTGGACACAGAACTGGGAGTGTATCATTTTCTTTGCAGCCTCAGAAAAGGGCTGGTGTTCTACATGGGGAGCTGATCACTTTTCCACCTTTGACCACCATGAGTATGATTTCAAAGGGATGTGCAATTATATCTTTACGGCCACGTGTGGGGATGCCTTGCCCACCTTCAGCATCCAGTTGCGGAGAGATAAGGATGGGAACATCTCCCGGATCATCATGGAACTGGGGGCCTCTGTGGTCACTGTGAACCAAGCAATCATCTCTGTCAGGGACATTGGGTAAGCTATGGGACACGGCAACCAGGGGCAGGGGTAGAAGGGACAGCTGCTAACTTGTCTTACCCACAGGGTTGTTAGCCTGCCCTACACCAGCAATGGCCTCCAGATCACACCATATGGCCAGAGCGTGCAATTGGTGGCCAAGCAGCTGGAGCTGGAGTTAGTTGTCATGTGGGGACCAGATGCCCATCTTATGGTGAGAGCCATGAGCTGACAAACCATATTCAGGAAGGGCCCTCCTCAGAGTGAGTCAGGAGCCCAAACTGGCAGAACAGCACCGACTGTAGGCCAGCAACCCAAGAGAACCCGAGCTCAGAGAGCAGCTCAGTTTCCCCATTTGAAAAGGAGGAGGAGTCAGCTGGGAAAGAAACCCCAGAAAGGGCAGGGTGGGAACACCTGAAATCTGGGTGGGGAACCCCTATGCATTCCCACAGGGACCAACAGTGTCACCCCGCAGGTCCTGGTAGAGAAGAAGTACATGGGCAAGCTGTGTGGACTGTGTGGGAACTTCGACGGGAAGACAGATAATGAATTTCTAAGCGAGGATGGTAAGCTGGCTTGGGGCTGAGTGGCTGAGGCCCAGATCCCTCCGTGGTCTGTTCCTCATGCTGATCCCTGTCCTGTGTGCCCAGGCAAACTTCTGGAACCTTACAAGTATGCTGTACTCCAGAAGCTAGATGATCCCAATGAGATCTGTGCCCATGAGGCCATTCCCAGCCCTACCAACCTGAAGACCAGATACGTATGTGAGGTGGCCCAGAACCCAGGGTCCGAATGTGGCTGGCACAGGGGGGCTGTGTAAGGGTCTCTGCTACCCCCACTTTCAGCTTCCCAAGCTCTGGGTATGTATGATACAAGAGGTGACTTTACCCACATGACTTGAGTGGCTCTCTATTCAGGCCCAGATCTGCAACGAGCTACTGACCCTGGTGTCCCCTGGGTGTGATGTGCCTAAGGAGTCACTGGTGCTGAGCTGCCAGGAAGACATGGCTGAGTGTGCCCAGCCAGGTCAGCAGAATTGCAGCTGCGCCACACTGTCTGAGTACTCCCGTCGCTGCAGCATGGCCGGCCAGCCTGTCCGCGACTGGAGGACCCCTGAACTCTGCCGTGAGTCCTAGTCAGGGTGAAAGGGAAAGTAGCCTGGGTAGGGGAGGAGCTAAGCGACAATGAAGTGAGACTGTGGAAGGCAGGCAGGATCTTCTTACCAGACCATGCCTGCTGCCTGCAGCCGTGGGCCAGTGCCCAGCCAACCAGGTGTACCAGGAGTGCGGTGAAGTCTGCGTCAAGACTTGTTCCAACCCACAGCACAGCTGCTCCAGCTTCTGCAACTTCGGCTGCTTCTGCCCCCATGGTGAGGACATATACCAGCACCCACTTTCTCCCAAACTCACTTGCACGCTGGCCCAGCTTGGCCTAGACATTCTGCATCTCAGTACCGGATCCAGGCCTTATCCACCCACCCCCAAACTTCCAGTCAATCCAGGACTCCCTGCAGAGTAAGCAGGAGGAAGGAGGACCTAAGAGTACTAAGGAGAGGTGGGCTTGGAGTCATCCAAGGCAACTTCTGAGGGCTGGCAGGGAGGGGGGAGGGGCAGAGCCTGGGACTTGACTGACCAGCCAGCTGGGGAGAAGTCCTTACAGTGATAGGCCGCCTAAGGAACATCCATCCAACCTGAGCCCGTGCCCTTAGGTACACTGCTTGATGATATATCCAGAAACCACTCCTGTGTGCCAGTCAGCCAGTGCCCCTGTATGCTCAATGGTGTGACTTATGGCCCTGGGGAGATCACGAGAACAGCCTGCCAAACCTGGTGAGTATAGAGAATGAGTTCTACTGGCATGGAACCTGAGAAGGGGTACTATTTACCTTGGGCCTCACAATCCATCGGGGACTATCCCAATGCCCACCTGTAGCCAGTGTACCATGGGCCGCTGGACGTGCACAGAGCAGCCATGTCCTGGGCACTGCTCCCTAGAAGGTGGTTCCTTTGTCACCACATTCGATGCCAGACCCTACCGCTTCCATGGCACCTGCACCTACACGCTTCTCCAGGTAGGAGGAGCCCCAGGGCTGGGGGGAAGGGAACAGTGTGACCATTCGCTCACCCCTCCCCGACTCACTCACCTCCCCAGAGCCGGCTGCTACCCAACAATGGCACCCTCCTGGCTGTGTATGACAAGTCAGGTTACTCACATTCAGAGACCTCCCTAGTGTCTGTCATCTACCTGTCCAAGAAGGTAAGGCTAACTGCCCTGAATCAAGCACAAGCAAGCTGGGGACAATGACCTGCAGACCTAGCATCTGGCTCCTGCTTCTCTTACTCCCTCCTCGCACTCCTCTGTCCCTCCAGGACAAAATTGTGATCTCAAAGGATGAAGTGATCACCAACAATGGAGACACCAAGGTGCTGCCATACAAGACACGTAAGTCCTTCTGGGTCTGGCACTGAGAATTTTGTGTTGCTGTGCCTTTGGGGGTTAGCAGCAGGGACAGCCTACTTAGCCCTGAACTCTTGCAGACAACATCACCATCTTCAGGCAGACATCTACCCACCTCCAGATGGCTACCACCTTTGGCCTGGAAATCGTGGTCCAGCTACAGCCTGTCTTCCAGGCGTACATCACAGTTGAGCCCCAGTTCAAAGGCCAGACCAGAGGTGAGTCACTCACTGTCCTGCTGGTCACCCCCAGAGTCAGCCTGGTGTCTCTTCTGCTGCAGCTAGATGCAGAGGGGACCCAGGAGTGCCTTGCACCTGCTCTCCACATCCCGGGAACCCAGAGACCCAGCCTCCTGAGGACAGTGATGACTAATGAGAGGGCATAGCTGGAGAGAGGAGACAGGGTATACGGAGGAACTGGGTGGGACTCAGTTGCTCTCACATTCCGCCCCTTTAGGGCTCTGTGGCAATTTCAATGGAGACACGACGGATGATTTCACGACCAGCATGGGCCTTGATGAAGGCACTGCCTCACTCTTTGTGGACTCATGGCGTGCAGGGAACTGTCCAGCTGCCCTAGAGCGTGAGACTGACCCCTGCTCCATGAGCCAGCTCAACAGTGAGTCCCCTGCACCCCCACCCTCAGCCACCTAAGCCTGTCGGTGGATTGGGAGGGAACAGGATACACACGGCTGTACCTGTTGTCCCCAGAGGTGTGTGCAGAGACCCACTGCTCCATGCTGCTGAGGAAGGGCAGTGTGTTTGAGAAATGCCACACTGCGGTGAACCCCCAGCCCTTCTACAAGGTGGGTCCAATGGGCAGTGGAGATGGGGAAGTGGTAACAGCAGATGTAGTCCTTAACACCTGGGTCCTGCCTTCCCCACAGAGGTGTGTGTACCAGGCCTGCAACTATGAGGAGACCTTCCCTCACATCTGTTCTGCACTGGGGGCCTATGCCCATGCCTGCTCCTCCCGAGGCGTCCTGCTCTTGGGCTGGAGGAGCAGCGTGGACAATTGCAGTGAGTGCTGGCTGTGGTGAGAGGGTGGAGAGGAGTCAGAAGGAGCAGGGCTGTGGACACAGGACAAATGGAAGCCTGGACCCCAACAGGGCCCCTGTGTGCATGTTGAGGAACTTGAGGGCCTTAACCTCTGCTCAGCCATTTCTCTGCCTGCTAGTCTTCTCATCCCTAAGCCCCAGACCCTCTCCCCACAACTCTCTGCCCAAGAACCTGACTTCTAGTTCCCCACAGCTGTGCCTTGCACTGGCAACCGCACGTTCAGCTACAATAGCAAGGCCTGTGACCGCACCTGCCTGTCCCTGTCGGATCGTGAGACAGAGTGCCATGCGAGTGCTGTGCCAGTGGATGGCTGCAACTGTCCCGAGGGCACCTACTTGAACCACAAGGCAGAATGCGTGCATAAGGCCCAGTGCCCCTGTCTGCTGGACAGCTCCAAGTTCGTCCAGGCTGATCAGTCAACCATGATCAATGGGGTCATATGGTATGGAGGGCATGGCTGGGCAATGCCTGGTGAGGGGCCCCACACACTTGTAAGCTCATGGGTCCCCGCCCCTTTCTTACAGTTACTGCATCAATGGCCGCCTGAGCTGCCCACGGCAGGCAGAGATGTTCTTGGGTAAGTGTATACTAGGAGCTGGCCACGAGGCCATCCCATAGGACCCTACACCACCTGGTGTTCCCCAGTCCACCTGACCCGTGTTCCTCTTCCCTGCAGCAACCTGCCCAGAGCCCAAGACTTTCCAGTCCTGCAGCCAGTCATCAGAGGACAAGTTTGGGGCTGCATGTGCCCCCACGTGCCAGATGCTGGCCACAGGCATTGACTGTGTAGGTAGTGAGGAGGGTTTCCACAAATCTTCACAAGCCTGATGCAGGGTAGGGCCATGCTGCCCCTGCAATATCTCTCTAGTCATATCTACATCTCCATAGCCAGTGCTGGTATTGAGTCAGGAGCCAATTGGCAGGGAGGTAGCTGGAGGACAGGGTCTCTGTCTATACAGATGTGTGAGGACATGGACTGGCTGCAGCTTAGGAACTATGGCCAC
>JAQHUG010000157.1:4200482-4230218 GCA_028555095.1 Dicrostonyx torquatus
ACACCAACAGCTGTCATTTACACAACCCGGGCTACCACACTAGCTCACAGCACATTTTCCACAGAAAGAACATCTATTCCCCACAATCCACAAACTTCCACGTTGACCTCATCTCAATCAGCATCAGCTCCAGTAGCTTCCATCTTGACCACATCCACTATGGGTGTAACTGGCACCCCTGTGACACACACTATCTCAGGTACACCTAGCAGTCCTCTATCGCCAAGCACCACACACCCTTCAACCACTTCTGCTTTCTCCAGCACAATACACACCACAGGTCTCCCCTCCGAAACGTCCATACAGACCACCTCCCATATTTCAACCTCACCTGGTTCTCGGACCTCATCCTCACCTCAGTCTTTATTTTCAACCTCCTTTCTGTCGCCAAGTCCCAGGACCCCTAACACTCCAACTCTCCAACAGACATCTTCAACTTTGACATCTATGCTATTGAGTACAATTCTTCCAACAACCCCAATGACAGGTACACATTCTCCTAAAACAGAACCATCCGTTTCTTCTAGTACAACTGCCACTACCCACCTCAATTCTGCATTTACAACAGCCAAAACTTCTCCCTCGTTGTTGAGTCCATCCTCAGTTCCCTACAGTTCTGTTTCCCCTTCCTTTTCTTCTCGTCCAACAAGCTTCACATCCACTTTGGTTTCTCTCAGTAATGCCCCACATTCTCCTTCCATTACATCCCCCACTTCTTTTCCATCCATGTCTTTTTACTCTTCAGCATCCTCCCCATCTTCTTCCATGACGTTCCCTCTCACACCTACTCCTAGCGCAGGATCACATTCGCCATTGTTCACGACACCCACCATGGTTTCTTACCCTTCATCTGTTTCTTCCTTCAAGTCCCCAACTGCTGCCTCTACTCCTGTTAATTCCTCTGTTTCCCCCCTTGTCACCTCGTCCATTCCTTCCTCTGCTCTCTCCACCCTCCACACGACTCCCACCCCATCTAGTAGGCCAACCGCCAGTGTTAGCCTTCTATCCACTGCCAAGACTACATCTCCTGTCCCCACCTTTTCTTCATTCTCCTCAAAGTCCACCACCTCCCAGTTTACCTCCCTTACTACCCAAGCCTCTACATCCGGGCTACTGTCTTCAACCATGGGCATTACAGTCTTTCCAAGTTCCCCAGACACAAACCACACCACTAAACCTCCTGGTACCAGCCCAGTGCCTACAACTGCGTCCCTGACCAGTCCTGCTACTACCATTGGAAGCTCTTCACCTTCTACCCTAGTGTCACCCTCCAAACCGGAATCTTCGATCTCTCCATCACCCCAACCTGGTAAGTGGTGCCATTGGCTGACTCCATGGTCCCAGCCTACTCACGTTCCAACTGTTTACTCCACAAAATGCTTCACAAGAGTGGTCTGCTGTATAGTGTGTTGTTTTCCTCCCATTGTCCCTTGGTGGTTCCGTGAAGGCCTGATCCTGAAGCTTCTTTTGGGCATTTCTTGACCTAACTGCAAGTTCCTTTCTCTTCGCCTCTCAGGAGCACTATACTGTATTTCCCCATCTGTCTAATTAAGGACTTGATCCCATACATTTCAGGCCCATTTGACTTCTCTAGCCCTTTGTTTCCTGAAAGGAACTCACCAGTAGTAGCCCACATGCCTCCCTTGTTCCTAACGTCTCTAAGCAGCGCTCCACACATGCCCCTTGGGAAGCTAGCATGTAAGATCCGGTTGGGCCGAGTTCAGACATGCAGTCTACCTCAGTGCTAAAGAAAATGATAGCCTAACTGGGACCTATCTCTTCTGCATGTATTGGCTTTCTGGGAACCTATTCTATATGGATGCACACCTTCTTAGACCGAGATGGAGGGGGGAGGGCCTTGGGCTTCCCACAGGGCAGGGTATCCTGCCCCATCTTAAGGAAGAAGGAGGAGGGTGGTGGGGTAGTGGGGCAGCGGGAGGGCCTGGGACAAGGGAAGTAAATGTAAATTTTTCTTTAAAAAAAATTAAAAAATAAAACTAAAAAAAATAAAAAAGAAAATTAAACAATCTAAAGCAAAAGAAAGAAAAGAAAAGAAAGAAAATGATAGCCTAGTCCCGGCACAGCTCATATGAGGGGACATGTAGGAGACAGAGGTGTGGTTGGAGTCCTGGTAAGGCCTGGAAACTGTGTACATTTCTCATTGCCATGGTTTCCAGTCACTCTCTACCAACAACAACCAGGGTCCCCACAGGGCAGTGGATCCCTACAGGGTCAGCCTGCACAGGATCATGAGTTCAACATATACTTTGAGGACACCCGACTTGAGTGTTCCTCTCAACACACCTACCTTGGGACCAGGCTCTAGGCCTCCCTTGTGCAGGAAGTCCTCACAGAGGCAGCAATCAGTTCCTATCTAATGGCTACAGACTGTCACTTCAAGTTCAGGCTCTTCCCTAGAAAATGGCTTCAGGAAGTGAGGAGAGAAGCAGAGTGTCACTTGACCACAAGAGCACCAGACCCTCCCTAAACCTCTAAGGACAATCAGGACAGGAATAAACAAGCACAGGAGAGAGACAATAAGTATATGGAGCATATCTGTCACCCACAAATCACTTTTAACTTAAACTGTGTTGTGTGGAAACTTGCAGGAGCCAGTTCTATCATCATGTGACTTCTAGGAACCTGTTGGACCATCTTACCAGCCCCCAACTTTTTGTTTTGTTTTTCAAGAAAGGGTTTCTCTGGCTGTCATAGAACTCTCTCTGTAGACCAGGCTGGCCTCGAACTCAAAGAGATCCGCCTGCCTCTGCCTCCCAAGGGCTGGGATTAAAGGCATGCGCCACCATCACCCAACCCCAATTTTTAACTTTGTAACCCAAGTACCACTGGGCTGTATCTAACCTGGGCTCTTCTTGAACTCACGGACTTCCTACCTATGCCTCCTGAGTGCTGATTCTACAGGTGTCCAACCCTAGACACTTCCCACACTGGTAGTTCCTAAGGTCAACAGAGCTGCCTGCCTGCTGAGACATCACACCACCATTTGTCACAGGATGTCATGGTCTCTGAAACCCTTCCAGAAGTCCAGAGCAAAAGGGTTTCTCTGCTGTGTCCCTTAATACAAATGGCACAATGTTTATTCTCAGATACTGCATGTTCTCTTGTGAGGGACAGGGACATTCTCCTTCAACACCCTCCTTTGGTCCTTAGTATGTCCTACATCCAACAGACCTAAGACACTTTTACTGGGGCTGGTTCAATGTCAGATTCTTTAAGGAAGGCCTGAGTACTGAAGGGAAAGCTGCTACATAGAGAAGTGAGTCGGGAGAGGACTAGGATGTAACTGAGTCATGCTCTTGGGCCTCCATCTCCAGAGACCTGCAGCTTGCAGGAAGAGGAGCGAGAGATTACCTACCAAGGCTGCACAGCAAATGTGACTCTAACTCGTTGCCAGGGTTTGTGTGACTCCTCTGTCAGGTGAGTTTTTTGCAAACACCCTTCCCTTTCTGCTGGGACCCAAACCATACCAGGAACTGGGTTCTCAATCTTTCCCACACCTACTCTGACCAACAGAGTAGTGAGTGGTTCTCAACCTAAGGGTCATGACCCTTGGGGTGGGGGAGTCGAATGACCTTTTCACAGTCACCTAAGACAATTGGAAAACAAATATTTACTTATGATTAATAATTGTAGCAAAGTAAGTTATAAAGTAACAATGAAAATCATTTTTTTGGTTAAGTGTCACCATAATATAAGGAACTATATTAAAGGGTCACAGCATTAAGCAAAGTTGATAACCACTGCTCTAGGCAGTTCATTCTGGCCACACTTTCCTTGCCCATGAGCAAGTGCTGACTCCAGAGGGCCTGACCTACAAATCTGTTGTAGTATCCATTCTACTTTGGGACTGGCCTAGAGGGAGGGGGCCCATCCTGACCATGCTGGTCTCTGCTTCTTGGCAGTTTCAATACCGACACCCTGCAGTTGGAGACCTACTGTGGCTGCTGCCAGCCCCTCAATACCTATGAGAAGCAAGTTTCCCTGCCCTGTCCAGATCCCAATGCACCAGGTCAGCAGCTCACACTCACTCTCCAAGTGTTCAACAGTTGTGCATGTAGTCCCCTGCAATGCAAGGGCTAAATAACAACTGGTTTCTTGGGCACAAGAGGGTCAAAAACAGACAGACAGACAGACAGACAGACAGACACACACACACACACACACACACACACACACACACAAAAGCCATTTCTGATACTTCCCCAACACTGTAACAAGCAATCCTCTTACTGGCCACGGGCACGGCCTCAAAGAGACCTTGGACATGGCTCACCCTGAGGCAGTGGAGAACCAGAGCAACAGCTGTCATGCAATGCCTCCTACCATCTACCTCCTGCAGACCTTGACCAAGCAAAGCAGACCTTCAGTGGAAATGAACTACTCACATCCCTTCAACCTTTGATGCCTTGGGAATTTCCTGTCCACCTATATATACCTCCCAGCCCCTGGCTATAATGCCCAAGAGATCAGAGCACCAAAGAAAGTGCTGGGAAGACTGGGCAGGGTACCTGGGGGAGACATGGGGAATAACAGGAGAAAGATGCAGGGATATGAACCTTGGGTAGGGACAGACAGCAAGATAAGCACCAGAGAGGCAAAAGGAAAGAAGGTCTCCCCAGAGTCAGGGAGAAGTAAAAGGCATCGGCACCCGCTGGACAGGAGGCCATCACCCAACAATGAGCAGATTCCAAATAAACTAGTTCTTTTCAAGGCAGAACCTGGTGTGTGCATGCTGCTATCTTCTTCCAGGATCCTGAGGATGATATCACAAATACTTGCACAGACCAGGTCATAGGACCTAGGACTGTGCTCGGAGGGGCTAAGAAAAGCCCTGGTCTTGAGCTACTTCCATACAGGATTTTGCTAAGTCTGTGATGAAACCCACTATCTTCCAGGCTTCCCAGGCAAGGACTATCTCTCACATGCAGCCCCAGATTGGGGCAGGGGAGAGAAGTCCTCAGTCCATGGGTCCTATGTGCTTAGACCAAATCTTCCAGGTACAGACTTCAGAGAACTGTAGCCACAGACTTATGGTAGTGTGTGGATCCAAGTTAGGCGCAACACACCCAGCATCACACAGACAGAGCTAGGACAATCACTTCCTGAGGTACCCCTAAACTGAGAGGCAAGTAAGCACTTCAGAGTCCTTGGCTCTGAGTTGTACTCAATTCCACAGGGCAAGGCTGAGAGGCCAGTACCGGACATTCCCCATAAAGATCACACACATGTTCCAGTTTCCTGTCCTAGCATTTATTTATTTTTTTCCTCTGAGAACAAGCACACTGTACTGATGGAGGCCCAGGAGTCACAAAGAGTGGGCTTACCCCAGTAGCTTCCATGTGCAGGGACATTACTGATCAGACACCATCACTGGATAGCACATGGTACATAAGTCACAGCCACACAGACTGAGCTCTCCACGTGGTCCTTGCAGCAGTGCATGGATTGCATGTAATGGAGAGCCACGATGTCCAGCTACTGGAGCAAGAGAACTCCAGAGGCTCACTGTGGCCACAGCTAGATCATCCTCCTCCAACACAAGCTTGTACCACAGCAGGTATGGATCACAACATATGACAGCCAGACTAAGTGCTTCATGGAACACAAGGGTCAGCATAGCAGGTGTTGGTTGTTCTGAACTAACTGCCCAGGCTGTACAGAGTGGGGCTGCAGGAGCTTGAGTGGGATAGGAACCCTGCTACTATCCTCAGACCTACCACAGCAGGCTGGCAGCCTGAGGGGAAAAAAATACCCCAAAAACCCTCATGCATATGTGACATTTAGTGCCCTAAGTGAGCAAGGGGCATCAACACTGCTGGTAAGTACAGATAAGCCTGTACAGCTGCATCCACAGTGATCCTGGGCATCATCTCAAGACCGGGTGCAGGGTTCCAGCCCGGACTTCCAAAGCTTCTGATATGACCGGTCTATGCTCTCCCCTGATGGGCCACACATACAGTACAGTGCCCCCAAAAGGGTAACTAACACTTGAACAGCCAGTACTCAAGCTAGGAAGTCCAGTGCATTCTTAGCACAGCACCTGCCTGGGCTGCCATTTTCACCCCACCCCTGCCTCTCACTTCATTATTGCAATTAGGACTCCCTTTTCCACCCAACCACAAGGGCTTCACAGAAGTGAGAATGCAATCCTGGGGCTCCAACTAAGTAAGACCCTTTGGAGAGAAGCACACTTTATGAATTATTACTTCACCACCTGGCCCATTAACCTTCACGTCCCCAGAATGTACCATAGGAACAGCACATTCATTAAAAATAAAAGATGGGTGATGTCCATGTTTTCCAAAGTCAATAGGAACCCCTCTACCCACCATGCTGCAAACCTAAGGTGTCAAATAAGTAGTAAAATGTTTAAACTGTCCCTTTAAGAACACTGGTATGCTAGGCACAGGATCCTGCCATCAATGGGGCATGGAGTTTGCCGACAGTCATAAACACAAGCACTTCGGTACCATCAGGTAGTGCTATAGCAAACCCCAAGAGCTCTGCTCAGCCCATGTGGTCACACACCTCTAGGCCACTGCTGTTACCATCCAGCATGGCCACACAGCCCTGTGTTAACCCTATAAGCACATGGCGCTGTTTGAGTCACTGGCATTTTAATAAAATTTGAACAAAATTTCCACTTTCGTTCAAACTTCTAATTTCCCTTTAATTTGTAGTTGAACCACAGGGCTGCCTTGATTTTCCAGGTCCAGGCACCCTTCTTTGATGGAGCAGGCCTGCTGCAGCCCTTCTCAAACTGTGACCTGCATTCCCTCCACACCCAAGGGGCTGGAGGTGCCTTGAGTGGCAGTTTTTCAACAAGGGGTGTTTATCTGCAGTGTGGTACAAAGACAAACGGTAGAGACAAAAGAGACGCACAAACAAAAAGCCTGCTCTTCTGGCCTGTGGATTAGAACTGTTCCGACAGCAATTCACATAGTCTCTGAGAGACGGTGTCTTTGCTGGTACGCAGCGTGAGTCGGTACATCTGAAACAGAGAGCAGCAGGGTGAGGAGGCACTGAGCCCCAGGCTCTTAGCAAGTACTTCTGTGGCACAGGCCAGAAGCCCCTCCCGAAGCATCAGTTTTACCAGTAAAAATAGAGAAGTCTAATGAAAGCAAGTGTTTGTAGCAAAGGGGGATGGATGTTAGTGAGGTGGGAATCAGCCTTTTGTATTTTGAAACAACAGTCTTACTGTGTAGCCCAGGCTGGCCTTGCTGTTATGCCTCCTGCCTTCTCATCCTGAGTATTGAGATTATCGGCATGCACCACAATACACAACAAGCTTGAGAGCTTCTCATCAAGTTAACTATGCACCACCCTTAGAGATGACCATTACACTCCCAAAACCACCCAAGTGTTGTGAAAACAAGTACCCATAATCAATAGAGTACACAAACTGGAGTCTCTAGAACACTGCTGAAGCAAGCAGCAATGTATACACATTCAGGGAGGGAGAAAGAACAAGATAGCACCACGAGAGCTGAGCAGACACAACTCAGAGCTAGGCTGCTACATGGGCAACGTGGTGGCATGCCAGGCCTTCTGTGAGGAGAGGGAAATCTATGTGCTCTGATGGCCAGTTGCTGTCTGAGTGTCTGCACTGTTATATAACCAACACTTAGAATCTGAGTGTCTCCATAAAAAAACAAGACAATCATGTTCATCCTCCTGCTGTGGAGGCCTCACCTGAGCTTGCAGATTTGGCTCCAGGCGCAGCAAGCAGCCGATCTGGGTGGTTTTGGTATGGATTATGCCAGCACCCACAAAATTTGCAGGGTTCGGATCAACTTCCTCAAGGAGTGCAGAGCCAAATCCAATAATCTATACAGAAAGAAGAGGCAGGTCAGGATGCACTGGTCACAATTGCTGCCTCAGCTACATCACCATACAACCCTTTACCTTTGCTTTAGTGATCTCTGTGTCCATTGGATGCTTTGCTTTGAAGATATTCTGCACTTCTTGCTGTGGACTACAAAAAGCAGCATGTTAGTACTAAAAGCCACGCTGAGACCCATAGATCATCCTGTCCAAGGTCAGCCCCATTCCCCTCTCCACCCATACTACAGCACTCTCACTTGCTCAACTGCTTCCAACGTTGAAAGAAATCCTGAGAAGCCATTTCTGTGGGCTGGAAAAATTTGTTGAGCGTAATGGGCAGCTTAACAGACACATTCTGGAAAGTACCACCATACCTGTAACAACAGAGTCACATTATGGAGAACAAATACCTGGTCAAAATGTTCCAGTTGATAAGTCTTCAGAACTTAGAGAAGGGCTGTGTGGCCACCCATCCCAATAACAGCCACTAAGACTTCATACCAACAGTATTCGTGGAAGGGCTAAGCCACGTCCTCCACCCATTACAGTCCATGTCTTTACCATTCACAGGTGAGCAAGGGACCAAGACACTGCTTTGTGCCAAGTGTCAAAGGGCCAATTCCTCTCAGTCCTCCTACTCCTTTGGCAAATGAAGACCCAGGACAGGCCCAAGCAGACTATCAAATCAATTAGCCTTGTAGCTCCCCAAACAAGGAACCATTGTGATGACTAAAAATAAGACTGCATGCCATGACCCAGAAGTCTAACTCCATACCAGCCACCATCATTGTCCCTCAAGCTGTCCTTTCAAGCCAGCTTCAGGAGACAGCACTGCTACAGGTTAATGCTCTTGTACACTATAAAGATTTGTCATTCATATTGGTTTAATAAAATGCTGATTGGCCAGTAGCTACGCAGGATATATAGGCAAGGCAACTGGACTAGGAGAATTCTGGGAAGAGGAAAGGCAGAGACGCAGTCACGAGAGACGGAGGGGAAGCAAGAAGAGAATGCCTCACTAAGAAAAGGTTCTAAGCCACGTGGCTAAACATAGATAAGAATTATGAGCTGGTTAATAATAAGTCTGAGCTAATAAGCCAAACAGTTTATAATTAATATAAACCCCTGTGTGTGTATTTGGGACTGAATGGCTGCAGGACCAGGCGGGACAGACACTTCTGTCTACACAGCAAAAAAGCCTGGCTCTCTGCCTCCCAGGAAGCAGGCCTTTCCATTTCTCACCTCAAAATCACCTGGGTCAGAAATAGCCTAGTCCACAGACCACACAGGAGACTCAAACCCCATGGGTGCCATGTCATGGTCACAGAAGCCTGCTCCCTCTCCACTTGCTCCTATTCTCTGGAAGCTCCAGGTCTGGCAGCTTGAGAAGCACACAGGTTAGGAAAGGACACAGAAAGCACACACCCCTCACCTGAACTGGATGTTGAGGACAGGTGCCTCTGTGAAATCAGATATACACTCAATGTTGACCACCTGTTGCACCTGTGCGCCGCCATCCACAGTTGGGTCCACAGGCTTGGTCTGCAGGTTCAGATGTGAGCACATTAAGGAGTCCAGGCAGGCAGGGAAAGTGGGGCTAGCACAGCCAGCCCACAACAGAAAGCAGCAGGGGCCCCCTAGAAATCACTATGCCAGCATTATAAATGCTGAACTGTTGCCAGCCTGTCCTTCCACCATTCAACATGCCCCACTGGCCCAGACCACCCACAGTCATTATGTATCTGACTAGTCCCTTTCTCTAAAAGACCTTGAAAGTTGTACACTAGCTGCATGCTGGCCTTGATAGTGCAGAAGTGAGCTCTGGAACTCTGTGATGACTCCTGCTGTGCTCAGTAGAAGCTATGCCTGCTAACTCAAAGGCACAGCTTTACAGATCAGTGTAGCTCTGCACTTCTGCAAGCCAGAGGTTGCAACATGTGAACTGAAGCCTCTAGGTTCACTGAAACACCTTTGTATCCAGGATCCATGCAATCATAACTAGACTTGGGCAATTTCTGCTTCCTTCTGCATTCTGCATAGCAATCTGTGCCCACAGCTCATGATCCTTTGAAGCCCAGGAAAAAAAGACACATAGACGGTAGTTCTGTATGCATCAGTCCTTAGTGTGTATAACAAGGGAATGCTGGAGATAGAACTAGGATCTTATACTACATAAGTGTGCCTTCCACCACTGAGTCACATCCCCTAAACAGCACCCCAGTGTTTCTGACTTATTTCCAAATAGTCTTATATTTAAATATATCATCTCCAAATGAACACAGATTGTTACAAAGATGATGCCCACTGTTCTACATACTATGAGTTGAGCCCAAGGCTTGCATCCCTGGTCGTTGTGGATCTTGGTCTGCACACTGTAGCAGACCCCAGCTGTCCATCTCTCACAGCCCCTCAGCTGAAACCATCCAACATTCCTGACCATTCCTGATGGCTACATGGAGCCATCCTCTGTGTGAGCAAAGGATGTGCCAAATAACATCTAAGCCCAGCAAGCATTAGATGCTCCATACTAGCTAGTTACCACAGGATCACTCTGCCTTCAGCCACAGCACCTATAGAGGGACTTCACAGAGTAAAGGGCAAATGATATCCACAGGAGAGCAAAACAAGCAGAGAGTGACTCACACAACAAGATGAAAGGCACAGCTGTGTGGGTAGTGTCAGATGCACCATCAGGACAACTCAAAGGAAAGGCCCCTGGTTTGACTGGGATATGGAAAACACTGCCATTTGAACAAAAGCAGCCCCCCCTCAAAGCTTCCTCTAACCCTGTCTGAGACCCTAGAGATAACCAAGGATATTAGCCTGAAGGTCATCAGCACAGATTAGTGTTGGAGTGAAGTTCAGGAACTGTGTGGAGGTCTTGTTACCATAAAATATGAACATTCGACCTAGGAAGAAACAGAGATAGTTTGTTTTATAACACATTATGTCACACTTATCATGAATAGTCAGTCAAAAGCAGCCCCTGCAATTCCCAGTTAGATATATTATTGTAAACTATGAAAATTGCTAAAATATAAAAATAACTGTGGTGTGTGTGTGTGTGTGTGTGTGTGTGTGTGTGTGTGTGTGTGTGTGTGTGTGTGTGTAAAACCAAGCAGTTGTTTGGTCTCACTATATTGCTGCCTCTGGCCTAGAACTCTAAATGTATTCCTGGCTGGCCCTGAACTCATGACAACCCTTCTGCTTCAGCCTCCCAAATGCTAGGATTATACACACAAGCCACTATACTAAGCTTCTAGTTTAAAAGTAGCATAGCAGGCGGGCACAGTAGCATTTGCCTGTCATCCCAGTACTTGAGAAGTAGAAGCAGGAAGATCAGGAATTCAAGGCCAACCTCATTTACATAGAACATTTGAGGACAGCCTGGGCTACATAAACTGGGCAGTGGTAGCTCTCGCCTTTAATCCCAGCACTTGGGAGGCAGAGGCAGGCTGTGAATTCAAGGCCACTCGATCTACAGAGCAAATTCCAGGACAGCTTCCAAAGCTATAGGGAAACCCTGTTTCGGGAAGGAAAAAAACAAAACAAACAAACAAAAAAAAAAAAACCCTATTTCAAACACAAAACAAAAGCCAAATAAAAAATAGCATGGCAAGATTAGCAAAGGGAAATGGGAATGGAAGGGCATCTTCTCTTCTGCCTCTCACACCTGCCCTTGGGCTCCTTCTTATGTAGTTAGTTACTCAAGAACCACAACCACAGGCACCAGGTCAGGAGGGTCAGTAGCCCAAGCAGGACACCAGAGCCTTCGGAGCAACAGCCTGCCCTGTGTTAAAGGCACCTAGACCCACCCATGTATCTTCCATTTCTGTTTACCAGCTGACCCACTCGGTGATACTAACAGCCAGGACTGTCCTTCTAGCAGTCCATGCCCATACAGTGACCAATCAGGACATGCTCCCTGTACCAAATGGCCAGATCCTGTTGACACTTACACCCTTGGAGTTCAGAAAGGAAACCAAACACTAAAAGTTCTGAAAAACACAGAATTCAGCTTCCCCCCTCAACCAAACCTGGTGAAATCACCATGACAAGGGGCAAAGCCTTGGTCAGACCAGACACTGGGGAACAGTCTCATCAGCCTGGTACCTCTCAGGTCCCCAGCATCCTGCAATGCTGCAGGGCAGGCCTGCTCTTCTCAGTCTTCCACACACCTACTCCCTTTTCACAGACATCGAATCCACCTTAGGAGTAACTCCAACAGTGTGGTGGGCAAAATGTTTTCTTTTAGGAATAAGAAAATTCCCTTCCTTTTTAATTGTGGTAAAGTGTGCATAAGTTAAGTCATGCTAGGCGCATAGCTTAGTAATATATAGCTATCGCCAACATCCAATTTTCCATGTTACTAGTCAGTGCACAGATTATAAACATTTCTAATTATATAATTTCCCCTAATTCTTTTTGGTTTTTTTTTTTTAAATTATTTTCTTTTAGACAGGATCTTACACTATTACCAAGGTTGGCCTGAAACAAATGACAATCCCCCTGCCTCAGTCTCCCAAGTGCTAGAGATGTAAGCACCATACCTGCCCTTAAATTTTGTTTTGTTGGCCGGGCGGTGGTGGCACACGCCTTTAATCCCAGCACTCGGGAGGCAGAGGCAGGCGGATCTTTGTGAGTTCAAGACCAGCCTGGTCTACAAAAGCTAGTTCCAGGACAGGCTCCAAAGCCACAGAGAAACCCTGTCTCGAAAAACCAAAAAAAAAAAAAAAAAAAAAATTTGTTTTGTTTTGTGTTGTTGTTGAGGGAACTCTTGCTATGTAACCTTGGCTTGTCTGGAACATGCTATCTAGCCCAGAGTGCTCTCAAACACGCAATTCTCCTGTCTCTGCCTCCAAAAGGTGGGATTATAGATGTGTGTCACCATGCTTGGCTATTTCTAATAATTTCTTTCTTTCTTAAAGAAACTGTCATTAAGTAAAACACATACCTAAATTCTGCCGAAATTCAGACTTAAGTCCAATTTGAAGCAGCTGGTTTTCAAACAACACACCATTATTTTTACAAACAAACCTAGGAGAAAAGGATAGTGAAGCATCACTCAGAGCCACCTGCAGCAAGTAGAGTTTGTTTTAGAAAGGGTTTACAGTATTTTGGAGCTGAAATATTTCTGTGGAGACAGGAGAAACAAAGTAAAGAGCTTCAAAGATCTTACTTATCCCAGTCTATAGAGCTGGAGCTAGAGTCAGTGTCTGATGGCAAGCTTCCTCAGGTGCCACTCAGAAACAGATGGTGTCACCTGTGACCATCACCCAGGGAGATCTGGGGTAAGGAAGCTAGGGTATGCAGAGGGTGCAGTTGGATCTCCAGTGCTTGAGTACGTTCAGGGACCAAGCTGGGTGACCTCTGCCCTAGATCATACAGCAATCAGCTCAGCCAACTTTTCTACAGTTGCTACTCTAGGATACCTAGAACTGGTTCCCTTGTGCCTGGACCCTCAGGGCAGAGGACCTCTGCACTGTGCCACAAGAGCAATGGAAACAGAGTACCCTCTAAACATACCATAGGCCCAAATGCCAACAGCTCTTCCAAGTCATCCAGCCACAACCCAACACTGCCTGCCCAATTCTGGCAACAGTGAAATGTCCCAAAATAAAACACTATCTATTCAGTCTAAGAGATAATTTTTCCAACACTTCTGAGAATATATAACAACGCACATGAGAATGACTGTTCTCTTGTAGGATATGGCTGGGCAGCAGAGCTACAGGCCTAGCCTGAAGCCCCAAACACTAGCATAGGGCCCACTAACTACTCTAGGCCAGCACTCTACTCAGGTCCAGCTTGGATGTTATTCAAGGAGCCTAAGCAGAGGTTATGGGGCTCACACACTTAGATCTGGTATCAATCTATCATCCAAATGATAAAGAAGCCCTGCCATCCATGAATGTCCAGCTGGCTATTTCCAAAAGGTCACTTCAATTGCACTTGACCTAAGGGAACTCATTGGTAAACAGTCATGTTAGGTTTAATGAGGATGCAACCTCCCTCATGCATGCTGCACTGCCCAAAGCAACAGGTCCTTCCACAATGCACCACACAGACATCATCATGTGGTAACCCTGTGTGGCCACATCAAAGCCAAGACAGGCAAATCCCAACACAGGCTAGTAGCCTAAAGAAATGTCCCAGAACCTTAAGAGATGGTATGAAGGATCAGGCCAGAAGGCCAAGATAAAGAAAAGTGCATGACCTACTGGAGCTGAACAGCACAAGCCAGAACCTTACACCAACACAGGAAGACTCAAGTCTGCAAACAACTAACACCCATATTCCCTACCCCTATCTTCACAGGACACCAAGTAGTAGCTAACCCACAGCTGACGGCTGTCATGGAGCAACAGTAACAAAGCAAAGCTAGGGTAGTCCTAGAAACAAACCCTGTAAAAACTAGGGTACATAGCTGAACTCCATGTTGCCCCTTCAACAAGGGTCTTCAAAGCTGGATTTTCCACAACTGTCAAATACCAAGCTCAGCAATTCTCAAGCCATCAGACATCTGTTCACAACCTACTCCAAACACACATTTCCTAACAGGAAGGAAGGATCATGTGCAAAATGAATACAAGGAAACAAAAACTCTAAAACCACAAGAACCCTGGTATTATCTCCAGGCAGGACCTCCCCCAGACAAAAATCCACTGCCACTGGAGGGTACTAGTGAGGAGCTTCACATCAGCTATGAACCAGGACACAAGCAGAGTAAGGAGCAGCAAAGGAAGCTGGCAAATCAGCCAACAAGAAGGAAAGCGATTCCAAACCTTTGAAAGTGGAAAACAGCGAAAGTGGATGGACACGGGGCATGTAAGTGAGCATGTAAGGGGCATGACCTAGGGAGTCAGCAAGTGATGTGGGATGTCCTTCTTGTAGATGTGTTGCTTTTATTGGCTAATGAACAAAGCTGTTTCAGCCAGTAGCTTAGCAAAGTAAAGCCAGGCAGGAAATCTGAACAAAGATATAGAGAGAGTAGGCAGAGTCAGAAAAACACCATGTAGCTGCCCAAGAAGCAGGAGGTAACAAACCACTAGCCTCATGGTAAAATACAAAATAATAGAAATGGGTTAATTTAAGATATAAAAGCTAGCTAGAAATATGCCTTAGTTGTTGGCCAAAGAGCGTTGTAATTAATATAGTTTCTGTGTGATTATTCAGGTCTGGGCAGCTGGGAAACCAATGCACAGTCTCTGGCTACAAAATGGAACCAAACATGGGGCATGGATACACAAAAGATCTAAAAGAGCTTTTTAAAAAAAGAAGGGCTTCTAGACCCACTAAGATGGGAGTCAAGTGGAGCTTCTTCCTGACTCAGCATGAACAGCAAAAACTGCTTTAAGAGACAGCTTCCTGGACATGCTGGGAGCACAAACTCTGGCTCTTTTGGGAGGTCCTGCTTGTGCTACTAGTTTCTTAATGGCCACATAGACCCACTGCATCCCTGGAGCTGCAGTGGTGAGCATGGCTCGCAGAGGTGGTGAACATACCTTGGGCAGAGCAAACAGGCAGGGTTGCAGTTAGTCCTAGTCATGCCCACTTAACAGTTTTTTTTTTTTTTTGATTAGAGATATGCAATAAAGACAGATTCAGACAAAAAAAAAAAGACCTCTAAATGGGTTACAGTGTTAGATAAATGTACTTAGGTTTGGGAGAAAGAAGAAAAAGTATAAATAGTTTAAAAAAGAAGTAAATAGTTATAAATAAAGTCTTTAAAGAAACAGTAAAGTAATATAAAAAGTAAGAGTCATAGATTAAAGGAGTATAAAGAATACACAAAAAATCTGGATTATGTGTATTACTGTGTTTTCTTTGAATTTTTTGACTGTAAATGAGCTAAGTACAGAAAGACATTCCATTGTGCAGGCTGCTAAGAAAAACTAACATATATTTTAATGGTATCTTAACTTCAAAATTTGAGTCTAAGGATATGTTACTTTGGAAAAGAGATTCTGCATATGTATAGTTCTACTCTTGTTTAAGGTATTATGCTTACACAGCTCATTTAAAATATAATGTATAATTAAGAAATACAGGTTAATAGATAGTCATCTATAGTAATCAAACTTTTAGTCATGTTACTTGGGTTTTCCAAACATATAGAGATATATTTCAGTTAAATAAATAATCTTCAAGCCTTTCAAAGACCTGTAGAATACAGCATTTAAAATGTTTTAAGAACTTAAGACTTTTCTTGACAGTGAGACATGTTTGCTTCTGGCAGCACCAACTACTTCAGAGGGGTTCATGGACATTGAAGAAACTCGTTATAGAATTTGCCTTCAATGTGACAAGGCTAGCCATTTGGGCAAGAGACTGTTTTTTTGTTGTTGTTGTTTTTTTTAAGAAACTCTTCTTGCTTGGACTGCTTGATGGTATGCTATATAAACTGGATGTGCATGACCCACAGAACATGGTCCTTTGGGGTTCCTGCTTCACAGAGGAAACTGCCTGACATTCTGCAGGACACAGAAGAAAGCAACTGATGAACATTGCCATTACAAAACAGATCTTTAAATTTCTTGTTTCATGCAAAGTCTGCTGGATACTATGGGCCTGTGGGCTGAAGATGGATGCACCAACATTACAGAAGAACTTTAGGTGACTGACTGTCCAGGCAATAAAATGTCTCTGTCGATTCTAAAGTTTTGGAAGTTGCTTACTTATAGTGCATTTCCTGTTTACTTAGGTAATATAATATCCTTCTGGGGTCTTTGAAGAGTTGAAGACAGTTATAGTTTACCTTAGTTAATTAAAGATCAATTAGATATAAAACTTCAGACTCACAAAGATAGAACAGATAATAGAGTATCTTCCTTAATTTGTCAAATGTAAATGAACTAAATATTATAACTATAATTCTTGATAACTGTTTTGTATATGTAATTTTACTATGTTAAAGTTAAAACCTTCCTTTTTATTTAGACAGAAAAGAGGAGATGATATAGGATGTCCTTCTGTATATATGTTGCTTTTATTGGATAATGAATAAAGCTGTTTCAGCCAATGGCTTAGCAGAGTAAAGCCAGGCAGGAAATCTGAACAGAGACATAGAGAGAGAACGGGTAGAGTCAGGGAGACACCATGTAGCTGCCCAAGAAGTAAGTGGTAACAAACCACAAGCCTTGTGGTAAAATACAAAGTGACAGAAATGGGTTAATTTAAGATATAAGAGCTAGCTAGAAATATGCCTGAGCTGTTGGCCAAACAGTGTTGTAATTAATATAGTTTCTATGTGATTGTTTGGGTCTGGGCAGCCAGGAAACAAACCAGTAGTCAGGGTTCTTGCTTCAAGCAAGAAAGAGCCAGGCAGATGCCTGAGGCTATGGTGAGAAGGCAGCTATCTATGCACAGAGTTGAAGGGGATTTAAAAGGGTATATGTTAGAGGTTAATAAAAAAAACCCAAACTGACAGAGAGGAAAGCACAAGGGACATAGGGTGAGGTTGGGGGGGGGGTTAAGAGGGAAGAAACAAGCTCAGAGTGTTTATCAAATGTCTCAAAGAAAAGAAACAGCAAAGGTACCATCAGGCTCCAAAGCAAAGCACAGGCACTCACATGCTCTCTCTCAACAAGAATACCAGCCCCCTCTCTAATAGTACTTTAGGTGTTAGGGACTAAGCACAGAATCACCCATGAGGTACAGCTCCCACCATGCCTCCCAGGCAGTACTCAGAAACTGGGCTACCTGGCAAAGTTGTCTTCGGAGCCGGGTGCAAGAGGTGCAACTGCAGAAGCTGAGTCTGAGAACACGTCCACTAGCAGCCCACCGCCAGAAGAGGGAGGGGGCCCCGTGGGAGCAGGGGGAGCAGCTCCCAGACCCAGCAGGTCTGCTGATGGAGAAGGTGTAGACTGGAAGATAAGAAAAGGGAACATCAGCATGGATACTTGGATGCTCAAGACTCGCACAGCCCTGTACCGACTCCCAGGTCAAGTAACAGGGAGTTGGGGAAGGGGGCAGGGAGCAGTCCAGAACCTACAGACCAGCAAGAGAGAGCTGCTGGCCACATACAAAGTAAGCCTACCCGTGAGTTCAGATGAAGACAATCACCTCATGATACCATCATAATTTCACACAACTCAAAAGTTGTCTGCATTTTCCCCACAAATGCTATTTGAACAAAACGACAAATTTCTAAAAAAGTTTTGCCACCAGAAAGTTGTAATACATAGGTTAAGAAATAAGTTCATACACATTATTGTCAATTGTTCAAAAACAGTAAGGTTTGCATATGGTGGAAACAGGAGAATAGGGAGTTCAAGGTTATCCAATGCTACATAGCAAGTTCTAGGCCAGTTTAGGCTGCACAGTGAATTCCAGGCTACAATATGAAGGCCTAGTTTCAAACAAACAAGAGAAAAGTTTTGGTGTGTGATCTACTGAGTTTAACAAGGGCCATCTATATAACCATGGTTGTGGAGCTCTCTGCTGGGAGCCTGGTGGGTTCAGCAGTGGATGCACAAATGAAGATAATGATTCCGCCCTCTCTCAGAATCGATCAATAGCCAAAAGTTTATCAGCAAGGGTTAGAGCCCTGTGAATCTTTCTCTCATCCACAACTGACTGCTGACAGGAATGAAAGAAAGAAACGTGCAGGAAGGAAAGTGGGTGGAAGAAGTGGAGGAGAAGTAGGAGGGTGGGAAGAGAGTAATCAGTATATATTATACACATGTGTAAAATTATCAAAGGACAAATTTAATAAAACCTGTAAAATTAAAAAAAATTAAAAAAAAGCAAAGGTAAGCAAACTGCTTGCTAGGATGCATTCTCAGCTCAGCATTAAGTCTGGTTCCATTAAGAAAGGAAGCAGATAAACAAGCACATACATTTCTTACAAACCCTTGTTTTTCAGTCCAGGCAAAAGCATAAGAAAAGAGCCCTTGAAGCCAGGCAGTGGTGGCGCATGCATTTAAACTCAGCACAAGGCAGCACATGGGAATCTCTGAGTTCAGGGCTAGCCTGCTCTACAGAGCAAATTCCAGGAATGCCAAGGCTACACAGAGAAACTCTGTCTTAAAAGAAGAAGAGAAGGAAGAGGAGAACAAGGAGGTCATCACACAGGACAAGGGCATAGCTTGTCAACCCACATTCAATACCTAACATTCACAGAGGTGCCCTGCCAGACCACGGCCAATCCACACACCTATGTGCTATCCACAGAACTCCCCAGGCCAGTCTATAAATGTGGGGTGCTACTAGAATGAAACCCTGTATTCAAGAGTTACTTTGAATGACTTTTGAGCATCCACTGGTCATTCACGAAGGCAAACATCAGGAAACTAGATCCTGAAGCCATTCTAACACAGCACATTTTGTGCAGAGAGGGTGCCCAGCAGTTGCAAGTACCCTGCACACATGTGGCAATGGTCTGTCCCAGCCACACAAACTCCTTCAAGTAGGGTCAGAACTCAGAGTGGGCCTCAGCAAAAAATGCTGAGTGTAGAAATATATTAACAGGGCAGCCAAAATGTTTATTCTTTGAAACAGATGTAATGTGCTGTGCTTTTTTTAAGTTCGTGCGTAGCCATGTGACAATGTGTATGAAAATTATTTCAAATAAATGAGACACCCAAAGTCTTTGTCACGTAAGGGGCAAAGGTATGAGTGACAGTCTTGCCAGACATTAGGCCAGGCACAGTCTTAACTGTTGCTGCTGGTCAGCATAAAGAAGGAAATAAGAAGGCTGGGAACAGAGAAAGCTCCTGGGGCCCCTCATGTGGCTGCATAACTATTTCAAAAGGGCTACCAAACATAACAACACATATGTCCTGTCAGAGGTTGTTCCCCTCTAAAGGGGACAGGGTCACAGAGAGGCTGGCCAAAGAAGAACTAGAAAAGCCTGGGATCATAGGATCTGATGAACCACATCTACAGCAACCCAGGGGAAAGGTGGTCCTAAGACCACATTTCTAGCCCCGCTTTAGTTAAAAAGACAGTAACGAAGCTCTCCAAATGGCGTCTCCCACCAATGACCATCAGATGTTGTGTTCTTCCATACACAGAAACAGTTTCATTATGTCACATCAAGGGGAAGTTTGTTTTACTTCAGTCACTAAGGGAAACCTCCAAGAAGAAAAGGCAAGTCATTCTAAATTTATGAAGAACACACACCAGGTCTCCTCCAGAAGAGTGTAGTCTCGGGTCTTAAATAAGTCACCACAGAGAACCACAGGTGCTCACTTGATCCCCAAAAGCCAAAAACTGGTCTCATAGAATAGGTTGCCCTGGAGAACCTAGGCTCAGGGCACACCTGACCACACGTCCAGTGCTGGATTCCACTTGACAACCCACAATCTTTCCCACAGACACCCGGACTGTCATCCCAAGCCTAGGATATGAGGCCCTGATGGGCACCAAGTACACAGTGGCAGGGACCCACCGCTGCACTGGTGCTGGCTGGAACAGGTTCAGGACCCCCATTCACATCGATGCTTCGCTCACGCTTGCTCTCCTCCAGGTCAGTCACTGTGCTCGGGCCCTTCTTCTTCTTCAGCTTGGCCAAGATGGAGGACTCACGCTCAGGGAAGGGTGGCATCTCCTCCAGGACAGTTGCCTATTGAAAGGACTAGAAGTTGGTGTGGCCATTCTGGCACCCATTACCACCCCAGTGGCCCCAGCACCCAACAGTCCAGCCAGGAGCCCGCACCAGGATGTCAGTGCTGGCAACAGTACTCAGTCGCAGGTACTCCACAGCCCGCTGCTGCAGCTCCACATCTGCATTCTTCAGTTGGCTGTCACTGCGCAGCACGTCCTGAATGGTAGCCTTTACCTCTGGAAAGAGGTTCACGAACTTGATGTAGGTGGACAGCAGGAGTGCCCGGGTGGGGACGCTGCACAAGTGGAACTTGGAGTGGAGCAGGTTGAACTGGATCAGAGGGCTTGAGAGGGGCAGAGAGCACAGACGGGGAGTCACACTATCTCATCTGTCCCATGTGCTGCCTTGTGTTCAGCCTGCACCTGCAGTGGGGACCCTATGCTAAAGCAGTGCCTCTTTAAGAAAGGCACACTGCCAGTTCCCAGTTTAAGGGTTTCCTCCTCCCTCAGGATATCAAAGCAGTGTAGATAGGGAGCAGGGCAGTCTAGTGAAGTGCATACCCCTGGTTCCCTGGGGTCTTTTACCTGGAACGTGGGTCCCCAGCTATCAAGTTTCCAAACTCCCCCAGGATGTAGCCGCCCACTTTGACCAAGTTCTCATGACACGCTGGAGCCTGCAATGCCTGTGAAACAAGGAACACCAGGAGCTAGGCCACTGAAAAGGCAGCTGACATGAAGTGAAGCCACAACAGACACAGCCAGGCCCTTCCTTGCAAGGTGTATTTTGAAGTCCGTGAGAGCTTCCCCCTAAAGCCTTGGCAAACCCTGGCTTCCTACAGCTGGCTGCAGTGCCAACAGCAGAGGGCCCAGCAGCAAGACTAGTGACTATCCCTAGAGACTCTTGAGATACAGCAGACATATGATGTCCCTCATCATGCACAGGATAGCTAGTAGGTCGCTCAACAGCCCCATCAGCCCTATTAGGCTTTTGGAGATTAGGATGAGAAGAAACTGCAGCTTGGTGGGCGACATTAGTTCAAGAAGGGCATAACCACCACTGGGACAAAGAAGGGTGAGAAGCGACACCCCTAAAGCCCACCTCTGTCCCCTCAAGCTTAGAACACCACTGCCCCTAGTGAGGGTGTGCACCCTTCCCCCACCATACCTCAAACACTGTCTTAGCAGCATAACCCTGCACATCGTCACGGTTGATGACAATCTGGATGACGCGATACCACACCTCTTCACTCACATAGTCGCCTGCGATGCGGATGAGGTTGAGGATGGTGTCCACATACCAAGTGTAGTCCACTGCATACTTCTCAGCTAGGATGGCCACCTTCAGCACCTGCAGAGAAGACAAGACCCTCAGGGAGATACTACTGGACACACTAAAAACAGGCTGGCACATGGCCTATGCTGGGTTGCAGAAGGACCTGAAGCAGGGTGAACAGAAAGCTTTCAGCAGATCTTAAGAGGGCCAGAGAGTGGAAAACTGGTCAACTTCAGGGACACAACAGTGCAACCGTGCACCACAGCTGCTCCTAGGACAAGGTGCTAATACTCATGACAATCTACTGAGGTCATCCCCACCTCAACTCTGCACTACCTTACCTCCCTGACTCCATAACACTTCCAAAGTGTGGTAGTTTGAATGAGCCTATGCATGGTCCCCATAAGTTCTTACATTTGAATGCTTGGGCTCCAGTTAGTGGAACTGTTTGGGAAAGTCTTGGAGTGGGCATGGTCTTGTTGGAGGAGGCTTGTTACTACGGGTGGGCTTTGAGGTTTTAAAAGTCCATGCCAGGTCCAGTCTGCCTACAACTTACAAGCCATATGAGCTCTCAGGTAGTGTTCCAGAAGCCATGCCTGTCTACCTGCCACCACACTCCCCACCATGACGATGCTCATAGACTAACCCTCTGAAACTGAAGGCAAGCCTCCAATTAAATATTTTATTTTAAAAGTTGCCTTGGTCATGGTGTCAGCATGGACACTAAAACCAACAATAAATGGGGCCTCATGAAGCTTAAAAGCTTCTTTCTGTATGGCAAGGACACCTCCATTCCAGCAAAGCACAGTCTACAGAATGGAAAAGGTCTTTACCAATAACACAGCTGATAGAGTGCATCTAAAATACATGAAAAACAAAAAATAAACATAAAAAACTACTCAACTTAAAAATGGGATACAGAACTAAACAGTTCACAAAAGATGAAATATAAATGGCTAAGAAATACTTGAAGACATGTTCAATATCTTTAGCCATCCAGGAAATGCAAATTAAAATTGCTTTGGGATTTCACCTTAACCAAGTCAGAACGTACAAGATCAATAAAACAAATGACAGTGCATGCTGACAAGGATTCAGGGAAAGGGGAGTACTTTGTTCATTGCTGGTGGGAGTGTAAACTTATACTGCTACTAAGGAAATCCGTGTGGCAGTTCCTCAGAACCTCAGGAAACTAGGAATAAAGCTACCTCAAGATCTAGCTATAAAACCAGGCAAACCTTTAATCCCAGAACTCATGAGGCACATAGGCAGATCTCTGTGAGTTCAAGGGCAGTCTGGTTTACATAGAATTTCAGGATAGCCAGGGATACGTAAACCAAAAAGATTCAGCTATACCATTCTTGGGTATATATCCAAAGGATTCTATATCCTACTCCTAGAGATACTTGTTCATCCATGGTCATTGCTGCTCTATTCATAACAGTCAGGAATTGGAAACAACCTAGATGCCCATCAACTGATGAATGAATAATGATTTTCTTTCTAGCTCTATCCATTTACCTGTGGATTTCATAATTTTATTTTTTTTAACCGCTTTGGAGAATTTTTCCACCATGAAATCAGCTCACGTTTGCTTGGCACAGATGACTACACCCTGTACTAACAGATACCCATCCTGAAAGGCCAGGAAGACAGGAAGCTGATGCCAAGGAATCTTTTATCTAGCATCTAATAGACACTCATGTAAGCCATGAGTGTCTGAAAAGCAGGCACTGAAAAGCATCCAAAAATTATCCACTGGAAATCATGTCCACAGTAGGGAGCAGCTTGGACAGCCCTCATGCTGCAGGACTCACAATTTCCTCTCGGATGGAATAGTCAGCCGTCTCTAGGTAGCTCAGCATCTCAGCCACAATCTGCTGGGCGTTGCTGCGGTCACACATGGCGTAAAGCAGGTCCACTGCCCGCTGCCGTACACTCACGTCTCGTTCAGTCTGGGAAATAAGGCAGAGTCAAAGCCACTCCTGCAAAGCACAGGTTGGGGGACAGTGCCTATCCACTGCTATATGAGAGTCCATAAGGTAGCATCTATTTATTCCACAGGAGCTGTCTTGTGGCACCTTATAGCACTGTCCCCATCAGGCAGGGTGCTCCCCTATCTCAAAGTCCCTTAATGGGCCTCTTACTATCAATACATGGGACTCAACAATTTAGGCCACTTGGAACCCACAAACAACTCACTGCCAGTCCCTCGGTCTAGTCAGAATAAACTCCTCCCCGACCAGCTCTTCTAAGACTACACTCAGGCCTAATGAGCAGGTGACCACTAAGGCCTCTCCATTGTGTGGGCACAGACCAGCACCTTCCATGTTGCCTGGGAGCTGGTTCCGAGGCAGGTTCTTGGGCCCCTCTCCAGGTGGCATGGGAAAGAAACCCTATTGCACACAATGCTTAAGAAGCATGGTGCAGGTATCTGTAGCCCCCTGCAGTGGCCAAGAACAGTTGCAGGATGACCCAGGGCAGGACAGACGAATCTAGCAAGAGTTAGCGCAGCTTGAGATGAGAGCTGTCTTTATGACCAAAGGGAATGATGAGAAAAGACACCAGTCAGGACAAGGAAAAACGCAACCTGAAGTCCAAGACAGGCACCAAATGCCTATTGAGTTACACAAAACACAGATCAGGGCCAGACCTTTTCTGTGCTACAACTGAAGACTCACCAAGATGAAGATTCTGAATCCACAGTTCTCTGATGAACTAGCCTAACAAGCAGGTACAGTGTATAGTGTGAGCCGTGCCAGAGAAGCACACCAGCAATGTCACTCACACCCAGAAGCAGGTATGAAAACAGGTAACCTCAGCTAGGCTCTTTAAATTCTGGAATTCGAATTCTTAAAAAAAAATCTAAAGTCCTTTACTTTGTGAAAGGTGAAGCTTCCTGAAGATATGAACAAAATATTTCCTCTTTCTGCTAAAAAAAACTACTTATGTTTACTGAACTATACTATCTTGGAGTCTAGACAGGTGTCACATGAATTCATCCCATGGGACAGAACTGTCACAATGGAAACAAACTCAGGTAAATGTGCTTGGCTAGAACTCTGTTCCCAGGTAATACGTCCATGGGAATTGCAGGACTTCACTGCAGGAATAGAGACAGATTTCTCACCCAATTGCTGCATCCACCCCATATGCCTGCAAGTGACAGGAGCCAGGTAAACAACCCTGGGATCCAAACCAAACAGCTTGAAGGAACTCATCTATGCCTACAGAAGGCACCTCCCAATTTTCTGGCATCCACACATGACCAACAAGGAGCACACCTTCAAAGCATTGATGACAGTCTCAATGTGGGTCTTTACAGCTTCGTGAGAGAACTCAGAACTGGCCAACGTGCACATGCTCTCCAGAGCCAGGTAGCGCAGGTTTGTCTCACGGTGCTGCAGAAATTGGCCCAGCTGGTTGCAGGCACGGACGAGCAAGTTAGGCTCACTGCAAGGAACAAGGGACATGGTGAGAAGGGGAATATAGTCAGGGAGGGCTGAGAACTACAAAGAGGACCCAGTAAGAGGAGATGCAGTGAGGAGGGGGCACCGTAAGGAGGGAGTAGAGAAGAAGTGCAGTGAGAAGTGAGAGAGAAGAAGGGGTGCTGTAAGGAAGGAGCACAACGAAGGATTGTTATAAAGAGGGTTACAATGAGGAAGAGCTGCAGTGAAGAGGGGTGACTTCCCAGTGAGTCTGCAGGATCTCCCCTATTCCAGAGTGGATCTAGAAAGCTCTGGAAGACCAAGGGCTTCACTTTCTTCAAGTTGTGTCCAGAAAAGTGACCAGGACAGCAGCCAGCCTGGAGCAGGGCTGTGCAGGAAATTGGACCATGCTAGGGCAGACAGTGAGTGGTGAAGGCTAATGGGGAACTCAGGATAAACCATCACAATTCCTTCTTATATACGTTTCTTAAGGACAAATAAGATTTTCCTCACCTTGCAAGATTTGTTTTTAACAGTTCATTCTCAACCCTGCTCCAGTCTGACAGACTGTTTCTGTCACAGTAACATTTATCTAAATGATGTAGCAAAAACAGCTATGCCCCGTGAGTCTCATGCCTCTGGCAGAGACCCAGAGCACAGAGCCACCAGGATTGAGCATTAAAAAAAAGAAGCAAGCCTGTGCTGTGTAAGACAACCACAACTTGTGACCCACCCATGGCCCTCTACAGGAGCTGGGAGTCATCACTATCATTGTCCCAGGTACCCCACAATACTGGAATGTGCCTTCCTGAGAAGCAAAGCTAATAGCACACAGGTGTCCCTTCCTTTCAGAGAAGCCTCTTGGTGACAGGGGCACAAGCAGCTCTAGGGACAGTGCCACAGCCAAAGTATCTAGAAGGGACATGCTGGAGCCAGAGAGGGCACATGAGCTGGAGAAGTGTGAGGAAAAGTCACCTGTCACCATCTGCACAAACACTACACACCAAGTGCAAGCCTCCGTCTGCTATCTCTGAGAGTGATGTATTGCTGATAGTGGCTCACCTGTCATGGTGGATGATCAGGCTGATGGCCTCAAACAGCACAGCATTCTTGGCATTTGAGTGTTGGACCTTCTTAGACTTGGGTGGCTCCTGAGCCTTGTTCAGGATGGTCTCCAAGCACTCAGTCAGACGGCCACGCACCGCAGGGTCTTCTAGGCAAGACACAACTGTCGGCTGGGCTCCTAGGCATTCATCCCACCAGCCCAAACCCACACCTTAGCAAGAGGCCTCTGACACACTGTCCTGTGAGTGCCTTTGACAGTAATTCCCAGCTGCAGATATGACAGGGAGCATTTGTAAATTGCCATGGGACAGCTCCCTGTTCCAGTGTCATAAACATAAGGTGGACATAGAGCAGCTGTGGTAGCCACATCTGCTTCTGATTCAGATGGCACAAAGTACTTCCGCTGAGACAAGAGTATCTTAGTCATAAAATCCAAGGATTATGGGCGAAACAGCTAAAAAGCTCCAGAGGCAAGGAGACTAGTTTTTATTATTACCCACAAAAATAGAGAAAATATACAGAAACATAAAGAAAGAAATTTTTAAATTTGGTTCAAATCAGAAGGAAAAATTGTGGAAAAACTAAAGCCAGACATGGTGGTACATAACTGTTTGAGAGTACTTAGAAGTCAGAGGCAGGATTAGGAGTTTAAGACTACATAGTAAGTTCAAAACCAGAATTGAGTTACATAAGACCCTATCTCATTAAGAACAAAACTAGGGCCAGTGAGATGGCTCAGTGAGTAAAGGCATTTGTCATTAAACCTAATGAGCTCGATCCTCAGAACCCACATGTGGAAACAGAGAACCAACTCCCACAAACTGCCCTCTGACCTCCGCATATATGTGTAGTACATGCACTCCCAATACAAACACATACACACAAAGTAAATGTAAATCTAGTAAAACAAAAACCTACAGAGAACAAATTTGAGTCACAGTACTAGGAGGCTACTATCCCAGCACCTGGGAGGCTGAAGCAGGAAGATTACAGTGACTCCCAGGACAGTCTGGGCTGTGCAATAAAAACCTATTGCAGCTGGGTGGAGGCAGATGCAAGTAGATCTTTGTGAGTTCAAGCCAGCCTGGCCTACACAGTAAGTTCCAGGATAGCCAGAGCTGTTACAGAGAAACCCTGTCTCAAAAAATCAAAACCAAAACAAACAACAAACAAACAAAAACCTATTACAAAAAAAGAGGAGGAGAAAGAGAACAGCAGAACCAAGGCTCTCAATAAATTTTATGCATGGTATTCAAGTAGTTGTGTGTGGATATATGCACATATGGGAGGGATCAGCCTCAGGTTCCATCCACATCACATTTTTGAGATTGGGACACTCACTGGGTCATGAGTCTTGCCAGTAGCTTACAATAGATCCTCCTGTCTCTGCCTCCCTGCTACTACGATCACAAGTATGTACCACTAAGCTGGCTTTTCAGTGGTGCTTTAGATTGAACTCAAGTCCTTGTGTCTGCCATGCCAACACTTCATTAACTTGATCTCGCTCTGAAGCACCTCCTAATAAACTTTCAAATCTAATAAACAAGATTTTTGCCGGGCGGTGGTGGCGCACGCCTTTAATCCCAGCACTCGGGAGGCAGAGGCAGGCGGATCTTTGTGAGTTCGAGACCAGCCTGGTCTACAAGAGCTAGTTCCAGGACAGGCTCCAAAGCCACAGAGAAACTCTGTCTCGAAAAACCAAAAAAAAAAAAAAACAACACAAGATTTTTGGCTGGACAGTGGTGGTGCACACCTTTAATCCCATCACTCGGGAAACAGAGGCAGGCAGATCTGTTTGAGTTTGAAGCCAGCCTGGTATACAGCTAGGGCTACTACACAGAGAAACCCTGATGGGGGGTGGGGAGTCTAGTAAACAAGATTTTGATCAACTGAAGAATTAAATTTTCCCTCATGAAGAATCTGGAGTGAACTCTCATGAAGTAGGGGCTGTAGGGAGCACCAAGGAAGGGGTATGGAGAATGCTATTTGGGGGGCAGTGCTGGAAAAAAAAACACCTAGAAGGACTGCAAGAAACATTACCTGGGGGTGGGTAGCACTGCAGCAGTCTCAGAAGTTTGACTGACAGCCAAGGAGCTGGGACAAAGTAGTAAGTATAATCCTGAAGATCTGTTGATGCGGACGTCACAATCTGTAAAACAGGTGAGTGGATAAAAGGCACTGTCCTCAAGAGCCTCTGCGGGACCCTTAGAAGAGCCACACTGGTTTCCTGACCCATGCTTCTGAGAAGTTTACAGTGTTAGCTATTTTCAATACTGTTTCCTTTCTCCCCTTGAAGAGAAGCTGGTATGGCCAAATCAGTTCACATTGAATGGGATGGTACACCCCTTCTAGAGAACAGCTCCAAATGCTGTCTCCATAAGGGCAATGGTGCCCTGATACACAGACAACCAAGGCTGCTTCCAAGCAACAGCCAAGCAGAAACCATCCCTTAGTACTAACCACTGACGCCTGAAGAAGGAAATCTGTCTTTTATAAGCTGGAAAATGAACAAAACTCTAAAGAAAGTGCCTCAGGCCCACTCAGAAGGGACAATCCAAAGAGCTAATGTTCTGACCCACACCCCACGGCTCCCAGCCTGAGCCAGGCTGTGAGTTTGCAGAGCCAGGCAGCACTTGCTCTACTTACAATTTCCACCTCATAAAGCAATATGGCCCCTGGCCTAGCTGTGACAACAGCTGTCTCCATAGACAGCTCTGTGTCCTGTCCACCTCTTGTTCCTTTTATTGTTGACGATGTTTTTGAGACAGGATTTCTCTGTGCAACAGCCTTGGATGACCTGGAACTTAGCCGTCCTGTAGACCAGGCTGGCCTTGAACTCACAAAGGCCCACCCACCTCTGCTCCCAAATGCTGGGATTAAAGGCATACACCACCACTGCCAGGCTGTTTGTTACCTCTCATTTTAGGGACCCAGAATTGCTCCCTCCCTCCCTAAAAGTGCACCTGTGAGCACATTCTAGAAAGCTCGTCCTGATGATACTAGCCTGGAGAGTCAGGAAAGGACTAAACAGGGCAAGAGATAAACAGCAAGCAGCCAAGCCAGGCCCAACCTCCTCATTAGGAAAATGCAAATCACAGGATACACCCCCATACCTGTGAGGAAAAGGAAGAATAAAAAATAAAACATGCCAGCATAATAGTAAGGTGGTAGGTACATACCTACAATCCCAGTACTTGGTGGCAGGTGGGGTTGGGGGTGCCAAATGGATCAGTGGGCAAAAGCACTTGCCTCACAAGCCTGACAACCTGAGATCAATCCCTGGAACCCATTAGAGATGGAAGGAGAGATGGCTCAGTGTTTCTTCTAGAGGCCCTAAGTTCAGTTCCTTTATGGTGTATGCCTTTAATCCCACATCAGGCAGCTCATAACTACCTATAACTCTATCTCCATGGGAATCTGCTGTCTCTGCTCTCATATGTACAGATATGCAAACAGATATGCCTACACAAAATTAAAAACAAACCCTTTAAAAAAAATGGGAGAACCTCAAGTCCAAATGGATCAAAGACATCAACATAAAGCCAGCCACACTGAACCTTATAGAAGAGAAAGTGG
>JAQHUG010000157.1:4231318-4289545 GCA_028555095.1 Dicrostonyx torquatus
CAAGATCTCCTGAGTAAACTGGGAGCATAGGAACATTGGGGGAGGGTTGAAGGGGAAGGGGAGAGGCAGGAAGGGGAGCAGAGAAAAATGTAGAGCTCAATAAGTATCACTATCAATAAAGAAAAATTGGGAGAACCAACTCCTAAAAGTTATCCTCTGACCTCCACATGAATCATGATGTGCATACATATAACACACTAAAAGACACACATTGGGGAGGATGTGGAGAAATTAGACCCTTGTGTACTCTTGATGGAATGTAAAATGGTGTAGGTACTGTGCAAACAGTTTATCAGTTCTCTAAAAAATAAAATTAGCATATAATCCAGCAATTCCACTCCCCCAAAAAAGGCACCAGGTAGGATACATCTGCACAGTCACATTTACAATAGCTCTATCCACAGAAGCCAAAATATGGAAGTAGTCCAGCATCCAAAGAGCCCAAGGCTGAGAAGTTAGCAAAATACATGAGACAGAATATTATTCATCTCTCAGAGCTGAAGAGATGGTTTAGTGTTTAAGAGAACATAAAGTCTAGAGAACCTTAGTTCAGTTCCCAAGACCCATGTTGGATGGCTTATAACCACCTATAACTCCAGATCCTAGGGATCTCTCTCTCTCACCTGTGTGAGCAGTGTGCATATGTAGGTACATACAACACACGCACACACATCTTAAGAAGTAAAGATTATTCAAGCCTAGGAAGAAAGAAAATACTGGCAAGTCTAGGAACCCGGGTAGAACCTAAGGACAGTGTGTTAAATGAAACAATATTATGTGATTCTTCTTGCGTAAGGTAGTCAGTGTTGTCAGCGCAAAGACAGTCATGTAGAAGGTGCCAAAGACTGGCAAGGGACAGGTAGGGTATCAGTAGTTAATGAGGACAGTTTCAAGTTTACAGGTAAAAAGAGAAATAGAGGGCCAGTGAGAGGACTCAAGGGGTATAGGTGCTTACGTTAAGACTAATGACCTGAGTTTGATCCCTGGGGCCCACATGGAAGGAGAGAACTGACACCCATAAGTTGACCTCTGACCTCCACACATGACATGACATACATGCTCACATTTGTGCACAAATAATAAATACATATTAAAAAACAAAGTTATACTACAAGGAGATTTGCTCAACTATGTTGTTCATAGCAACATTATTTGAAATAGCCAGAACCTGGAAACAACCCCTCAACTGAAGAATGGATAAAATAAAATATGGTGTATTTACACAATAAAGTACTATTCAGCAGTAAAAAACAATGGCATCTTGAAATTTGCAGGCAAATGGATGGAACTAGAAAAAAACATTCTGAGTGAGGTAACCCAGACCCAGAAAGATGAACATGGTATGTCCTCACTCATAAGTGTATATTAGATGTAAAGTCTATCATCTACAACTCCAGAGAAGCTAGGTAACAAGGAAAACCTAAGAGAAACATATATAGATCCCACTGGGAAGGGGAAATAAACAAGATCTCCTGTGAAAATTGGGAGCATGGGGGTGGGGGTAGAAGGGAGGGCAGACGGGGAGGAGATGTGGAAGGGGGAGAGGAACACGAGGGAGGGCTGAGATGGGGAAGGACAGAGAAGGAGAGAAAGAAAAGAGCTATCTTGATTTAGGGAGTCATTATGGGGCTAGCAAGAAACAAGGAATCCACAAGAATGACCTCAGCTAAGACCCTGGGCAATAGTGGAGAAGGTGCCTGAACTGGCCTTCCTGTTGTAATCAGATTGATGACTTCCTTAACTGTCATCACAGAACCTTCATCCAGTAACTGACAGAAGCAAATGCAGAGATCCACAGCAAAGCACTGCACTGAGCTCTCAAAGTTCAGTTGAAGAGAGGGAGGCGCAATAATATAAGCAAAGGGGTCAAGACCATGATGGAGACACCCACTGAAACAGTCTATCTAAGCTAATGAGAGCTCACTGACTCCAACTGGGGGGAGGGGAAGAAGAGGGGTGCATGACACATGACAACCAGCACTGGACCAAACTAGACCCTCTGAATGTGGGTGTCAGTTGTATGGTGGCTGGGGCAGTCTGTGGGGCCAGTGGGACCAGGACTTATCCCTACTGCTTGAACTAGCTTTTTGGAGCCCATTCTCTTTGGAACGATACCTTGCTCATCCTAGATACAGTGAGGAAGGCCTTGGTGCTGCCTCAAAGCGATGTGCTAGACTTTGTTGACTCCCCATGGAAAGCCTTACCCCCCGCCCCCGAGGAGTGGATGGGGGGTGAGGTGGGAGGGAAAGTGAAGGGAGCGGGAAGAGAGGAGGGAGTGGGAACTGAGATTGGTATGTAAAACAAGAAAAGATCATTTTTTAAAAGATAAACAAATTTTAAAAAACAAAATTATAGCAATATACACAGCTTATGAATCTACTTAACACCAATGAACTATAAGATTTTATGTGTATGCCACCACACTATATATATTTTTTGAGACAAAGTCTCACTATATAGCTCTGGCTGGCCTTGAACTCACAGAGATCTACCTGCCTTTGCCTCCCAAGTGCTGGGATTAAAGGCAGGTGCTACCAAGCCTCCCCCCCAAAAAAAAAATTTAAGCAGTTGAATAAGATAATGTTATATAATAGTTAAAATACAAATTCGAGATTGGTGATACAGTTTAGCAGTGGAGTGTTTACTCGCATATACAAGGTACTAGATTCAATCCCCTGAATATAAAAATAAATAAATGAATAAATAAATAAAGTAAGAATATTAGGTAATCACTGAGAAGAGCATTGTAAACATAAAACAAAGTTGTCAGTCTAATATAAGGCGTTGGGGGGTGAGTGATGATGGAATGGCTGTGGCAACAAAGTCCTGGGACAGCTTCCTCAAAACCTGAAACTAAGGCCAGTAGCAGGTGGATGCCATGGCAACTGATACACCATTCCAACTCTGAAGGAACAGATACCCTTCCTATCTAGCATACTAACATGGACACCCACCCTCCCCTCAGAACTTCAAAAGGGCAAGCTCTTTCTCTTCCACTTACTGATGAGACCAAGAGCACAATTCCTATTAAGAGGATAGCTGTGCTGCAAACTAAAATTGTGCTTTACTTCCAGGGCCATTGTCTGTTTTCTTTTTTATCTTGGATGAATTCTAGGAGGAAATACTACAATAACCAGAAGGTTAATTAAAAAAAAAAAAGACAACCTTTTAAATTTTGTATTGTATCATAAAAAATTTTAAAAAGCTACAAAGGTTCAGCAACTTAAAGTCTCTAACCAGAGGACTCTGCAAAACAGTGACATGGTAATGTATCTGTCCATGGAGGAAGGATTGTTAGTTCAAGGCCAGTCTAGACTACACAATAAGAGCCTGTCTCCAGGCAATAAAAAACCCAAATAGCATGTTACACCGACTTCTACACATAGATCAGGGAAGGCCATATACACCCACTACCTTTGAAGAATAACAAAGGGTAAGTGGTGGCAAGTTGCATGTTCCAATCCAATGCAGCCAACAGTGCCAACAAAATCCACATGAATGATTCCCAGCCTCAATGACTAACAGGCCCTATCACAACAAAATACAAGTCCAAGAGGCCAATGTGAGCAACCTCAGGCAGTATCAAAGCAGAGGAGCCAGCCACATTGCTGAAGATGGCACAGCAGGTACTGCAGAAGCTACTGAACACCCCACAGCCTGGGCAATGCCATGGAACTGGGCTGCTCACGGTCAGCCACTAATGACCAAGCAGAAAATAACAAAAGGCTTGAGAGACCAGGGATGACTACACTGCAGTCCACTGAACTGTCACTTCTCTGTAGGCTCAGAAAGATAATAACAGCTACTCCAAACATAAGTGAGGGGTTCACACTCAAGGCTTCCAGACAGACACACATAAAATAAACAAGCCACATAGACCCACTGACAAAACCTAAGACACAAAGTCAGAGCCAGTCCTAGGTACAGTGAAGGTGGGTAGGGAGTACACCAGCTAATGGGCTCTCCCCTTTAGGAAAGGACACAGGAGAATGCTTCGCACTGACAGCTGCCCCTCAACATGCACACTGGATAGGGCAGGGTACTTCTCAACCAACAGAGAAAGAAACATCAAAGACTGGAAAAGGCAATTTTCACTCTGAAATTTACAAAGCAGGCCAAATATCCTGCATTCTAAAATGTAAAAATTACTTCAGTCATGCAAAGAAGATCAAAACCACCCTGCTGTCTGTCCCCACCATGGACTTACTCTGCTCAGTCGAGAGACGGCTAAAGAGACAGAAGTCTTGAACTCCTCAGGATTCTTCTGGGCCAGTGTAGTGATGAGGCTAGTTGCAGCAGTCACTACACCCTGAAAGACAAACACTCCAATCAGGAGGACCACAGGAACCACAGGTGACAGGACATATAAAGTGCAATCTATAGTACATAGAGTTCCAGGCCTGCCATAACCAACCCATAAGGTTTGCAAAACTGAGACAGAGAATATCGGCTTCTTCTGTTTTCACCTTCTCTCTGGAAACTAAAAATCTAGTCCAGCTTGGTCAAGATACTTGCAGGGGAAGCAGGGTTGGAGCTGAAAAGTGTGTGAGCCTTATTCTGTCCCCATCTGCTCTAGTTGCTTTCAATTTAAATCACTGTGCCCACTGTAGTGGGAGACAGAACCTTCCAACTCATTTCATTTTCACAATCCTGTTGTGTCTGAACTTGGATGGGTGCCAGAACCAGGGCTCCCCTGCAAAGACCCCACACCCTACCTGGGCTCAGATTAGAGCAGCTGAAACCCCAGTGCTGCATGGCAGTTACCCATAAGGCCTTAAGTCTACCACTGTACCAGGAAAACAAACAACTGTGTCCAGCACATTATCTCTTGAAAGATTTTGGTTAAGAAATTCCTAGCCAGGGGCTGGAGAGATGGCTCAGTGGTTAAGTGCATTGCCTGCTCTTCCAAAGGTCCTGAGTTCAATTCCCGGCAACCACATGGTGGCTCACAACCATCTGTAATGAGGTCTGGTGCCCCCTTCTGGCCTGCAGACATACACACAGAAAGAATATTGTTTTTTTGTTTTTTTTTTTTGTTTTTTTTTTAAATGGCTGGAGAGACAGCCGTGGGTGCTGGGAACCGAACTCTTATATTTTTGGTTGTGAGCCTAGCCTTTAACGGCTGAGCCATCTCTCCAGCCCCAGAAAGAATATTGTATACATAATAAATAAACACAGACATACAGACAGAATGTTGTATACATAATAAATAAATATTTGCCGGGTGGTGGTGGCGCACGCCTTTAATCCCAGCACTCGGATCTTTGTGAGTTCGAGGCCAGCCTGGTCTACAAGAGCTAGTTCCAGGACAGGCTCCAAAGCCACAGAGAAACCCTGTCTCAAAAAACAAAAAAAAAAAAAAAAAAAAAAGAAATTCCTAGCCAGGCAGTATAGCACACCTGTAATCAAAGTACTTCAGAGGAAGAGGAAGAAATGTTACTTCAAGGCCAGCCCAAAAACAAAAGTAAATTCTGTCAGGAATCAGGTACTTCTGGGTTCCTAGCATTTGGAATAGGCCAAATCTGCATGAAATGTAGCTACTGAAACTATGTACAAACACCTGGCTATTGGCCACCAACTCAGTCTCTCTCCATGTCATGGTTTGTGCTTGTGTGGTCTCACAGGAAGCTAACAACAAGCACACTGCTATATGGTAACACATGGCCCTTGAATATCCCCTGGCCTCAGGTGAATACAGAGTAACCTTGGCCTTTTGCTCCCTCTCCAAATCTCTTCCGTAGGTGGCAGGTTCAGACCTCATACCTCTATGTCATCTGTTCCACCTCACCAACCTTATGGGTCATCAGGGCTGATCCCTGCCTTTCCACCAGTAGATCCCTCTTCTGATAGCCTTTTGTGTATTCCTGATCTCATTTGCAGATCCTTGGCCTTGAGATTTTACACTGTTCTCAGAAAAGGCCACCAAGCTCACTATAAGCAGGCATCTGATATCTTAACCAGAGTCCCCAAGCTTGAGGCTAGGAAAGCAGTGTCTCAGGCCTTCTCCAGTGGCAAAGCTGGACACAGGTTTGGAGCAGCTAAAAGGACAGCATGCCATGTAGCTGAGGAAGGCTGAGCGTATGGATATAATGCCCCATCCTTTTTGACACTGAACTGAGTTCCTACCACGAGCCAAAATGCTAGGAAAATAATATGGATGTGAAAAACCAAAAGCAACCAAGAAATTGGAGTCAAAGAATCAGTACCCAGAGAGGTGATGTCCTGGCACCAAAGACCCAGCCTTTCTACCTGGAAATGACTTGATGGCCATGGCAAGGTGAATGTAGATAGAAAGCAAGAAATAACTTCTGCCAGAATTCTACAGACAAACCTATCCACAGAAGCTGCTGAACTAGCGCAAATGCTGCTCAAAGCTCCTCGCAGCTGGCTCACCCGCACATCTCTGTGACACCTGGCTTTCACAGCCTCTGAAAATTTGGTTGAAGTCTGAATACTATACTTTGGCTATGAGAATCTTCATATTTCTGAGCCTTGGTTTCCTCAGCTGTAAAAGGAAAATCCCTACATGGTGGTGGTGTACACCTTTAATCCTAGCACCCAGGAGGCAGAGGCAGGTGTATCTCTGTGAGTTTGAGGACAGTCTGAGAGAGTTCAAAGACAGCCAAGACTATACAGAGAAACCCTGTCTCAAAAAACAAAAACAAAAACCTGGGAAATTCCCATTGTTTACAATTTACAAAGTCTACTGATGGTGAACTCTCATTTCTCTGACACAGCTGATGACCTCTAGCAACACCTTTCTGACCCCCAAGTGGTCAAACCTGCAAGGGCTCAGCTATGTGCACCAGTGCTGTGCTCAGGACCCACTCACAAATCAGCATTACTGGCTCACCTCCAGGGCCCTCTGCCTTTTCTGCACTCCCTTCAAGATCAACTCCTATCTCAACAAGCACAAGAAGTCACAACACAGGGACAGTGTGAATGGCTGCCATTCCAGAATAAAATGTTCACTGCAAGCCCCATGTACTGTCCTCTGAATGTTCTATAACAATCTTTAACTTTCACAGCAGATTCTCCTGGGGTGGGGGAGATAACTAGCAAACACACTTGCCTAACTCCAGGTCATCAAACTCACTTGCTCAGCAGTCCAAGCACAGAGGCCATGGCCCACAGCTGTATCCCACCCAGCTGAGCAGCCAGAATCACCATTACAGACCTCCAGTCCTCTTCTACAAAATAGGTAGTTTACTAAGACTTGCACACTGAAGCTTAACCAAGAGATGGAACACACCTATCACAGCCCCCACACAAGCAGCTTATAAGGACATAGGTGCTGAGTGGGAATAGCCCTGCACAGAGGGAATCCCTGGAGAAAGTCTTGCTGCTGGGAGATGCTAGCAGTCTGTGTGCCTGGCTGGCTACATCACCTTCATCCTCCTGAGAGCCTCAAAGGGCCATTTCTACAATGCTCTTCTGAAAAGCTTACTGAGTGGAATGAAACACAGAGACTTACCAAGTGCTGGTCATTGAGGAGGTGTACCACTCGGGATGTCCAGTCACCCATGGGAACTAGGTCAGGTGATGTCCTATACAGACGCAACAAGCACAGGGCTGCACTTTGCTTCACACTATCCATGGTGTCTCTGGAAAACAGACATCATCAGTCACTCAGGAGAATGGTGGCCTCTCAAGGTGTACCTCTCAAGGTGTAGCCAATCAGAGCAGAGCATGGATCTGCATAGAGAGCATATCAGGTTCACCAGAAGACCAGTGGGTCAAGAAGGCCTGCACAGTCCAACATGCCAGCCCCACACAGGTCATTCTTAAGGACAAAGATCAAGCAGGACACCAGCCCACAGGCAAAAGCCTACATGTTTGCTCTCTGGCCTCCAAAGCCTTCAACTCTCATCCCTTCCTGGACATTGAATATGCAAGATGAACTACAGAGGCCAGGAATGTCTATGACACTCATCTCTGAATCGTAGGACTCTTCCCCCTCTACACCCAATTCATCACTGCAAGAATAGAGGAGCCTGAAATACCAGAGTTGTTTCTACACAATGTGTCCTGCCCCACTACTCTGAGAAAGAAGGTTCAGGTTATCTTGACCCAGTGAAGAAATGCGGTATCTTTTTCTTTTGCTTTAGATTTTGTCATTGATGCAGGGTGTTGTCATATATCCTACACTCACCTCAAATTTAAGATTTTCTTGTCTCAACCTCCTGAACGTTAAGATTACAAGGATATGTCACCATGCCCAAAGCAAAGACTATCTTAAGAGGAAACACGCTTGTGTCCTGGCGCAACCCGCAGCCTCACACCAGCATCTGCTGCAGCTGTGTGTAACCTGTGTGTCAGCTGTTGTGCCCCCTTCCTCACCTGACACACAGCTGCTGGCGTCCAGTCACACTGTGCATGAGAGGGCCTGAGGGAAGCAGCCTCTGGGGTCAGGGAGTGCTGTCCTCTCTCTACACTCCAAGGCCAAAAGTTGTAAGTGAGTGCAGACACCAAGCGAGAAGACAACTGTTTTCTAATCTGTTGAAGACAGGTGCTCTGGGGGCTTCCCTTCTCCATCCAGACCTTGCTAAGTAGGAAAGAGGCCAGGTGTAGGCCTAACACTCAGGAGGCAGAGACAGAAGGATCCCTGTGAGTTCCAAGCCAAACAGGACTACATATTGAGACTCTGTCTCAAAAACAAGTCTAATAAAGTCAGGTGGTGGTGATGCACGCCTTTAATGGTGCACTCAGGAGGCAGAGGCAGGTGGATCTCTGTGAGTTCAAGGCTAGCCTGGTCTACAAGAGCCAGTTCTAGGACAGCTAGAGTTGTTACACAGAGGAATCCTGTCTCAACCCCCCCACCGCCCCAAAAGTCAAACAAACAAACAAGCAGTGGGAAAACAAAACAGGTTGGCCAAGTTAGCTGGAGGAGAGAGCATCCCCAGAAGAACCAGAACCAGTCAGAGTACTTAGGGCTGAGGCAGGAGCTGTGGCTGTGATGAAAAGGAAAAGAAGGGCTGGTGGACCCTAGCTCAGCTAACCCTTGGTTATTGAATTTTTATTCACAAATGAAACAAAAATCAATAGGAAAACCTTCTAAATCTCCCCCAGGACTATTCGAATGAAGAAAATTACTACTCTGAATAATTTTAGTTTATGTGTAGTGCTGGGGATGGAAACCAGGGTTTCACACATATTAGATAAACGCTCTACCACTAAGCTGCAGTCTAGCCTAAAAGTCCTTTTAGATACTCATCCCATGAGGAGAAGAGCAGGCCCATGCCTCATTCTGGCTTTATATCAACCCCATGGGAGCCACTGGCAGGTGCCCTCACTGTAGGCAACAAATGCAGGGTCTGTGCAACAAGAATCATGCTTGTTTCTACACATTCAACCAGGATGCTAAACCAGGAGACCATCTCCCCTGTTCCCAGAAACCTCAAAAGAAAGGAGCAAGCACCTGCCAGCTCAGAGGTAAGGACACAGAGCACCCTCTTAGACCCACTGAGCCCAGAGCAGCTCCCACCTCTTGTAGGTATTCTTTCTGATCCTCTACTGTATCCTAGGGGACCAACGCCACCTCCCACCTCAGCACCACATCCTAATTGCTGATAGAACTACTTTATCATGATGTCATCTACATTCACTGGCCTCCCATCTCCAGGCGCCACACTAATCAGAACCATGCACAGCAGTGCACAAACACTATTCACTGAATCAACTATAGTGTTCACTGGGATTCGCCTCTTGCTTACAGGGTATCGTGGTAAGCTTTGCCTACGAACTGGCCCTACAGCCCAACATTCTCCAATAGGGAGGTATCACCTGTTTTCTGCTAAAGAACCTTTACTCAGCACTGGGCCTTGGAGTAGTTGTGCATGTGTGCTTGCAGATTTCAGAAAATATGCCTGTTCAATGTTTTTTAAGGATTACCCTGTCTGCACACTCTCCATTGGACCAGCCCTGTGGCAATGCCATAACAGAGAAGGCAGCAACATAACAGAGACATCCAAGCCAGAAACCCCCATGGAGCACAGCAGGCAACACTCAGGTGTCCTGTCCACAGAACTCCATGGTGACTAGGGAGGAAGGCCAGGGAGGTCTTACTAGCAGCTCACACTTGCATCCTGCCCAACTTCCTTTCTCTCTGGTCTCAACTCCATCCTTTCCTCCACCCCAGCACCCACTGTGATCTCCTACCTCAGGAACCCTGCTGTTCTCTATGATTTATGCTAACAGTCTACAGTAATAAAGCCTTCGAGTTCCCACTGTCGCTCAGCTCTGTAATGCTTGCCATCATCAATCTCCCATGATCCACACCTACATTTCCACAGGACAGTTCTTTCCAGCTTGGTTCTTCTACCTACCTGTGTTTTATATCGCTCAGGGTTGAGGTGCCAAGGGTGACGTAAAGCTCCTACACCACAGCACAGCGACAGAGGCCTGCACTGTTCTCTATTTTGTATCTGTGCCATGCGTAGAACATTTAGTAGCATCTTTGGCCTCTGACTACTAGTAACAGAAGTAGGCCCTCCATTATGAAATGGTAAACGCTCTGAATCTTTGTTCAGTGCCAGCCCCATCCATTTCCCCAGATAGCTGACTAAGTAGAGAATGTGGGTTAGCTCTGACCTATAGGATCTCCTACCTATACTCCAGCTTCATAGGCAGCAGAGGGCTGTGGTGACAGCTCCCAGAGTCTTGACACCCTGTTCAACTCACTAGCAACCTTCTTATCCTGTCTCCTAGACCATGATGAATGTAACCACTATGTCTGCAGACTGGCTAGACGACAGTATAAAGCACATGACAGACAGAGGCTAGCCTTGCCTCTGCCAACCCTGAGACTCCACAGCAGGCCATGGCACCATTTGACAGTTCTCCAAATAAACTGAGGGGAGAGATGATGCACAATTCTCAAGATACAAGGGTTTGGCCTTTGCCCCAATGCTTCTGGGAAAGGATAAGACTCAGCGTTATGTCAAACAACTTTGTTTCTTTCTCCTTGGAGTTCATGCAAGGCTGGAGTTCTTTCTGGGCTGTCAGGCTAAGAAGGGTTTTTTTCTATGATCTGCTCTAAGTGTCAATGATCTCAGGGAGACAATATGACAGTGCCTCTGGGCTCTATACTAGGGTTTTGTGATGTCTCACACTACACATAGTGGAGTGTGTTTAGACGGAGAGCATGCTGTCTGTCAACAGCATCCAGATACATACCCTGCCACGAGGATCTTGGGGATCTCTCCAGCGAAGGCCTCCGCCATCTCACGGCTACCCACATTGGCAATGCAGTGCAGGGCCAGGCCCATAAATGTGGGGTTGCGGCTGGCCAGGTCATTCTTGATGGCATTGTTAATCAAGCGGATCAGTTCGCTGTTCGAGTTCACCAATACAGAGATGAAAAGGTAGCCCTGTATTCCCAGAAGGCAGGGACAAAAAGCTTATGACAAGACGCCTAATACACAGTGCACAGATAAGCAAGCCTGGAAAGTCTCAAGCACCATCCCAATGGGTGCCAAAGAGACTTGTCGCTGAAGACAGTCCACATTCAGACAATGTACCAGTGAATGATATTTTTCCTACCATCCAGCCCTGATGCAACATTCTCATTAAAATGTGTGCATAGTCAGAGGCACAGGAAAACCAAACCACTCAACTCAGTCCTTCCCCAAACCTCACTTCCTTCTCAACAGTTCACACATCTGTGTCCAGAAGCCATGGTATCCTCAGGTCAGGATGGGAGGGAACTGTCACTGCAAGAACCAAACCTGGCACCATTCACTAATAAATATACATGTCTGTTCAGAAACCTAGTTTACTGCAATCCCCTCCTCTCTCAAGTTTATCCCCATTGTTTCCTCACTACCTGTTCAAACCCAGTCTCATATCACCATTCTGTCACAAGATGGGAAGGTGAGCCTGAAAACACAGAAGGCTAATTTTCTTAAAGAAAATCCTAAGAGCCGGGCGGTGGTGGCGCACACCTTTAATCCCAGCACTCGGGAGGCAGAGGCAGGTGGATCTTTGTGAGTTCAAGGCCAGCCTGGTCTACAAGAGCTAGTTCCAGCACAGGCTCCAAAGCCATAGAGAAACCCTGTCTCGAAAAACCAAAAAAAAAAAAAAAAAAAGAAGAAAGAAAATCCTAAGATTTTACTATAAAATAAGGCTTACTATTTTGATTTCTCTAAGTTAAATATTTAACAAAAAGAGAACGCTGTTAATTAAAACACAAACAGCCTTACTACAAAAGAATGCAGAGCTAAAACACCAAGCCTGAGCAAGTCTGAGCAGACTGCATAGCAGGGACCCTCAACTCTGGTGCAGGGGAGGAGAGGAAGGGGACAGAACCTTCTATGGCTTTATTTCTTGTCCCTGTGGGTGCAGATCCCATTTCAGACAGTCATGCAAAAGGTCAGGGAGTAAAGTCATGACCGGTACTGTACTCACTAACAAGGGCCCTTGAAAAGAAGGCCTGTGGGCAGCAGACACAGAGAATCTACCAGTCTAAGCCAACAGAGAGCAGCATGAGGAAGAAGGCCACCCCATCAAAGTTTATCCTTGGCTCCCTAGAAGCAAAGAACTAAGTTGGAATGGACATGGCTCCTAGGTACCAGCACCAGGCAGTAACATGGGCCAAATGCACACGTGGTTAGTACCCAATATGGAACAAAGTAGAAGGAAGAGAGTCTACAAACTGCACACAGGGTACAAGTCCCTGCCCCTCAACCATACTCACAATCTGCTTTTCCGTGTATCTGTTTGAGCTCAGAAGATTCACAGCTTCCATGTGTCCAAAGTCAATGTCATGACCAAGGAGAAAGATGAACAGCAACTTGCAGACATACTTCTTTTTACTGTAGCCATCAAGAGCCTTGTCACCTACAGAAAAGGTGAAGAAAGGTTTATATCCAGTAAAGTGAGGAAGGCAGAGAATTGTGTTGCAGAGTAACAGACCGCAATAAATGTCTCAAAGAGGGCACAGGCCTCCAGCCAGACATGCAGCTACAGATGCAGGCAAAGCAGCTATCTCACCTGGTAATCATGGTGCACACCAAAAACCAGAATACCTTGCAGTTAGTGTTCTGTACCCAAGAAGACCTGCTAGTACCTGTCAGTGGAACCTTGACCTCCTTCAACCTGCCTTGGCCCCCAAAACCCCTACATAAGTCATCAAGATAATCCTTTAACCAGGCTTACTGCCTTAGGCAGACACACTTACTATAAATTATCTTCCATTTCACAACAATTATGGGGCAAATCACCTAGCCATAAAACCACAGACACAGTCCAGGAACACATGGCATGGCTGAACTCCCTCCAGGTCACAGTACTCAGGTTCAACAGGAGACTTACTATAACACAAAAGCTCCACGTGTAACCAAGCACCATCAGCACTACTGCTCCCTTCATCTAAGCACAGGAATATTCTGAGCTGACCTGCAGCAGCAGTAAGGAAGAGATGCTGCCATATGCTCTTCTCACCAGGCTGGGCCTTCCAATGACACTGAGTCAGTATAAGGTACGTATGGTCTAAACTCTGAGTTCTAGGCCATCCTAACTCATCCAGACTCTTCAAATCTCATTCCTTTTTTGTAGCTGTGAACAGTAGGAGGCTACAATAAGAAGTAATTCTTTCCAGAATGATGTTTTCATGATTTCACAGTTCCTGTAACTCACCCTCAAGGTTCTACAGCTGTAGACTACTACTGTGAATCCCTGGCTTGCTCATGAACAGATGTGGTTTGCAACATCAAATATACAGGTTTGGTATTTCTGCCTGTTAGTGACGGTTTCACATGTGCAACTTTGTGAGGGGTAATGAGTGAGACAAAGCCTCATTCTATATCCCAGGCTGGCCTGAAACTCACTATGAAGCCCAGGCTGGCCTTAAACTTACAGCAATTTTCCTGTGGTATAGCACTATATATATAATTCCAGCACTTGACAAGAGGTGAGAGGATCTAAAGTTCAAAGTCAACCTTGGCTGCACAGCAAGTTTGAGACTATCCTAGACTATATGAGCCCATGTCTCATTTTAAAAAATTAATATTGTATGTCTATCTGAGAACTACTGTATTTATATCAACCAACACAATGCTGTAACTATTTGAGGTGGCCAAGTGTAAACTAAAAGAGCTGGAAACATAGCTCATTGATAGAATGTCCAACATGCAGGAAGATCCCAACACATCTGCCACAGAAACAAGGTAGCAAACACCTATAATCTCAGAACTAGGGTGGTGCAGGTAGAAGAATCAGAAGTTCAAAGTCAACCTTCATGATATCATACTTTCTAGGCCAGCCTGGTCCTTCTAAGTCTCTAAGTCTAAACTAAAGTAGTGCCCTTTTTATATATAACTCAGCATCAATCATTCAGTAAGTTTAGAGTACCATAAAAATAAAGAGATATAGATTCAACTCTCCAATGTTCACTGCTCACGATTTATCTGCTTGCTATCAAGGACTTAATGTCTACATAGACTTTATACTCAGGACATCATTACCACACATAATCACCTTTTAAATTTACCCAACATCTGGGAAAAAAAAGTAGAGCTGGGAAAAAAAAATTTACCCAACATCCTCTGCTTTATCATTCCTTTCTGTGTAACTAACCTTGTACCTGGAATCATGAATCTGTAAAAGTTCTTCTATCAGAGAGGCCTGCCATTAAGAAATTCTTCCAGTTTGTATTTAAGACATTTTAAATTTTTATTATTATTATTTTAGGGTTTTGGAGGGGTTGGTTTTTTGTTTTGTTTTGTTTTGAGATGGGGTCTCACTATGTGTTACTAGCTGGCCTGGAACTTGCTTCCATGTAGACAAGGCTGGCCTCAAACTCACAGAAATCTACCTATCTGCCTATGCCTCCCAAGTGCTGGGATTAAAGGTATGTGCCACCATGCCTAGACTTATTATTTGGCTTATTTTGTTTTATGAGTATGGTTATTTTGCCTGCATGTATCATCACATGCATTCAATCCCAGAAGAGGATATTGGATCCCCTAAAACGGGAGTCACAGATGATGGTGAGCAATCATGTAGGTGCTGGGAATCAAATTAAACCCAGGTCCTCTGGAAGAGCAAGACTCTTAACCTCTGAGCCACCTCTTCAGTCCTTATTTCATTTTTTGAGACAAGGTCTTACTAGAACAACAAGACTGACCTTAAACTGACAATCCTCCTGACTCAGCCTCCTGAGCTTTATAAGAGTTTGTATATGTAAGCTTGCACTCACTTGTGTCTTCTCCCTCCCCCTCCCTTCCTCCCTCTCCCTCCCAACCACCCCCTCCTTTCCTCTTTTTCCCCTACTCACCATTGTTTTAATTCTCTTTTCCTTCAGCTTTGGTTTGTTTTGTTTTTCATAATACACTTTCCCCCCCCCCCCCAGTCACCCCTAGAATGGACTTCCTCAACGTCTGGACTTGGCATCCTGCTGGCTGCTCCTGCTGCTCCTGCTCAAAAGCTTCCAGCCTTGCACAGCTGCTATGAGACAGGACTCTGCCCCTCACTGCTCAGAGCATCTGCCTTTGAATTCAACATTGTATACTAACATATTCAGTGGAGATTTCCTTTCACTTATTCTGTTTGTTCCAGAGATTCTGAGTTTTCTAAAGCCCATCAGATCTGCCCACCTCAACCTCGTTTCTCCTAGACACCAAGCAATGTTCCAGCATGAACTCTAGTCTGGGCCTCCCATCATCTATCCACTACCTTTTCCTCCCTCTGAGCTACAGTTTCCATCTGACTAACCTTCCAGAACACCAAGGTTTTCTTAAATTACCCCTGACACCACAGTCATCCATTGCATCTTCATTACATTACTGTAACTGGTCTTATTTCAAAGTCTGCCCTCACTTCTGACACTTTCTAAGTTTCCTACCTAGTTTGTCTTTTAAACCTTTAAAATGCTGTAAACCTAGTTCACTGTAACACAAACCTGACGTAAAATCTTCATGATTCCATCTCCTGAGCCTCTGTAGGCCCTAGTTCACAGGATCTTGTTTCTCTGAGCACCCTTGTTCTCTCTGACTCACTAAAGAGTGTATTTAAACCAATTGCATTCAAGGTCAGGGAGATAACACCTTCATAACAAAGGGACTGATACTCCTCACCTCAACAGTGTGAGGCTGTATGCAGTGCCACGTGCCAACAGAGCCCAGCTGCAGTCTGAGAGAGGCCAGTGGACCCAATTCCCAGAACTCTGCGGTGATTTTGCTTTGATGTAGAAGAGGGTCTCCAATCTGGCGGGCTCTGGACTTTGGCTTTTATCCCTCTACACAGGGAATCCTGACAGGATTATGGGTGTCCAAAGCCTCTAGCATCTGCAACCTAGAAGTCAGCTATATCCTACAGCTGACAACCAAAAATGCATTTCTTGGAAGAAAGACAAAATCATTCCAACCAATGGTCAGGGCTCCGAAGTTCTTAAGGCCACCAAAACAGCTCAGTCTGGACTTCCTTTCTCAGGTTAGTAAGGACAAAGGCACAAACAGTGCTGGTCCTAGACTCACAAGCCATAGCCGCTTCCTGGGTGACCTGGAAATGATTCTTTTTTCACTTCACTCTGATGCTCAGGATGTCTTGGAACACTGTCTACTCCCCAGCTGACTTCCAATGGTAGAACAGGTCTCCTGTGGTATTCAGTAGAGGAGGCATGTGCCACCTAGGCTGCCAGACACCTGGGGATGCAGCGGGTCCAAATGGAGATCAGTTCCAAATGTGAAAGAAACACAAGAGGTGTCAAAGAGTTACATGAAAAAAACAGAGTACACCTCTGTAACTTTTGCTACCAATAACATGTTGCAGCAATATTTTAGAAGCCTGAGCTACACAGAGTACACTATCAAAACCAGCTTCATCTGTGTCTATTTACCTTTTGTCTGTGAGCCATTTGGTGCCAGGTGTGGTAGCACATACCTTTAATTCCAGCACTTAGAAGGCAGAGACAGGCAGACATCTGAGTACAAGGCCAGCCTGGTCTATATAGTGAGTGAGTTCTAGGACAGCCAGGACTACATAGAGAGACGCTATTTAAAAGGAAAAATAAAATCAAGACAGAAAAGAGGGAAACTTGGACTCAGGAGGTACCATCTACTTCAGTCTTTCAAGCAGTGCAGACCTAAGCCAGCTGGACTACTCTAACCAGAGAGGCCACCTGAGCCACAGGCTCACCAAGGACAGATAACAGACTTTCTATCTGGCCAGTGCTCAGGAAGGCCTTCCTTCCTGCACAGAACAGCTCGCTTTCCCAAGACTTCCTGGTTCCACAACACTCAGACAATGTTTGTAGAATGGATAATTTAACACCACTGTTTGATATTTTTTTCTTGGGTGGAGGGATCTGGGAATCAAATGTAGGGCTTTGTACATGTCAGGAGAATTCTTTACCAGTATACTATAGTCCCAACCAAAGTCCTTAACCTCTCTATTTTTTTTTAAACCATTTGTTAATTTTCAGGGGCAGGGGTAGTACATGTGCGAATGCGTGGGGGAGCACACATGCCAGAGTGCAGATCAGAAACAATTTACAGAACTCAATTCTCTCCCCTGCAGTGTGAGTTCCGAGGATGTTGTCAGGATGATGTCATAACCAATGAGCCCTAGCTCTTGGGTCCCAAAGTCTTTAACTTTAGCGTATACATGAACAAATTAATTATTGATATTAAAACTGACAAAAATATCAACATTTAGGGCCAGAGAGAGGGCTCAGTGGTTAAGAGAACTAGCTTCTCTCCCAGAGGACCCAGCTTCAATTCCCAGCATCTCCCTGACAGTTCACAACTATTTGTAACTCCAGTGTCAGGGGATCTGATGCCCTCTTCTTGCGTGTGTGGGCAGCAGGCACACACATGGTGCACAAACACACATGCAGGCAAAACACCCATATACACAGTATAAAATAATTGTTCAGCTGGGCGGACATAGAATAAAATAATTTTTCAGCCAGCAGTGGTGGCTCAGCCTTTAATTCCAGAACTTGGGAAGCAGAGGCAGATGGATCTCTGTGAACTCAAGTCCAGCCTGATCTACAAAGCTAGTTCTAAGACAACCAAAACTGTTACAAAGAGAAACCCTGTCTTAAAAAACAAATAAAATATATAATAATATTACTATTAAATTTTTATTTCAACATTCAAATTTAATCCTTCCTATCCTGAAAGTCACAAACAGTATTAATCATATAGATTAAAAATGTATTAGGTGCTCACCTTCTATCAAATAGGCAAGTGATATGCATTTTCTCACATAACACAGTTAGAAGAGCAGGCGCAAGCACTTCACAATGAGGGCCCAGAGCTGCCAGCATGTGAGAGCTGGAGGGGTGGCTCTGTCCAACTCTGCTCACTTTTGCCTGAGCCTGAGCAGGGATGACTGAAGGCCCAAAGGAAGGCCTGACTTCTCAGCTCCCCAGTAGGTTACAGGTGACTATCAGTCAGTACCCCTGCCCAGGGCTTCCCTCCATATTATAGTATACTGTGTGTCCTCGGTAAATCTTAGGCATCACAACCCCATCATGGGGTCTGCATTGGCAGTACCAACCATCAGCATTCCCAATCTGCAGAGAAGCAAATGGGCAGCCCCACCCCTCCCAAAGCAATGAGTGACAGACTCCCAAAAACACAAGACAGTCACTACATGTATAGTGTCAGGGCTTTCAGAGGCCTGTTTTAAAATACTCAAATTTAATACTTTCTGCCAGCTCAACAGCAAATACTCTGAGAAGTAGTAATTTAAATTCTACTAGTTTTTACTCTGCCTGACCAACCAGGAAATTCACTTTCAAGGCTCTTGGGGATGCCCATTCTACAAGTCTAGGAGATCACAAGCCTAACATTTACTGACTTTGTACCTCTTTGGGGTACAATCCAAGCTTCTCCTCTACTCATCATTTCTGGGAAATTACAGCTGTTCTCATGGTAAAAGCATGCTCAGCTTAAAGGGTTATCTGGGCTTTCCCAAAGGTCTTGCAGACAGGAGTCTAGGCCTGTGCTGTGTTGTATGCAGTGTTTCAAGGTAAGAGTGCTCAGTGGAGCACATACCTTTTTAGCAGAAGCAACATGGTAAAGACAGGTTTCTACCTTCAACTGACAGAGCAGATACACTGGGGTTATTCATCACACTTCAGATAAACAATAGCAAGGGCCTTCAGTGTGTTTAACAGACAGAGGCACCCAGGGGTCTCTGGCCTGTCAAGACAGCTCCACCTCAGCACAGTGCTGAGTAGGACTTTCCAGACAAGACACAAGGTCAGTGTTATTCCCAACATCCAGGAAAAGAACAGGGCCACAGCTAGGAAGGGTCTGACCACCCAATTCAACACAAGCTGGATCCCTCAATGAATGGATTCAGTGTACTAAGAACCTGATGTGTTTCTGGGAGTTTTAAAGAAATGTTAAAAGCTAGGTGGTGGTGGTGCACGCCTTTAACCTCAGCACTCAGGAGGCAAAAGCAAGTGGATCTCTGTGAGTTCAAGGCCAGCCTGGTCTACAGAGCGAATTCCAGGACAGCTAGAGCTATACAGAGAAACCCTGTCTTGGAAAAAAAAAAAATGTTAAAAGATTGTTTCTGTGTTTATTACTTTTCTGATAGTTGTGACAGAAATACCTAAGAAAAGCAATTTAAGGAAGGGTTTATTTCGGTTCACAGTTCAAGGGTATGTCCGACATGATGAAGTCAACTTCAGGAACTTGAGGTGGTCGGTCACACAGCATCCAGTCAGTATGACCAAATAAGATGGATCCACGGACAGGCCTAAGGATCACTTATCTCCTGTGCACACTTGCTTATATGAGCAGGAATCACTAGGGCTGAACTGGGAACATTCCTGAGGCTGGAGGGATTTAGTCAACTCACTTTCTTCTTTTAATTCATTCTAGAACCCCAACCCATGGTACTACACACATTTAGGGTATCTTCCTTCTTCGGTGAACCTAACCTAGGTATGCCTCACAGGCACGCCCAGATGGATCCCAGATCATCAGGTGGGCAAAGGACATTAACAACCATCACAAAGCCCTTATTACATTTAGGAAAGGGTAGCACTTACCTTTAAATTTTGATCTAATATTTGCCAGTTCCTTGTTTATCCTCTTTATTTCAGCTTCTTTACTTTTACCTTGGAAAAAAGAATAAAAATACACTTTTTTCATTGCCTCTAAAGAAACACTCATTCCTTCTAGGACCTACATTGAGAACTGATGCCAGAATCAAGGTTTTCAGTGGTGCTGGGATACGGAAGGGCTGTGAGCCACATGTATGTCCAACTACATGGGACATGATCACAGACAAAGCCCTGGGATCGCCACTCAGCCTCATAACTTCAAGACAGGAGGCCAAACCAAGGAACAAAATAAAGGCCAGCAGCAGAACCCAAAACCCTAGTTGACTGGCCTAGCGTGGTGACTGCAAGGCGAGCACCCCATCAAGACGGGATGAACTAGGCTCACACACCCTCACAAGGGAGCACCACACCACACCACTGTATACCTCTGTGCCAGAGCTCTGAGGCTAGAAAGCACCCATAACCCCCACTGAGTGCTTCCCCAAGTAAGCCATCAGCTATAGCTCACGGAAGCTGACTGCCATGAGCAAAGATGAAATAACAGTTTAACCCTGCAGGCTTGCAACTGTCTTCTCTCAGAAAACCCATAAACCTGTGAAGCCCAGGAAGTCTGCCCCCAAGGCAAATGAAGAAGAAAAGAAATGGGAGAACAGCTACTTCGAAACAGTCAAACTTCTACTACATGTTATATCCACTACTGGGCATCACCCTTCCTTCCAGGAACACTAGCCTGTTAATTGTCTGTCTTTTAACTTTATCTGGACTAACAAGCAAATCACAGTTCAGAGAGTACAGGGGAATTAACCAGGACCACACATCTTACCAGGTAAGGATAACTGTGTACAAACAAGTCGCTCTATGTTTAAATCACTTTTTAAAACAGCAAGAAAATAATTAAAGGGACCAGAAGGCAGCACAGTGGGTAGGACACTTGCTACACAAGCCTGGCAGTCTGGGACTGATCCCCAGAAACCCAGGAAAAGGTGGGAGGTGAGACCTGACTCCACAGAATTGTCCTCTGCCTCCACACGCACATCATACTCCCCACGCACATGCAATATTAATAAATAAAATTAAAACTTTAAAAATAGCTTTGCCAGGCATGATGGAGCAAACTTTTAACCCCAGCACTCAGGAAGCAGAGGTAAGGCCAGCCTAGTCTATTAGTGAGATCATGTCTCCAAAGGGGGGGAGGGGGGAAATCACTTCAACAACTGATAGTTGCTCAAAGATGGAGGTGAACCCTTCTGTGTGAGTGTGGGTGTCACTGGCAGATTTCCCAAGCCCCCACACCTGTGCATATGAGCAACATTAATTGGACCTAGTAAGGTGTTGGACAGAAATAAAACAGAAGACGACATGAAATTAAGAGAGAGATATGTTGGGGAGGAAATACAGGGGATATTGAAGGAGGGAAATGAGATATGGATAATAAGAGCATTACAGACAATGCACACACAGTACCACACATGGTACCCAACTAATATGTATGATTTTTGGTTTTTTTATGGACAACTTAAAAATAAATATGAATTTTAGGGTTCTTTTTAAATAAAATTAAAGTGATTTCAAGTAAAAAAAAAAAAAAACAGATTCAAGGCCAGAGAGATGGTTACAAGTAAGCATTTGCTCCTGCTGCAGAGAGAGGACTCAGGCTGAGTTCCTAGGACCTACCTGCGTCATGCAGCTCACAACTCCTCTAAGTTCAGCTCCGAGGGATCTGATGCCCTACTCTGGTCTACAAGAACACTTGCTAGGGCAGAGCTGGACTCAGACATGCTCTCAGTTCAGCCATAGTGAGCTCTGTTCATGGGCAAGTACGCACAGGAGATAAGTGATACTCAGGCCTGCTTGTTGGGAAGTGATGTGTATACATAGCATACATACAGCAAACACTCATACAAATAAAAGTAAATCTTAAGTTGGAGTTGGGGGGAGACTGGAGAGATGGCTCAGCAGCTAAAAGCATTGTCTGCTCTTCCAGAGGACCAAGATTTGATTCCCAGCATCCACATGGCATCTCACAACTGTCTGTAACTTCAGTCCCAGGGATCTGAAGCCCTCCTGTGCAGATATATGTGCGGGCAGAACACCTGCATACATGAAATAAATCAAGTTTTAAAGAAAAAGTTAAAGAAGCCTCTCCATGACAGTAAGAAATGTAAGTACTGGGATTGAGGGGGTGGATATGACTGAGATACACTGCATTCACATGTACAAAGTTAAAATAAAAGATATAAACAAAAGATAAAAACAAGTCAGGTGTGGAGGTGGACATCTTTAGTCCCAGCGCTCAGGAGGCAAAGGCAGGCGGATCTCTGGGAGTTCCAGGACAGCCAGCCAGGGCTACCCAGAGAAACCCTGTCTCAAAAAATTTAAAAAATAAATAAATAAAATAAAAACAAATTAAGGACCCTCTCAGGTTAGTTCTGATTTTACGGTTGATCTTCCAGAAGGAACAACCCATCTGTAACACCAAACCACAGCACAGGCCAACCCAGGTCCAAGGTTGTCAGAGCCCCAACACTGACTTAACCACATAAAACCTTGCAGGGCCTGTTTTCACACTGCTACTGCCCAGCTTATCTGCTTCCCAACAAGCAGGCCCGAGTATCACTTATCTCCTGTGTGTACTTGCCCATGAACAGAGCTCACTATGGCTGAACTGAGAGCATGTCTGAGTCCAGCTCTGCCCTAGCAGAGTGAGCAGGACAGGCAAACAGGATTCTATGCAGCTGGGGCATAGAGCAGCAAAGCCTGGAGCCCAACATCACTGTCACCAGCCTTGATGGAGCAGGCCTTAGGACCCGGGCTCCCATGAGCAGCTGAAGGCTCCATCAGGGTGGGTACAGACTTAGCATTGGTGCTTCGCAAATTGCGAGGGGCAAGATAAGGAGAAGTCTTTTTATCTAAAGTTTTCATTAACCCTGTCTTTAACCAGGTACAGTTCAAATTTATAATCCCAGTATTGAGGAGACTGAAGAGTTGGAGGCTAACCTGGGCTAAAAGTATAAAGAAAAAAAGAAAGTAAAAGTTAAGAATAAAAAGGCTTGGTGGGACACGCCCACCCTACCCAAACATAGGCCTCATCATCTCCACATCGCCTTTGAGCATCAGGTCCCACCACATCCTGCTCTAAAGAGATATCGGGGTATCCCCTGCAAGAGGCCTAGCCTTAGGAGAGAGGCTCCTGGAGCACACGGTTGTCACCTAAGGTCCCAAAAGACTTGGGCTGTAGCTGTACAGTTCCTCTGGTGATACAGGACCACCTGTGTAGAAAATCTGCTCCTCCTTCCAGAACTGTGGCTATGAACTGTATCATAGACAACATTTATAGAAAAAACAGGGCTGTAGAGTTGCATTTTGGCAAAGAAATGTTTGAAGTAAAAAGGGTGATTCAGCCGGGCGGTGGTGACGCACGCCTTTAATCCCACACTCGGGAGACAGAGGCAGGCGGATCTTTGTGAGTTCGAGACCAGCCTGGTCTACCAGAGCTATTTCCAGCGCAGTCTCCAAAGCCACAGAGAAACCCTGTCTCGAAAAACCAAAAAAAAAAAAAAAAAAAGGGTGATTCATTTTTTTAACCTACTTGTTATCCAGAAGCAGTTTGCCTGCCCTGCAATAGTGAAGGAAGAGTTGTGGGGGCTTCAGTTATTCTAGAGAGAACTAAGATTTAGGCCATGAATAAGAAATGAAAAAAATTTTAAAAATGAAAAGATTCGCCTACATCGTTTTGTGTTTTACATAAACTATAACAGCTTTAACTTGTAAAATATTTCATATTCCTCTTTTGCCCTCCCCCCACACTTTGAAAGAGGGTCTAACAAAGAATGTGGAGGCCTCAACTAGCCTGGAACTCAGGCAAGCCTTTCCACCTTGGCATCAGTCACCACACCTGGCTCTCATTTTCTTATAATAAAGGAAAGGGGACCTCTATTAGGAAACATATAAATTCTGAAATTATCTGTACTGATTATTCCATGTAAATCTGCTTTGCAGAGATGTAATACAAACACCCTTTAAAGCCAGGCTGTGGTGGCGCATACCTTTAATCCCAGCACTCGGGAGGCAGAGGCAGGCGGATCTCTATGAGTTCAAGACCAGCCTGGTCTACAAGAGCTAGTTCCAGGACAGGCTCCAAAGCTACAGAGAAACCTTGTCTCAAAAATAAATAAATAAATAAAATAAAAAATCATAAACAAACACCCTTTAAGTTAGGTGTACAATTAAAGATTCTAAATACGTTACTTAAATTAAAAAATGACACTTGGAAAAAAACTCAAAAACGCAAGATATTGGCTAACAAGAAGACGGTAAGAAACAATCTTATGAAAAAGAATGTAACTGAAGAGGTATTAGAATTCCTACCTGGCACGACAAGGCCCAGGGTTCAATTCCAAACACCACACACATTTAAAAAAAAAAAAAAAAGGTAAGACACTAAGGTTGCCATGTGTTCAAAGGCAGCCTGGAGTAGAGCGACACTTTCAAAAAGGCTGGTGAGATAGTGGTAAGTAAAGACGTCTACTACCACACTGAAGACCGAAATCCAACCCTGCACGTTGTCCTCTCACCTCCACCAGTACAGCAACTCCTGCAGCCTATGTATACAAAATAAAGCTTCAGATAAAAGGTCTACTGTACCCGGCAGCTTCTGTTTCGTGTGGGTGTTATATATGTAAGTTGTTTGTTGTTCTTTAGTTTCTTTAGGCAGGATTTCATGTAGTAGAGGCAGGGGGATACCTCAAAAAAAAAAAAAAAAAACTAGCTACCTGTGGTGACTTTCTGTGAGTTCAAGAATAGCCTGTTCTATACAGCAAGTCCCTAATCTGGTCTATACAGCAAGTTCCAGGACCATGTCTCAAAAATTAAAAAATAAATAAATAGGGGATTGGATGGTCAATAGTTAGGCAGGACTTCTAGGGACAAAGAGAACTCAGAAAGGAAGAAGCGGGGAGGGGGATCATCAGCTGGGCACAGAGGAAACAGGATGTATCGGAAGAGAGGTAAAAGTCACAAGCTATGTGGCAGCATACTGACTAATAGAAATGAATTAATTTAAGTTATAAGAGCTAGTTAGAACTAAGGCCAAGCTTTCATAATTAATAAGAAGTCTCTCTGTGTCATTATGTGGCAGGACAGAGAAAGACTCGTAACACTAGACCACCCTGCTCCCCAAATTCTTTGTGGGCCATGGACCTCAGACATCCAGAGTCACGTGAAGAACCACAAAAAAACATCAGCATATGCATATGAGTGTGTAGGAGCATGAGTTGGAGGTGATTGCCAAGAGTGGACATAGGTATTTGGGGGACAATCTAAACGTACAGGATGGGTGAGTGTGCAAGGGGAGGGCATACATGAGTTGCAAAGGGAAGTAAGTACAGAACCATTATGTCCAGGCAATGTAAAAAAAATGTGCAACTGTCACACACACACCTCCCATGGGAGCACAACAGGACAAGGAGGTAGCAGTAGCTCAGCCTTCACCCAGGTAGAAGCACCTAGCTGGAGAAGAGTCATCATTCAGAAAACGTAAGTTTCCCCACTCAGTGGTCCCCAGTAAGAAGGAAGACCTGTCCACCCGCAACCCAGAAGCAGTATTGTCCTGAAAGCATGGTCAGTCCTAGCTTTCTCCAAGTGGAGATGATGAATATACATCCAGAGATCCCAGGTTCACTCTTAGTAGCCCTGGCCTTTCCAGTGTTTCTGACCTACCCTGTCTCTGCTCCTGGGTCCTTCAATCCATCTGACCATGGTTTCCCCTACAGAAAACTCAAGTCTTCCAAGAACAAAGAATGACTCTATTCCTTTAAAGAACTTCCATTTGTCACCAGCACAGTCCTATGGCAGCTCAAAGAGATAAGCCCTCTAATGTACTCCTTCATCCTCAGGCATCCCTGTCTCACTGGTCTTCCACTAAGAACAGAAGCCATCTCACTTTCTCCTGGATTGATGCCCTCAGTCCTTCTCCTGGACCAGAGCCCTATGTCTGCTACCTCCCAGCACTGCAGACTGAGGAGCAGCAGGGGATAGAAAGGAGAGCAGGTCAAAACCTTCTCCGTGAGGACTAACCATAAGATGAGCATGTACACACAGACTCTGGTACCAAGAAGGCAAATGTTTCCCAGCTCTATGATGGCTCTAGGCCTGCTCTGATACAGAAGACAGCATCCTAGAACCCGACGTTACTGTGAGGATTAGGTAGCATGAGTGACACAGGTCATAAACATTGCCCTCTACAAGGTGTTACTTTCACTCAGTTGAGCACAGTGGTCACCAAATGTTGAACTCTGGAAATGCCACAGAGGAAACCACACTAGATGAAGTGATATCCAGGATTTAGAGAACAGGGGGTACTAGCAGACTTGCCCTCATACACCCAGATGTTTTGCAGGACACATCTGCATCACATGTATGCCCCCCGCCTTGTGTCACACTTCTAACCCTCAGGCAGAGGGTCTCATCTTGCTAAGAACAGATCTAGGAAGGGGAAAAAAAATGTGGCAAAGCATTAGCTTGGGGTCAGATGAAGTGGTATATGCCTTTAATCCCAGTATTCAGGAGGCAGAGGCAGGCAGATCTCTGTGAGTTTGAGATCATTGGGGTCAGCCTGGTCTACATAGAGAGCCAAGTCAGTCAGGGTTATAAAGTTACATTACAAAGTGTCCAAAAAAATAAAAATAAATTAAAATTGGATATAAGCAAGGACAGGGGTTACTGACTTATTCGGACTTTAGAAATCAATTTTGAAAGGGTAACACCAGTCTGAGTAACTAACAGGCTTGTGTCAACAAGCCTGCCAGACAGTCTGAGCTGTGAGATTCTGGTCTTAGCTATCTTGACTCTCTGAAAAAATAAAAATAAATTAAAATTGGATATAAGCAAGGACAGGGGTTACTGACTTATTCGGACTTTAGAAATCAATTTTGAAAGGGTAACACCAGTCTGAGTAACTAACAGGCTTGTGTCAACAAGCCTGCCAGACAGTCTGAGCTGTGAGATTCTGGTCTTAGCTATCTTGACTCTCTGAAATGCAGCAGCAATTTCAGCATGGACTTCAGAGCACCCCTGGCTAATAAGTGACCCAGACTAGCTGCAGACATTGGCCAAGAGCAAGCTGTAATTTGCCTCAGTGAGTCTCAAAGAATGCACAGAATGGGGACAGGTTGGGATTGAGCACCTACGAGAAAGCTCATTCCTCAGCAACAAGCTAGTTAATCATTTCTTCTCCACAGACCAAACTCATTCCTGATGGTACTGGTAGGGAATGGCCTATATTACAAAATACCTGCCTAGGCTGGGCATGTTGGCAGACACCTCTAATCATAGCATTCAAGAGGCTAAAGCAGGAGGACCATAAGTTTGCGGCCAGCCTGAACAGAGCAGTAAGACCTTGCAGAAAGAGAGACAGATAGACAGAGAGATATCAAAACTGTATACAATAAAACTCTGTCTAATGTGAAGAGTTTCAGTCAATTGTATGCAGAGGCTGAAATTCTTCATTCTAGACTGTCCACATTAATGAAGAGAAGCACTGAAGATGGTCACCACAGTAGCCACTCACAACCCAGCCACAAGCTGCAAGACTTTCCCACCTCAGATCTTCTACTGACAAGACTGCCATCAATCAGAATGCTCTGAAGAACACAACTTCAGATAATGGGCAGAAGACAGTGAGTGGCCATGGATTTGACATGGTTATAGTTAGGGATGCCTCTGTGGTCTGTGTTAATGTTGGGGTGGGAGGGGAGAAGGGCGTGTGATCAAAATCCACACCAACAAACACAAGTGAAAGAGTGCACAGACAGCCTGGTGGTGCATGCCTGTGATCCTGGGCATGTGAGCCTAAAGCAAGGTTGACAGCAGGGATATGGAATGAGGAAGGGAAGGAGGAAGGAAAGGGGGAAGGAGGAAGGAAAGAGGGAAGGAGGAAGGGGAGAAGGAAGGAAAAACTAACTCACGGAACATTAAAAATCATTCTGTTGATAAACCCCAGAAGATAAACCCATGTGGCTTTAACACACTAGCTGGCCCATCTTTTTCAGCAGCTTTCTGGGATATGATTCACAAACCACACCGTTCACTCACATAAAACATGTACGTCATTGGCTTCCAATATACTCAGCTCTGTCTGTCCTCTATCCACCCAAAGGAAATCATTAGCAGTCACTCACCAACCAGCCTGTGCCCCAGTCTTGGCAACCTCATTAGCTCTTAATAGGCTTGCCTCTTCTCAACCCTTCATCCAAGTGGGAAAGCACAGGCTTCTTTCCCTCAGCACAATGCGGTCAAGTAGCAGTTAATTTTATTAGTGATGTGCCACTATGCTCCATATTTTGTTACCTAGTAGCTTTGGGGGTTCTTTCTACTTTTAGGATATCAAGAATAATATCCTGGGGACTGGAAAGATGGCTCAGTGGTAAATAGCACTTGTTCTTGCAGAGGACCTAAATTCAGTTCCCACACTCACATGGCAGTTCACAGCCATTCACTAACACCAGCTCTAAGGTAACTAACACCCTCTTCTGACCTCCATGGACACCAAGCATGCACAGGGTGCAGATATATGCATGCAGGCTAAACAGTCATAGACATTAATAAATAAATCTTTAAAAACTTATTATGCTAGAGTAATGGCTCAGCAGTTAAGAGCACTTATTCTTGCAGAGGACCTAGGTTCCATTCCCACCATCCACATGGTGGTTCATGACTGTTTGTAACTCCAGTTTTGGGAAATCCAATGCCCTTTTCTGGACTCCTTAGGCATAGTGTATATGAGATACACAGACACACACAGGCAAAACACCCATCATATAAAATAAAAATAAATATTAAAAATGAAAAATAAACTTGCCAGGCAATGGTAGCACATGCCCTTAATCTCAGTACATGGGAGACAAAGACAGGTAGATCTCTGTGAGTTCAAGGCCAGCACCTGGTCTACAGAGCTGCGTTCCAAGACAACAAGGCTACACAGAAAAACTCTGCCTTGAGAAACCTTAATAAATTAACATCCCACAGGGTCAACCAAAGCTACAATGAGACCCTGGCTCAAATAAAAAAAAAAAAAAAAAAAAAAAAAAAAAAGAGACGAGGAAGAAGAACATCACTAGGAATATTTACATGTAGGTTATTGTATGCACATTTCCTTTTTCTTAAACAATGCCTCCCAGAGGAATTCCTGCTCTTATGGTAACCATATTTTACATGGAGCCGCCAAACCCACTGTATGTGCCCACCCTAGACTAGCAGCCAGTCAAGGAGGGGACTTAAGCCCTCCCATGGGAGCCACACTTAGCACATAGCTTGCAAGTAAAAAAAGAGAATTTACCACAGATCCATTTCAGACACCAGAACAATCTGTGAGACCCACTCAGGTAAATTGTGAGCCACAGTGACTAGGGTTCATTCCTTCCTTCTTTCTCTTTCATGTGTGTATATGTACACATATGTCTGTAGATGAACCTGCCTGTGTGTGCGCACGTAGAAGACAAAGATAACTCTCAGATATCATTCCTCAGGCACCATCTATACCTGGGGTTGTTTTGTTTCTTTTGTTTTGTTAGTTTGTTTAGGTTTTTCGGGACAAGGTTTCTCTGTGTAGCCCTGGAACTCAATCTATAGACCAGGCCAGCCCTGAACTTGGAGATCCACCTGCTTCTGAGTGCTGGAATTAAAGGCATGTGCCGCCACCACCTGGCCCACCTTGGCTTTTTTGTTTGTTTTGTGGGGTTTGTTTTGTTTGTCTTATGGAGTCTTTTTGTTTGTTTGTTTTATTTGTTTGTCTTATGGGGTTTGTATGTTTGTTTTGTTTTGCCACTGAACCTAGAATTCACCAAGTAGGTTAGAATGGCTGGTCAGCCAGCCCCAGAAATTCCGTCTCCTCCTTCCCAGTGCTGGTATTAAAAATGTATACCACAGTCAGGCATGATGGTGCATGCCTTTTAATCCCAGGACTCAGAAAGCAGATTTCTGAGTCTGAGGTGAGGCTAACCTGGTCTACACACTGACACCTTGCCTGGCCCCATGCAATTTTTTGTTTGGTTGGTTGGGGAGAGGTGTTGAGACAGTCTCCCTAGGTAGCTGTATTGTAAACTAAACTGGCCTCAAACTCAGATTTGCCTACCTTTGCTTCTCCAGTGTTGGGATTAAAGGACTATGTCACCACTCCCAGGCCTACAGTTTTTTTACATGGGTTCTGGGGGTTGAACTAAGACGTTCACACTTACATGGCAAGAACTTTAATAAGTGAGCTATCTCCCAAGCCCCAATGGTGCTTAGGTGTGCTATGGTTTTAAGAGAACCTGTCATGAAGTAACGGAAGCCAACACACCTACCTCCTCTGCAGTCACCACCCATCCTCATTGTTCATATAGCAAAAGTCTTGAAAGGGTTAAGCCAGCTATGATTGTCCCTTGAGCCACCCCACCAGACTTACCTAAATCTTCTTCCTTACTGGTCTATGATGCTCTCCATCCCAATACACCTAGGACATCCTCAAAAGAGAGTATGCACTGTAGTCTGTAGCATGCATAACCTGAATCTGGGCCCCAGCACTCAGCAGCAGCAGTAGCCACAGCAGCTGCCTCACTTGCTCAGCCAGAGTAGGGAAATGCACAAAACCTGCAGTCAGCTATAAACTAGGGTGGCCATTTCTCCTCCTGGACTTGTACCTTTCTGCCCTCACCCAGTACACCCTCCACTCCAGCTCTAAATGTAACGATACCCTGTATTTCTACCTCTAGCCCAAATCTCTTCTCTAAACTCCACGCTCTTTTGTAACAAGTCTCCCTACTCTCCTAAAGATCTAAGACACTCAAAAGCCAGGCAGTGGTAGTGCATGCCCGTAATCCCAGCACTCAGGAAGCAGAGGCAGGCAGATCTCTGAGTTCAAGCCAAGCTGGTCTACAGAATGAGTTCCAGGACAGCCAGGGCTACAAAGAAACCCTGTCTCAAAAAAAATAAAAAAAAAACCCACCAAAGATAAGCTTTGGCTCTAGCGTCCTGCCAAAGAGAGAGGATCCAGGCCTGCTGTCTCACTTAACTAGGCAGGAGAGAGACTCTGTGGGAAGTGACTTGACAAGCACTGAGCTGGTTAAAAGAAAACCACTCAGCTACAAAGAGTCCAATGTGGCCAGCTTCTGGAGAAAGACCCTGCCTTAAACGAGGGAATGAGAGCCAAGTATTGTGGTTCACACCTGTAATTCCAGTACTCAGTAACTTGGGACAGGAAAATCATGAGTTCAAGTCCAGTGTCCACTACACAGTAAGTACACAGTAATATGGAGGTCAACCAAGCCTACAAGACTCTGAGAGAGAAAGAGACAGAGATGGAGAGAGAAGAGTGAAATTAGCCCTGGGCCTAAGGCCACTCTAGTCCTTCCTTGACAGACCAAACTGTCCCCAAATGACAGGGCATTCAGAAGAGATGAGTGAGACACGTGGTGTCCAGCATGTTGACCTGACCTAACACTGCAGGTCAGCAGCTGGGAGGGCAGTCCCAGGGACTTAAGGAAGTGGAGCAAACAGAAAGAAAGACTACCAGTGAGGGCTGAGGAACTTCATGGGGCCTGACAAACAAGCCAACTAAAGTGTGGATCAGAGTGCAGACAGGTTTCAAAGTTGATGAAAACTACAGCTACCATTTCCAGAATCTGGAATGTCCCCCAAAAGTCAATGTGCTAAAGGCTAGTTCCCCAGCTTGAGGAAGAACATGACCTCCCAGCACTGGCCATGGGTGGAAGCAACCTATAAGAAGTGGGACACAGGGCAGGCCTTTTGAGTCATGGGGGCTTTGCTCTCCTAAGGGGCTGTGGTCCCATCCTCTTCTACCCTTCACCTCCTGATGCTTAGTTAAGTGACTTTGCTCCAAGAAGTCCTGCCACAGGCCCACAAACAATAGGACCAATCACTCAACTGAAAACTCCAAAGCTGTGAGACAAAAATCAACTTTTTCTCTGTTTAAGTAGATTATCTCATCTGTCTTTCAAACTTCGAACTCACTGGCCTAAAATAACTCAAATCCCAAGGATAAGAAACATTAACTAACATCAACCAGGCAATGGTGGCACACTAACTGTGAGTTCTAGGAACTGAACTTTGGTCCTCTGCAAGAGCAGAAAATGTTTATATCCACTGATCAATCTCTTCAGGATCTATTTCAAACAATTTTAAAAGCTGGGGCACTCAAGCCAAGAGATCAGGCAATTGACAAGGGCCTCCTCCTTCCTGATGATCCATTCAGGATGGAAGGTGACGGGGTAGAACAGCATCACGGCAGATCTAGGCCAGGTACAGAGTTCAAGTCTTTAAACAAAGTACTAAGAAGGTAAAACAAGCTATCTCTGTGTAAGGCTAACCTAGTCTACATAGAATTCCAGGCCAGTAGGGACTACATAGGGCAACCTGTGTCAAAATATTAATTTCAGATGGGTGTGGTGGCACATGCCTTTAATTCTAGCCCTCAGGAGGCAGAGGCAAGCAGATCTCTGTGAGTTTGAGGCCAGTCTGATCTATACAGCATATTCCAGAATATCCAGAGCTATGTGTAAAAAAAAAAAACCCTCTCTCAAAATCCAAAAAAAGAATAATTTTATGTATTTTTTAGTGTTGGAATTATAAGTGTGTGTGTGTGTCACCATCCCTGACCAGTTAATTTTAAAAAAAAAAGTGCACCAGTGCCCATGCATACACACAATCTAGAAAAAAATAAAGGAAATTTGAAATATACATCCTCAGAATACCCTTCAAGAATGGAGCTGCATCAAAATCATAGCAAAAATCCTTATCCCAACACGCAGGCAGAAGCAGGTGATCTCTGAGTTCAAGACCAACCTAGTCAACACAGTGAGACCTTGTCTAAAAACAAAACAAACAAACAAAAACAATTGTGATAGCATCTGGAAACCCAGCACTAGAAAGGCTGGGGGGGCGGGGTGTCAAAGATCAAGGCCAATCTAGCTAGGGAGACCTTGCTTAGAAAGAAAAATCACCTGCAATTTACTATATAGTACAGAGAGCATGTGCCTAGGGATCCCACAGCCCCAGCTTCTACCCCTAGCAAAGCTAAAAGAAAGTAAGAACAAAAGTATAGCAAAGGAACAAGAACATAACACAGAGATCTGTGGTTTTTCTTTTTTGTCTCTCTAGTCTCACCTCAAACCCACTATCCTCCTGCCTTGGCCTCCAGAGTGTGTCAATTCTAATGGTGCATTTTCACATCCCGCTTGTTTTCTAGGTTACTTGTTTTTTGTTTTTTTTTTTTTTTAAAAAAGAGGCACATTTAAATTAGGTCTGCAGCAAATGTCACTCAGGATATCAAAGATATAGCACTTCACAGAACTGGATCCACACCCTCCCACCAAAAGGAAAACAATGACAAGAATGTCAGCTTCAAAAGGCAGGGATGGTGGTGCGTGCCTTTAATTCCAGAGAATCTAGGGCCAGCCTGGTCTAAGAAGTAAGTTCCAAAACATCCAGAGCTACCTAGTGAGACCTGATCTAAAAACAAAACAAACAAACAAACAAAGAATGCCAGCTGAGCCAGTCTCAGCAGTAAAAGGACATAGTACTCCCTGGCAGGGATAGCTACCTGCCTTACTCTCACTTCCTAGGAGAGTGATTTGCTACTCTATGAAGGGACAGTTCAGTTAAATAAAGCAGCAAAGGTTTAACAGGGAGAATTGACTGAATGTAGCCAACAGGGCTGCATAGCAGTCTTCACAGCTACTCCTGAAGCTGAGGCGGGAAAATGACTGAACCCAGGAGATGGAGGCCAGTCTAAGCGATGTAGCCATCACCAGAGAGAGAGAGAGAGAAAGAGAGAGAGAGAGTGCGCTAATACTGGTGAGAAAAGAGAACATACTTTAAATTCCTTGTAAATTTACTCACAACAGCCCACAATAAGCTTAGAACCAGTCAAAGATTTTATTTTATTTTATTTTTGGTTTTGAGACAGGGTTTCTTTGTAGCTTTGGAGCCTGTCCTGGAACTAGCTCTTGTAGACCAGGTTGGTCTCGAACTCACAAAGATCCGCCTGACTCTGCCTCTCGAGTGCTGTGATTAAAGGCGTGCGCCACCACCGCCCAGCTGGTCAAAGATTTTTTAATTTCTATAGGCACAATGAAGTTGGTTCAAAGCAAGGCTCTGATCTGTTGGTAATGTGGACAGCAACAACCACCTCCACCAAAAATAAAAAAAGCTAATGATCTGGTTTTTGTTGTTTGTGGGTGGTTTGGTGTTTTGGTTATGGTTTGGTTTGGTGTCTTTTCAGAAAGGTTCAAGTCATTTAAGGCTAGCCTCAAACTTGCTATGTAGCCAAAGGTCGCCTGATCCTCCTGCCTGCCTCTGCTTCCCAAGTGCTAGGGTTCCAGGCATGCACAGGCTGGGCTTTGGTCAGAAGGGTTTCTTTGGGAGGAGCCACAGGGTACAAAGCTGGGCTGTTTGCTTATCTGTTTTTTGATTTGGTTTTTTTGTTTGTTTGTTGTTATTTGAGATAGGTCTCTATTAGCTCTGGCTGTCCTGGACTGTATAAACCAGACTTAACTCAGACTCACAGAGATTCACCTATCTCTGCTCCCAAGTGCAAGGATTAAAGACATGAACCACCACACTCAGCCTCAGAACTATATTTTGAAGTATAAAAATGCAAACCAGAACTTTTCCAAAATATTCAACTTGTATTTTCATCAATTAAAAAGATTTCACCATAATCTAGTGCTGTTGAAACTTCACCTGGAACACAGACTTCCTCTCCACCACCTCACAGGAGGCATATCCTGCCCTCGGGCACCAGGGCAGCCTGAGGGTTCACCATACACCTACTTTACCATCAACAAAAGACACTTGACCTTCATCACAAGACAATCCAATGTGAAGCTGGCCTTCCGCCTTTCAGTTAGCCTTGAGGCCAGTGCCAACCAAGGAAGGTAAATGGGAGAGGGGTAAATGCCAAGCCACCGTGGCTCTCATAGGTTGAAGTTTCAGGCTCCAGATATGCACAGGGCAGAGGAACCAGACTGACACAAAACCCTGGCTACAGGTTTTTCCACATGAGCACGCAATGCAGGAAGAAAGGCCCTGGCTCAAAGCTTTGGTGGCCATATAAACTGCATACTACAGCACCTGACAACAGACAACAACCTGACAACAGACAACAACCTGACAACAGACAACAGACCACAGCAAGACCCCTCTTCCACTGGGGCACAGGCAGATGTGGACACATCCCTGCCACCCCTCTCTGAAAATCCCATTACCACCAGCCCAGCTTTGTACCCTATGGCTCCTCCCATAGAAGCCCCTCTGACCTAACCTACCCTCATTCCTACCTCTAATCCCCAGCCCTTCTTCTCTAACAATATGGAAGAGAAATGGATGAGGTTGGTGACGGAATTCTTGGCTGCAGGGGCCACAGGGTGGCCAGGAGTAACACCCTTTTCCACCCAGTTCCCTGGAGGGTTATGGCAACACTGACTTTATAACCTCAGGCTCTACACTCTAGGTCTTCAGTAGTTCTGTGTACAGGACGCTATTTCCCAGTGAAGCCTCTGTCTACTCACAAGCTATCTATTTTATACACCTTGGCCATGCCTAACAATGCCACATCCACCCCACATCTCAGCACAGCAGCACCCAGTTAATCCCAGACACCCTGAAACTCTCCCAGAATAAAACTGCACATGTGGCACTGTGTTTTCAGGATGTGTCATCCTTGTTGACCTTCACACGAAAGTATAAAAAGCAAACTCTTATTATATATTTTTGCAATCTGAATGTAAGGCAGCATACAACTTAGTAAAAACCATCCATTTGATTTTGTTCTCTGGTTTGGGTTTGTTTTTTGTTTGTTTGTTTTTTCTCTTTGGTCTTTTGTTTTGTTTGGTTTTTTTTTCTTTTTTCTTTTTTTGAGACAGGGTTTCTTCTCTGTGTAGCCCTGGATGTCCTCTGTAGACCAGGCCTTGAACTCACAGAGATCCACCTGCCTCTGCCTACCACCACCACCCATGGTCTGGAGTTTGTTATTGCTGCTGTTTTCAAACAGGGTCTTCCTCTGAAGCCCAGAATGATCTGGAATTCATGATCCTACTGCTTCACTCAGCCTCTGCAGAGCTGGGATTACAAGTGTGCAGAACACCTAGTTTATTCATTTAGGTTTTAAGTGAATGCTATTCAATCTGCATTTCTGTCTAACTAGGGAGATTTTTATTTAGCGGCTACATACAGAAGTTGAAAGAAGCCATCCAACTTTGTACCTCCATAGCTTCCGTATCAGGGAGAAATTGATATGAAGATGGCACTATGGAGGGGCTGGAGAGATGGCTCAGTGGTTAAGAGCATTGCCTGCTCTTCCAAAAGGGTCCTGAGTTCAATTCCCAGCAACCACATGGTGGCTCACAACCATCTGTAATGAGGTCTGGGGCCCTCTTCTGGCCTGCAGACATACACACAGAATATTGTATACATAATAAATAAATATTAAAGAAAAAAAAGATGGCACTATGGTGCTATGAAATGGGCATTTCCTCTAAGCCCTGACCAAACTACAGCACAGGAGCCCCGCCTGTAGCAGAGACTTCCTTCCTCATCCCTCTTCATACTGTCACAAGCTTACAAAATGGGTTTCTAAGAAATATGAATTATGCAGAAGATTGCAAAAGAAAATGTGCAAGACAAGCATTCTTCTCAAAAAGTCAGCACTTTCAATGGGACAATCAGGAAAGACAAACTAAACTGCATAGACTTGAATTTTGAAGGTTCTTTTTTAAAATTCAACAAAAAGTTAGGCATGGTGATACATGACTATAATCTCAGCACTGCAGAGGCAGCCTGGACTACCTAAGAAGACCTTATTTATAAGTTAATTAATTAGACAATTAATAAATATGCCAAGTGTGATAGTTCACACTGTGCTCAGAGGGCTAAGACAATAGGACTACACAGTGAGTTCCAGGTCAGCCTGGACTACAGTATGAGGCCCCGCCTCACAAAAGTAAAAATTTGTTTAAACTAAAACAAAGGCTGGAGAGATGGCTCAGCAGTTAAGAGAGTTTACTGTCCTTACAGAGGACCTGAATTCAGTCCCAGCACCCACATCAAGTAGCACACAACCACCTTCAATTCCACCTCTAGAGCATCTGATGCTCCACAGGCACCTGCACTCATGTGCACATAACCACATCAAATACAATTAAAAATAAAGCAAGTCAGTCGGGCAGTGGTGGCGCATGCCTTTAATCCCAGCATCAAGAGGCAGAGACAGAGGCAGGTGGATCTATGCCAGTTCAAGTTTGAGGCCAGCCTGGTCTACAGAGTAAGCTCCAGGAAAGACTCCAAAGCTACACAGAGAAACCCTGTTTCAACGAAACAAATAATAAAAATAAAAATAAATAGAGCAAGTCAAACAAAGAAAACAAAAATTAAAAAAGGGAAAACCCTGTCCCAAAAAAAACCAGGCAGTGGTGATGCAAAGAGGGGCAGATCTCTGTGAGTTCAAGGCCAGCCTGGTCTACAAAGAATTAGTTTCAGGACAGCCAGGAGGGCTATTACACAGAGAAACCCTGTCTTGAAACCCCCCCAAAAAAAAAAAAATGAATGAATGAATGAACGAATGAACAAATAAATAAATAAAAATATTCAGCAGACCAAGTTCAAGTTTAATTTATCTTTTTCTCATTATGCAGGAAAATCAAGTAACAACTTTATATTTAATATTTACATGGAACTTAAGCAGAATTTGAATTGTTATGCTCCATTTCCAACTTATAGCTAATAAGTGAATAAATAAATATTTGAGACTTTAGTAATGCTAAATTACATTTCAAAGGGGCATCCACAACAGCAGACCCTGATAGCTGCGCACAAAAAACTACATTCTTCTCTTAGGAACATTCAAGAGATACCACTTGGCCACCCTTGTCTTCCTTCACTTGAGCCCTAAGGAGGCACCTAACCTACATTGTCTCCAAGCCCCAGTACCAGCCCCAGCCCCCACACAGGGATAAATGGCAATTTTTGAAACTTCCTGCCCATGGCAACATGACCACTCTCACAAAGACCTTCTGTCTTTCTGTCATAGTCCTGCCTGTTCTGCATCAATTCTCAGAATATGCTGTGTTCAGCACGGTCATAGAAAGATGCTCTTCAACTCGTGATGAAGTTGTGCCCCAACAAACCCACAGTAAGGTAAAAATAATGCAGCAAAAAAAGGCACTGAACACACTTAGCCCAGAGCCACAAGCTCAGCAGCACACTGCAGAACCACACTTGTCTATACTAGTGACCAGGGACTGAGGGGATGCTGCACTCACTGCCACTGCTCAGTGTCATGAAAGGATCATGCCACAAGCAGCCAAGGAGAAGATCCAAACTCAAAGCCAGATTTTCATGGACTGTGCATTGCTTTCATGCATATTAACAAGAACAAAAACCCCATCAGGCCAAAGCACCTTAGTCAGGGATCACTGGTATTCCCAATCATACTGGATTGTTGGTATGTCAACAGCAGTAGACAAGTTCAATTTGTCTGGGGCTGTGGCCCAGTGACAGTCTCACCTAACATGAGTGAGGTCTGGGTTCCATCCTCAGCACTGCAAGAGCTTAAAGAGGAAGGCATGCGCCGGGCGGTGGTGGCGCACGCCTTTAATCCCAGCACTCGGGAGGCAGAGGCAGGCGGATCTCTGTGAGTTCGAGACCAGCCTGATCTACAAGAGGACAGGCTCCAAAGCCACAGAGAAACCCTGTCTCGAAAAACCAAAAAAAAAAAAAAAAAGGGAAAAAAAAGGAAGGCATGCTTATTTAAGCTATATATGGTTCTGCCTGATGGACATACATCACTCGTGGAAAAGCATGTGAAATTCCAAACCCCCAATGTCAGAGGGTTGTGGTTTCCTTGGAACACTATCAATACAACAGACTATATAGGTGTCAAGGACCATGCTGAGTAAAAAAGCCAATCTCCAAAGGTCACATGCTGTACAATTCCATTTATGTGACATCCTTGAGATCACAAAACTACAGAGCTGGTGAGCAGATTAGCAGTTGCCATGGTGGGAGGTGGGAAGTATGGTTATGAGAGCTGATGCCACGGAGCTTCATGGTAACAGAGCAGAGCAGTCTCTCACAGAGGTGGAAGTCACACGAAGCTACTCAAACTAAAACCACACAGCACCACACACACACACACACACACGCTCAGATACACATAAATACAGGTAAAACTACTGACATCTAGGGGCTGAAATACTCAAAACCTCAATTCAAAATCCAGCACCAAAAAAAATAAAGAAAATAATGAAATGTATATAGCCCAGTGGTTTGTACTTGTTGAAAATATCCTATTTACAAAAGATGTCCACATCAGGAAAGGTGGGGTAAAGGATGCCAAGGACTTTCCTGTCAATTTCTTCACAACTTCTGTACTGACTGGTTTTGTGTGTCAACTTAACACAAGCTAAAGTCATCAAAGAGGACAGAGCCTCAGTTGAGGAAATGCCTGAGACCCAGCTATTAGGCATTTCCTCATTTAGTGATCAATGGGGAAGGGTCCAGCCCACGTTCATGTCCCTGACGCTGTTGGTCCTGGGATCTATAAGAAGGTGGGCTGAACAAGTCATAAGAAGCAAGCCACTAAGCAGCTCCCCTCCATGGCTTCTGCATCAGCTCTACATCTGCTCCTGCCTCCAGGTTCCTGCCCTATTTGAGTTCCTGTCCTGACGTCCTTCAGTGATGAACAGCAATGCTGAAGTGTAAGCCAATAAACCCTTCCTCTCCAATTTACTTTTTAGTCATGGTGTTTCAGCAATAGAAACCCTAACTAAGACAACTTCCTATGAATCTGTAAATATTTCAAAATAAGAAATTATCGCTGGGCAGTGGTGTCACACGCCTTTAATCCCAGCACTTGGGAGGCACAGCAGGCAGATCTCTGTGAGTTCGAGGCCAGCGTGGTTTGCTAGTTCCAGGACAGTCAGGGCTACACAAAGAAACTCTGTCCTGAAAAACCGAAAGATAAAAAGGAGAAAGAAAAAGAAATTATTTTAAAACTTGGACTTAAAAAAGAAAGAAACTAGAGTTTTTCTTTTTTAACATCTGGTGGGGCAAATGTGCTAGAGCAAACATGCCACGATGTGCATGTAGATGCTAAAGAACACTGTTGGGAATCAGTTCTCTCCTTCTACCACGTGGGGTCCAGGGATGGAGCTTTGGTCAAGGGCTCAGCAGCTAGTGCCCTTACCAATTGAGCTACCTTACCAGCTCAAAAAATTTTTTTCATGACAGCTTAAGAGAGAAACAGCAATGGCTCAGCAGTTAAGAATACTGGGTATGCCAGGCATGGTGACATATGCATTTAATCCCAGCACTTGGGAGGCAGAGGCAGGGGTGTCTCTATGAGTTTGAGCCTGGTCTACAGAGTGAGTTCCAGAACAGTCAAGACTACACAGAGAATCCCTGTCTCGGGGAATAAAAAGAAAGAAAGAGAGAGGGGGCGGGGGAGGAAGGAAAGGAGGGAAGAAGAGAGGGAAGGAGGGAGGGAGGGAAAAAAAGAAAATACTGACTGCTCTTACAAAGGATACTGGTTCAATTCCTAGCCCCAACATGGCTGCTAACAACTGCCTATAACTCTAGTTCCAAAGAGTCTGATATCCTCTTCTGACCTCCACAGGCAATAGGCACACATATGGCATACATACATACAGTCAGACATGCAGGCAAAACATTTAATTTTATATATGTATATAAAATGTATATATGTATGTGTATATATGTATACACATATATAATACTAGATGCATACATATAATGTATGTGTACATTGTTAAAGAAGCAAAAATCAAGCTGAGGTGGCCCAGCAGTCAAGAATACGTGCTGCTCTTGCAAAGGACACAGGTTCAATTCCCAGCACCCACCAACCACATGGGTTGGTGTAACTCCTGTTCCAGGGAATTCAACAGCTGGCCTCTTCTGGAACCTGCAGGCACATGATACACATATAAACAAGCAGGCACACACATACACATAAATAAATAAATAAATAAATAAATAAATAAATAAATAAATAAATAAATAAATAAATAATAAATAAATAAATAAATAAATAAATGAATGAAGGCAAGAGAAACAGAAGCAATTTACAGGACTCTAACACACTGAAATAACATTACTGAATTCATAGCCCTGGCTGAAGTAGATCAGGAAAGAGCAAGTTAGTCTTATGAGACAGAATTTGTCTGTTACCTGAGCTGCAAAGCTACAGGTCTAAGTGACATGGGAGCAGGTTGGTGGCTGCCTATGCTAAGAGGGTAAACTAGTAACCCAAGGGCAAACAGATGCAGAACCTCCCAGCTCACGTCCCTTTGTCCCCCTTGACCCTTCCCTTTCTCTCAACGTTCAACACAGGCTTTTAAAGAGAGAAGCATCGGGTTAAAAAGCTGCTGAAACAGACTCCGACGACACTGCAGCCTACAAGCAACCCTTGAGAACCAAGGCTTACTGGTAGGTGGCTTCCAGTTGTGGGGCTGGTTACAGAACCAGGATCCAGCATTGTACCTTGGGGGCTGATCTGGGACCGCCTCACAGAGCCACCACTCACTCTCACCATGAGTAAACAACAGTGGCCCCCTCCCCATGGCCTAGGGATCAAGTTCGCACCAACTCTGGTCCCTGCTCCCTCGTGAGAGCTTCTGTGTCTTACTTGTAGCTGACTCACTGACAGAGGACATATTGTGTGCCAGACACTGAGGGGCACGGAAGGGGTGAAATGAAGAGTGAGGACAGAGGGCCCTTACTTTGGTGCTTCCTGTACAGCAGGACACAGACTCTACTGGAAAAGACAACATCACAACAGAGGACACAGCTCCTTAGAGGAGGGCCACAGTGTCGATGGAGGCCAGACAGTAGGAAAGCCAGACAGAGACCTGGATCCCAGAGAGACCCAGGAACCCCCCCTTTCAATGGTTCCTCTGGAAATGACCTTGTACACTTCCTACACCTTTGAGGAACAATTTACCACTATTACAACTGAGGCACCTGGTGCTGCCAAACATACTCCAAGACACAGAATGGTCCCCACACAACAAATGCCAATCATTCCCAAAGATCAGCTGCTCCAACACAGGGAAGGTTTGCTCTACAGTCCGCCAATAAGTCATTTACCAAGTTCTCACTACATGTCACCTCTGATCAAACACAGGACACCTGTCTAACAAGGGGTAATTACTTGGGTGAGAAACTGGCTTTCACTTTCAATGTCCTGATCAGCTGAACTCTCCTCAGAGAACACAAGGACAGGACTGGGGAGATGGCAGAGGTGGCAGACTAGGCTGCCATGCCATACCTGAAGACCCACATGATGGAAGAAGGAAAGGGATTTCTCAGAGAGATGTCCTCTGACCACCACCTCACAGGCACCATGGCTTATAGATGAATACATCTACACACATGCGCACACCTATAAATGTAGTTTTTAACAAAAAATTTTAAGAAAAAAAAATGCAGCCGGGTGGTGGTGGCGCACGCCTTTAATCCCAGCACTTGGGAGGCAGAGGCAGGCGGATCTCTGTGAGTTCGAGACCAGCCTGGTCTACAAGAGCTAGTTCCAGGACTGACTCCAAAGCTGCAGAGAAACCCTGTCTCGAAAAACCAAAAAAGAAAAAAAAAATGCATCATGACTACAAATGCTACTGTCTACAATTTTGGTAAGCCCAAGTCCAAGGATGCTTGTATCTTTACAGAGCAGGGAGGGACAGCAATCTACTCCTCAGGCTGGGGTCCTGCACCCAGTCTTAGGGAATACAGTATTAAATGAAGTGTTAGTATGTTGACAGCACCGGACAAAGTTCCTCAGGACACAGTTAATCTCTAAAGTAACAAAAGTCATGGAGTCAGCTAGTTGCTGGATGGGGGGTGGGGAGGATTTAATAAACAACTGACAGGAAAATGGCTTTTCTTCTCTTCAGTAAGGGGATGTCTGATAACCCTCAGAAATTTCTGTAAGCCAAAGTCCTGGGCACCCGCCCTACCTGACCTTTAACCTTCCGACCCATTTCACTTCGGGCGGATTTTTTTCTACCCAGGGGACACTGGCTATAGAACTGCTCTCAGCAGAGAAGCAAGAGCAGCTTCCAGCATCCACACCCGGCTACTGCCGGTTCCCTGGGGGAATGAGTCACTTTAATCGCAGTGGGTGAGATCTAATCATCGCCCAACACTCCGCCTGAATCAGGTCCGAGACGTACGGTGTCCTGATCCCCGCCCAAAGAGAAAATCCACGCTGTTTTGGAAAAGGCTGGGTTAAAAGCTCCATTACTAGAAAGACCAAGATGACATCATGCTGGGGAGGGGCGTCTTGGGCCGGAAGCCCCTCGACGGTGCCACAAACCCCACAGACACCCCACCCCGCCCCACATTCCCATTGCTACCCCTAGCTCTCAAGACACCTAAACCCCGCATCTCAGTCTGAACACCCACAGGCAATCCCCAGCCGTCCAAACCAATACATGCACCCACTCCACCCGGGGTCCGCACCCCTGATCTCTGCCTAGCACCTCTGCTTCCTACCCCCACCCCACGGCCAGATTAGCACGTCCAGGACCCAGCCCCGCACGCTGGCCTGAATCTCCACTCCACACCCCCACTGTCTGTCCAGCACCAGGGAAACAACCACCCCCGCCCCAGCCTGGGTCCCCGCAGCAGGCAACCAACTCCCGCCAGATGTGCACCGAGGACGCGCGCTCTGCACCCTAAGTGCCCGCGCGGGACCCCCGCCCCACCGCGCAATCTGCACCCCGCAGCCCTCATTCCCAGGCCTCCGCCGACCCGCGCGCCCGCTCACATAGCCCTCCCCATCCGGGCCGCACCCCCAGGCTCCCGGCCGCACCTGCGGACCCCCAGCCGCGCCCCCACTCAGGCCCTCCCGGTGCCTAGCACTCACAGTTGCGGATGTCGGAGATGAAGACCGCTAGGCCCCGCATCCCGTCCCCCTTGGATACGGCCGGCATCTTCGCGCCCCGGGAGCGGCCTCGGCGGCGGGCTGGAACAGCGCGGGCGCGGCCGTCACGCCGAGGAGCCCTGGAGCGCGGAGCCGCCTAGCCACAGCCGACTCGGGCCCCCGAGCGCCGCTCGCTGGGCCGCGCGCGCGAGCACGCACGACGCACGCGCCGACGAGCACGCTGAGTCTCGCGCCCGGCGATGGGCGGTGCGAGAGGGCGTGCGCATTCTCGCGGTGCAGGGCTCGGGGGCGGGGGGAAGGGGAGGCGTGGCGCTGGATGGGGCGGGGTGGTGGCTGGGAGAAACCAAGCTGTGCGGAGCGCGCAGGCGCCGCGCCTCCTGTTTCCACCGCCAGGCAAAGGATCGTTCTAATGTAAACCTGACTAGCCCCCGGATCTCGTGGTCATGAGTGGGCCCAGCTTCACGTAGACAAGGACACCGACACCAGAGCCGGACCAACCCTGTGTCACGCAGAAGACGGGAGGGGGGGTGTTGGAAGTGTGGTGCTGTGCTGCTACACTAGCACCTGCCGCGGTCAACCTTTGCCTGTCAAACCCGCCTCAGCCTAGCTCTCTTGCGGTGGGACTGACCTCTTTCCCCATACCACCCGTGTGGAGCCGGAGCCGGAGGCGCTAAACTGGGACAAAAGGAAGCGCTGCTCCAGGACCTCACTTCCTTTACAAAAGGGGAAACTGAGGCCTAAAGATATACTGACCACCCTTGCCGAGGTGACTGTTGTATGGAGTACAATCTCTCAGCACCCATTCGGGCCCCTTTGCTTCTTACTTCTGCTCCCCTGTTCCACTCTCTAGCCAAGTGGACCCATTGAATCCTTCCTGCGATTCCATTTTGCAGAGGACCTGGCTGGGCCCCACACTTCAGGAAATGGAAAGTATGATGGCCCTTCCCCAGCTCTCTTCTGTGAAACCAGGTGGTTTTGAAGAGGAAACTCCCCACCTCAGGTGATTATCCTGGCCCAAATCCACCAGGCAGACTTTGTCCCTTCCCATGCTTTTCTGCATAGTCCGTGTGGAGTCTAGCCAGGAGAAGGAAGAGACAGGAGGGTCCTCCCAGGTATCAGGCACCCCACTAACTGAGATTATAAAAAGCCAACTCTCTGGCAAGGCTGCTGAGTTTGCCTAAGTTTGTTTTTGTTTTGTTTTGGGTATTTTTTGTTTTGTTTTTGTTTTTTTTGTTTGTTTGTTTGGTTGGTTGGTTGGTTTTGGGTTTGGTTTTTTGTTTTCCGAGACAGGGTTTCTCTGTAGTGTTTGGAGCCTGTCCTGGAACTAGCTCTTATAGACCAGGCTGGCCTCGAACTCACAGAGATCTACCTGCCGCTGCCTCCCGAGTGCAGGGGGTTAAAGGCGTGCCACCACCGCCCTGCTGCCTGACTAAGCTTTCTAAGGCAAAAAGCCAGCACCAGAGAATAAACTTCCCACAGTCACCTCCTGGCAGAGGTATTGACCCTTTAGCTTGTCCTCCCCATCAAATAGATGCTTCTGGATCATATGAGGAGTGCTGGGCAGGGAGCAATATGAACCCCCAATGTCCAGACAGGAACACAGCTGCAGGAGAGGCTCAGACTCCTCCATTGCACTGACTCTGAGATTCACCACAACTGTCTGTGATGGTTAATAGGTAAATAATAAAATTTTATCATAATTTATTCATTGAGGGGTATGCAATGTGGAGGAGACCAGAAGACACCTCATGAGGGTCGGTTCTCTCTTTCCATCTTGTGAGTCCCAGGAAGCATCCTTACCTGTTCAGCCATCTCAAAAGATGGTTAATCTTGGTTGTCAGTTTGAGGGATTTATAATCCATCCCATGAGAACAAACATCTGGGCAAGCCTGTGAGGAAGTTTCTAGATTAGTTAAATTGAGATGGGAAGGCCCATCATAAATATAGGCAGCACGGGTCCTGTGCTGATTAAAAAGAACGAATGGTGTAGGAGGTTCTTCTGTCTTTGTGTTGCTTTCATTGGTTAATCAATAAAGAAACTACTTTGGGTCCTTGATAGGACAAAACTTAGGCAAAAGAGACAAAACTAAATTCTAAAAAAATAATAATAATAATAAATAAATAAAACTTCCCCAGTAAGCCACTTTTCATGTGGCAATACACAAAGTAATAAAAATTAGTTAAATCAAAATATGAGAGTTAGCCAATAAGACGCTAGAGCTAATGGACCAAACAGTAATACCTTGGCCTAGTTGATAGGGAAAAACTTAGGTAAGCAAAAAAAAAAAAAAAAAAAAAACTAGACGGGCAGCAGTGGCGCACTCCTTTAATCCCAGCACTCGGGAGGCAGAGGCAGGCAGATCTCTTTGAGTTCGAGGCCAACCTGGTCTACAAGAGCTAGTTCCAGGACAGGCTCCAAAGCTACAGAGAAACCCTGTCTCGAAAAACCAAAAGAAAAAAAGCCATAAATCCTCCGCCTGAGACAGACGCTGGTTAAAATCTTTCCCAATAAGCCACTGCCACGTGACAAGATGTAAGAGTTAGCCAATACAAAGTTAGAGCTAATGGGCCAGACAGCGTTTTAATTAATACAGTTTCCGTGTGGTTATTTCGGTTGTAAGCTAGCTGGGAGGCCTCAACAAACAAACAAGCCCTCACTCTCCCAACAGAATGGGAACTGAATTCATCTCTTTGTTTCCTGGCTGTGGTCAGAATGTGAGCAGCTGCCATGGCATCCCCACTGTGATGGACTATATCCCCCAACCAGGAGCTTCAACAAGGCCTCCTTTTCTTGCTTTTGTCAGGTGTTTGTTACAGAAAAAAAAAAAAAAAAGTAAACAAGTACCCAGATCACATTCACCACCCAAGCCTGGAACCTGAGTACTTGGTCCTTCAAGGCCACTCCTTATTGGAAGAGAGGCTGATGTGCAATCCTGAGGAACGATTCCACTTCTTAAGTTGTCTGAGCTAGAGACTTGTCATGTCAGTCTCCTCGCAGTATTTTCCCCAAGGACAGAGAGCCCCACCTTTCACCGTAACCACTAGGTAGGGCTCTGCAGGCTCCAGCTGGGGTTATTCAGATAGACTAGCAAAGCATCCCAAATGGACAGCTTCTGCCGCACCGCCTGGCCTTGTCTCAGTTCCTGTGCTCACCTGGGTCTGCTCACACCTTCTGTCAGTTTTATAAATGCCTCAGTTTTCCTATAATTTCTTCAGTAGGTTACAGATAATGAACCTTGTGGAGTGCTGGGGTGGGGGGGAGTTCTCTGTCAAGCACAGGTGTGCCTAGATCCTGAGCTTATTATAAGTCCTCAGACCCAGTGGCTATCTCTGTGATTTGATGACAGAAGTGACAAAACCCCAGGGAAGGCCAGGTCTTGAAAGCAGAGTAACCCATGCCCCAAAACAATGTGTACATATGGAAGAATTTAAAATTTTTAAAGTGGTTGTGGGTGTGGCTCAGTGGTAGAACATTTTTCTTGAGTGTATGAGATCATGCCTGCGATCCCCAGGACCATAGAAAAATAAAACAAATGTCATTGAGCATGGTAGTCCATAGTTTGTAATCCCAGCTGATTCAGATGCTAAGGAAAAAGGATTGGAGGTATAAGATAAGACAGGCAAGTTAATGAGCCACTGTCTCAAAATTAATTTTCGTTTAGACAGGGTCTCATGTGGCTCAGGCTGGCCTCAAGCTTGTTCTTTAGCTAATTCTGGTCTTTAAATGATCTTTTCAAAGGCTAGTGATGTAGCTTAGTGTCAAAAGACTAACCTAGTGTAGAGATCAGGCTGTACCCTGCTCTAAGTTACTATATTTTATGTGAAACCACAGCTTTTAGGCTGTGTCTTGTCTTGGGTGACTCCATTTTACAGGTAGCGTTTGACTGTGTTCTGAGTGCAGAAGTTGAGGCAGGGCAACTCTGTATCTCATTCAAGCACATAGGCACCACCACCCTTCCAGCACCACCCATGAGGCACAGACTGATAATTGACATTACTAAGAAATTGCAAAGTTACCACCTACGAGCTTATCAAAGTATATTGGAACACAGGGACACATGCGTGCATTAAAATGGTCTCAGAAAAGCCAAGCCTTTCTGGGTAGTGGTGGTGCACACTTTAATCCCAGCCCTTCCAAGGCAGCAGGCAGATCTTTGAGTTCAAGGCCAGCCTCTAAAAATCAAAAAGAAAAAAGAAATTGAATGTATTGAATGCACCAGACACTTAAAAGGAGAGACAACTAACATTTCTGTGGCAGCAGTGGTGGCAGAGATAGTTCCATAAACTGACATCTGACCATCACATGCTGTATGTGCCTCGAGGGATGTATAGACAGAAAAAAAAAAAGCTCCTTATTGTTCCCTGGGGCATGATGTGTGACTACTTGTCACTGTCCACTCAAATTTCAGTCTGTCCATTTTTCCATCTGGATGCAGTCCTGCCATGGCCCTGCTCCTGCACGTCTCCAACAGCTCTCCCTTTTCGTTAGTTAATTAATATCTTATCTAACCACATGCATATAAGCTCTGCCTCTGTCCTCAGTGAAGCCTCTGTGATGAAACACCATGACCAAAAACAGCAATTTAAGGAAGAAAAGGTTTGTTTGGTTTACACTTCTGAAGTCACAATCCATTAAGAGAAGCCAAGACAGGAAATTTAAACCCAGCTTGCTCATCATAGCTTGTTCAGTTCTCTCTCTCTCTTCAGTTTTTCAAGACAGGGTTTCTCTATGTAGCCCTGGCTATCCTAAAACTCACTCTGTAGGTCAGGCTGGCCTCTGTCTTCTGAGTGCTGGAAGTAAATACAAGCAACATTAAACTCAATCAACCTCTTTCTTGTAGAAGCTAGAACTGCCAGCTGAGAGGTGTCCCCACCCACAATGTGCTGTGCCTTCCCTTATCAATCACTAATTAAGGAAATGTCGTACAGGCCTGCCTACAACCCAATCTTATGGAGGCATTTTCTTTAGTGATGTCCCCTCCTTTCTGATCACTCTGGCTTATATCAATTTGGCGTAAAATTAGCCAGCCCAACCTTTTCATTGTTATTGCTTCTTTTCTAAAAAAGATTTACTTTTAGTTTATGTGTATAAGTGCTTACCTACATGTATGTATATCCACTCTATGGGTGCCTGGTGCCTGCAGAGGACTGAAAGTGACATTGGATCCCCTGGAAATGGAGTTACAGATGATGTGGGTGCAGGGAACTGGTCTTCAGTACTCTGCCAAAAAGCCAGTTCTTTTTATCACTGAACCATGTCTCTAGCGCCTTTGTTTTATGTATACTTGTTTTTGCTTGTTTTGGGTTTGGGGATTTGGGGGATGTTTGTTGTTATTTGGGGCTTTGTTGTTTTTGTTTTGTTTTATTTTGAGACAGAGGCTTCTGTAGTCCAGGCAGACCTCAAACTCACTATGGAACCAAAAATGAGGGCCGGGCGGTGGTGGCGCACGCCTTTAATCCCAGCACTCGGGAGGCAGAGGCAGGCGGATCTCTGTGAGTTCGAGACCAGCCTGCTACAAGAGCTAGTTCCAGCGCAGGCTCCAAAGCCACAGAGAAACCCTGTCTCGAAAAACAAAAAAAAAAAAAAAAAGAACTTCAACTCTTTGTTTTTCTACCTTCACTTCCCAAATGCTACCTACCAATCCCTTTAACTCTTTACTAGCCATTCTGTAACAAACATTCTGATGCTGTGGGAAGGCATACACATATATGTTTGTGTGTGTGTGTGTTGCTAAGTGACATATAGTATGTGATCTGCGAGTTAATATTAGTAATTAATATTGAAACCAAAAAACAAACCACAAAAGACTGGGGATAAAGCTCAGCTGGTAGAGTATTTGCCTAACATGTACAAAACCCTGGGTTTGATGGTTAGCAGGACATAAAATATGGTGTGATGGAGCATGCCTATAAGTCCAGCACTGGAAAAATGGAGATGAGAAGATCAGGAAATACAGAGTCATATTCTGCTCCTTAGCAAGTTCAATGACAGCCTGGGCTATGTAATATCCTGTTTCCAACAATTAAAGTTTCATATAGAAGAACCTGTGGGGACTGGACAGATGGTTAAGATCACTGACTGCTCTTGCAGAGGACCTGGGTTCGGTTCCCAGCACCCACATGGTGGTTCACAACCATCCATAACTCCAGTTCCAGGGGACCTGATTGCTCTTTTTACTTCCAAGAGCACGAAGCACACATGTGATATACATACATACATACATGAAACCAGTCAGAGAAATAAATAAATCCTTTTTTTAGTGGAGAAAAACACCTGTGCTTGCCAATTACTCTCAGGAGAAACCAGAACTACTTAGTAAATTACAGGCAGCAAAACTGATGTGACTTGTGAATTTATTGTTACTCAATAAAGTTTAATGCAGTGGGAAGACACGACCATGTCCACTTTGGGCAGTCCCTCATCCCTACCATTTTTGCTATTGTCAAATACAATTAAGATTCCAGAAATTCCTAGAATTATTGCATAAAAAGGAATTTACAGATGTCAGTGCTTGAACTTACCTGGCCCCTCCTTTGACTTTGGAACTGTATAAGACACAGAAAGTCAGCATCTCCTTAGGCTCTTGGAGATTATCCCCTTAGACTGGCAGAAATGGTAGCAAAGGTGAACTCCTTGCTTTAAAAAGCACTTGGTCAAGATAATCATGGCCCAAAGAAGAGAATATCCTGCTGGCTACAGAGTCTATGACATCATTAAATGATCTGCTTAGCAATGGTACTGGAGGAGACCTGCACAAGGAACCCTTTAACCAACAAATTGTCAACTCTCTAGCCCCTGCCTGGTCATAAAAATTCCAGATTTGGTGAATCATGACTAATATAAGTCATTAACTCCTCCCTGATATCCAAAGACAGGCCAGAATCCAGACCCCAGAGCCTCCCAGAAGAGGAGCTAAGTGCTGTAGAGAAGAAGCAAAGCCTACAGTAACATCTCAACTCTGCCTTCCCTTCCTGGTAGACTATCAGCAAAACAGGAAAGAGACATCTGAGGGTCAGAGTGAGGAGACAAAGCTTTGGACTCTATGGTAGAAACTCTCCTTTTGGCCTCCTGGCTGAGAGAGTAAAAAATGACCACTGGGTAGGACTAGGGTAGAATAGCTGGGTGAAGACCTTGGGAAGAAACACCCCTACTGATCAATGATGCCAGGCCCACCTTCAGAAGTTGATGAATGGCCTGGTGAACTAAATATGTAGCTAAGGATAATCTTGAACTCTTGATCCTCCTTTCTCCATTTCCAAAGTACTAGGATTATAGTTGTAGGAAGGCATTTCTGTTTTGTGTGTATGTGTGTGTATGTATGTGTGTGTGTGTCTGCGTTATAGGGGCTGAATATCATACATGTGAGACAACACGTCTAAAACTCAGCTATATTCCCAGCTCTATAGTGCTGGAAGTTTTTCAAATATTCTCAGTACCAGACTGAGAATGGAGTGTGGTCTGTAGCAGTTGACTGTTCTGCCCAGCTGTTTAAAGGAGTAAGATTCAGGAAGTGTTCTGGATTGTCAGGTATATAGTTGTAATGGTAATGGTATCTCAGTTTTATTATTCACAGCATCTACAAGAAAACTAGTCAACTTGTAAATACACAGACCCTGTCTCAAAAAAACAAAACAAAACAAAACCAGCCGGGCAGTGGTGGCATACTCCTTTAATCCCAGCACTCGGGAGGCAGAGGCAGACGGATCTCTGTGAGTTTGAGGCCAGCCTGGTCTACAAGAGCTAGTTCCAGGACAGACTTCAAAGCTTCAGAGAAACCCTGTCTCAAAAAAACAAAACAAAACAAAAAAAACTCATAGTACATGCCAAACCAGACAGGGCTACACAGCAAGACCCTGTCTCAAAATAGGAAAAGACATACATGCATGCATACATACATATGTACTAATAATATGTCAGTAATCCCAGGACATGGGACATGGAAGCAGGAGGATCAAAGCTTCAGGGTCATCTTCAACTAGATAATGAATTGGAGGTCAGCCCAGACAATGGTCTTCTACCCTGTAAAGATTTGTCACTTGTATTGCTTTAATAAAATGCTGATTGGCCAATAGCCAGGCAGAAAATATAGGCAGAGCAATGAAAACAGGAGAATTCTGGGAAGAGGAAAGGCTCGGTCTGTAGTCATCCCCCAGATGCAGAGGAAGCAAGATGAGAATGCCTCACTGATAGAAGGTACCAAGCCACCTGGCTAACACAGACAAGAATTATGGGCTAATTTAAGACGGAAGAGTTAACAAGAAGCCCAAGCTAATGGACCAACCAGTTTATAATTAATGTAGATCTCTGTGTGTTTCTCTGGGACTGAATGGCTGCAGGACCGGGCAGGATAGAAATCTCTGTGAACATGTATGCATACATACAAACATATGTACTAATAATATGTCAGTAATCCCAGGACTTGGGACAGTGAAGCAGGAGCATCAAAGCTTCAGAGTCATCCTCAACTAGATAATGAGTTGGAGGTCAGTCTGGAATACAAGAGACTCTATTTCAAAATAAACAAATATGCTAGGATGTAGCATAGATGTAGAGTTTTTACCTGTCTTAATTAGGTTTGTCAACTTGACACAGTCTCTACTCATCTGATAGGAAAGCTTCTTGATTCAAGAAATTGAGCATGGGAATCTTGGGGGAGGATTGAAGCGGGGAGGGGAGAGGCAGGGAAGGGAGCAGAGAAAAATGTAGAGCTCAATAAATATCAATAAAAAAAGAAATTGTCTGAATCAGATTGGCATGTCTAAATGATTGTCTTGAATAGTAACTGATGAAAGAGTTACTATTTGGCCCACTGTGGGTGATTCTATCCCTAGGCAAGTGATCCTGAGCTGAATAAAAAAAGCTAGCTAAAGCTGGGCAGTGGTGGCACACGTCTTTAATCCCAGCACTTGGGAGGCAGAGGCAGGCGGATCTCTGTGAGATTGAGTCTAGCCTGATCTACAAGAGCTAGTTCCAGGACAGGCACCAAAGCTATGGAGAAACCTTGAATCAAAAAAAAAAAAAGCTAGCTAAGCAGGAGACTGTGAGCAAGCCAGTCTTTTATGGTTTCTTCCTCCAGGTTTGTGCCTTGAGTTCCTGCCATACCTTCCCTCGGTGATGGACATGTCCTGGACATATAAACCAAATAAACCCTTACCTCCCTCACATTGCTTTTAATTGGTGTTTTATCAGAGCAACAGAATGAAAAGAGAATACTGCCTAACATATATGAGGCCTTGGGTTCAATTTCCAACACTGGTGAAAAAAGTCAACATTTATCATGCATGGTGTAACGTCCACAATCCCAGCACTTGGGAGATAAAGGTAGGGCGTTCAGGATTTGAGTGTCAATCTCAGTTAAATAGTAAGTTCAAGGCCAGACTGAGTTACCTCAAACCCTGTCTCAGAAAACAAACAAGGTTGGAAATGTTTGCTGTGCAAGCATCTAAGTTCAAACCCTAGAAACTGGGTGAAAAAGCAGGTCTTGGTGACATTCTGAATCCCAGTACTGGATGGCTTGTCTTAGTTTCTATTGCCGTGATGACATACGTTAGTGACCAAATCTAACTTGTGGAGGAGAGGGTTTATTTGGCTTATACTTCCATATCTCAGCTCATGACAGAAGGGAGTCAAGACAAGAACTCAAGCAGGACAAAATCTGAAGTCAGAAGCTGATGCAGAGGCCATAGAGGAGTGTTGCTTCTTCCTCATGCTACTTCTTCCTCATGGCCTGCTCAACCTGCTTTCTTAACCTGGGGATAGCCCCACCCACAATGGGCTGGGCCCTTCTACAGCAATCACTACTTAAGAAAATACCCAATAAGCTTGCCTTCAGCCAAATCTTATAGAGCCATTTTCTCAGTTGAATTCCTTCCTCTTAGGTCACTCTTGCTTGTGTCAACTTGACATAAAACGAGCCAGGAGAAGCTGGAAGGTGGTGGCACACGCCTTTAATCCCAGTACTTGGGAGGCAGAGGTAGATGGATCTCTGTGAGTTTGTGGCCAACCTGATCTACACAGTGAGTTCTAGGACAGCCAAGGCTACACAAAGAGACCCTGTCTCAAAATACAAAACAAAACTAACTAACCAGGAGAGTGGGTGATCCTTTGGGGTCACTGGAGAACAAATCTGGCCTTCTTAGTGAGCTGTGAGCTGATGGGACCCTTCCTCAAAGGAGGTAGCTTGAGTTTCTGAGGGTGACACTCAAGGTTGTCACCTGACCTCTACACACACACACGCGTGCTTAAAAATATACAAAATACAAATAAATAAATAAAAACTGAGAGACCAAAACTTGATAATGGACATAGGATTAATTACAAGTTGGTCAAACTTGAACTAGAAAATGACAAAATCCATTTTAATTTCTCTCCACCTTTCCTGTGGTACTCTTATAAATTTTTAATTATGTATGTGTGTATGTCTGGTGCTTGCCTGCCTGTCTGTCTGTTTATGTGCATGTGAAGACCTAAGGAAAACCTTGGGTATCATCCTCAGGAATTCCATCCACCTTCTTTGAGACACAGTCTGGCAATGGCCCAGAGCTCATTAATTATTCTAGACAGACAGGCTAATAAGCCCTGGCCATCCTCCTGTGTCCACTTCCTCAGTGCTGATTTTACAGGCATGCTTTTATACAGGAACCTGTATCATTCGTGTCTTCAAGACAAGTCCTTTACTGACTGAGCTATATCCCCAGAACCTCGTCTTACAGTTTATAGAACAGACGAAACAACAGAAATGAGTAAATCCAGCTATGAGACAAATCAATGCCCTTTCCAAGGCAAAGGCAGCTCCTCCTCCTGTGATTATTGCCCAAGCTATCCCACTCTCAACAGGGCCTTAGGTCACTGTTAGAATTCTCTCTGGGAAGACAGAGGCAGGCAGGTCTGAGTTTGAGGCCAGCTTGGTCTACAAAACTAGCTTCAGGACAGTCAAGAAACCCTGTCACAAAAAAAAAAAAAAATCTTTCTGGTTCAGCATTAACTTCCTTGCTGAGGATTCCAAGGGAAATATTTTCTCCTCCTTATGCAACAAATCCCGTCAGCTCAGGCCCACACCCATAGCTATTGACCTGGCTAAAGCGCTTTGTTTTCTCAAATGCATGAGGACAGAGGCCAAGCTGATTAGAACTTCAGATATAGTGACTTAAAGAAGAATGCTATTGTTCCCTTATGGAAAGTCCGCGGGTCCACACTGGAGGGCTGGCAGAGGGCTCTGTGTTCCCCAGCACACATCATTTGTCTTCGGCTTCTGAATTGTTGTTTCGCCTGTCATTCTCAGGTAGTAGAAAAGGAAAGGGTAGAGCCAGGGGTTCCATAGCATGCTGGAGGCTCTGAGTTGATCCTTAGCACTACATACACAAAGCAGGGCCTGGTGGTTTAAGTCTGCAATCCCAGCAGTCAAGAAGTTAAGGCAGAAGACTGTCACGATTTCAGAGCTAGTCTGTAGTGATATTTGTTTAAACAGCTTCTTTTTTTTGTTTTTTTTGTTTTGTTTTTCTAGACAGGGTTTCTCTGTGGCTTTGTGGACAGCCTATCCTGGAACTAGCTCTTGTAGACCAGGCTGGCCTCGAACTCACAGAGATCCACCTGCCTCTGCCTCGAGTGCTGGGATTAAAGGCGTGCGCCACCACTGCCCGGCGTGATATTTTGTTTATGTTTTAACAAATAAAGCTTTCCTGAAGATCAGAGGGCAGAGCTAAGCAACTAGGGGCCAGGGAGTGGTGGCACTCACCTTTAATACCAGGACTCGGGAGACAGTGGCAGAGGGATCTCTGTTAGTTCAAGGCCACCCTAGCCTAAGCAAGATTGGATCTGTCTAAAAGAGAAACAGAGCTCACTCAAAGATGATCCCAGCACTAGTGAGGTGAGGACAGGAATGATATAGCTGGGCAGAGAGAGGAATATAAGGTGGAAGGAAACAGGAGCTCAGTACAGTCTGAGGATGCAGTCTGAGAAGAGAGTCTAAGGACAGGATTGCCCCTTCAGTCTGAGCATTAGTATGGTAAAAAGGTCTTTCTTGTGGCCGGCTGCACTGCTTCTCTGATCCTTCAACTTTTTTTTTTTAAATATTTATTTATTTATTTATTTATTTATTATACAATATTCTGTCTGTGTGTATGTCTGCAGGCCAGAAGAGGGCACCAGACCTCATTACAGATGGTTGTGAGCCACCATGTGGTTGCTGGGAATTGAACTCAGGACCTTTGGAAGAGCAGGTAATGCTCTTAACCACTGAGCCATCTCTCCAGCCCCCTGATCCTTCAACTTTAACCCGTAATATCTGACTCCAGGTTTTATTTATTAAGACCAATTAGAATTCATGCTACACTAGTCTGGCTACCTAGTGAATTTCAGGCTATCATGGACTGCAGTGTAAAATCCTCAGGAGAGCTAGAGATGTCTCAGCAGTTAAGGGTACCCATTGCCCTTCCAAGGACCCAGGATCGATTCTCAGCACTCATGAAGTGGTTTAGAGCCATCTGTAACTCTGTAATTCTAGGAATCCATTGCCCTCTACCAGGCACGCATAGGGTCCACAAACATTACACAGAGGCAAAATATCCATATATGTAAAATAATTTTTTAAACAAAGAGGAAAAGAAGGAAGTAAGGAGAGATGGAAAGATGGCTCAGCAGCTGAAGGTATTGCTTCTCTCACAAGGACCCCATTAGATTTCCACTGCCCATATCAGTAGGCTCACACAGCTCTTGGGAATCCGACACCCTTTTCTGGGATCTGAGAGCACTTGCATGCACAGACACACACACAGACACACAGACACATGCACACACACAACACTCTAAAATAGTTTGTTTATATGTTTGTTGTTGTTGTTGTTCGAGATGGGGTTTCTCTGTGTAACAGCTCTGGCTATCCTAGAACTTGCTTTGTAGACCAGACTGGCCTCGAACTCAGAGATCCACCTGCCTCTGCCTCTGGCTAGAATTAAAGGCGTGCGCCACCACCACCCAGCAATAAACTGTTTTGTTTTTCATGATAGGGTTCCTCTTCATAGCCCTGGTTGTCCTGGAACTTGCTCTGTAGACCAGGCTGGCTTTGAACTAAAAGATATACCGGGCTCTGCCTCTCAAGTGCTGGGATTAAAGGCGTGAGCGACCACCACTTGATAAAATAAATGTTTTTTCTTGAAAAGAAAAGTTCCCAGAGAGCCACAAAAGAACTCCTCCTGAGGTCTCTGCAGAATTGAGCTTCTAAGGCCTTTGTTTGTTACATCATCCCATAGCTATTACACAAAGAGGACCTGCTGAGCAGGAAGTAACTATGAGGAGACTTGCATGTCAATGGTAGAGATTACAGCTGATTCCTCACACTAAATCTTCCTCCTTTTACACTCAGCAAACTCCTGAGCCTAACACTAAATGTACATGTGGCCACACAGAATAAAGACTATATTTCCCAGCCTTCTCTGCATCTAGACATTGCCAGGTGATAACAGAACATGAAGGATAATATTAATTTCTTGCACTTTCCATAACTAGCACCACAGTGGGCTAGATTGGATATAGCAAGCACTGGCTCTCACACAGTCCTGGAGTTCTTTTACACCGTTAAAATGCCAAGATCAAGAACTGGCTCCTCCATCGCTGAGGGAGCAGATCCCAGCCAGAGACCTCTGGGGGATCTGGGGCAAATCAGTGACTTCCAAGGGATCAGGCCTGAGCCAGCAACCTCTGCCAGAGCAGGCCCAAGGCAGGGACCTCAGTAGGAGCAGGCACAAACGACCTCAGGAATTGCAGAGTGACCCCTAGAAGTGCTGAGCAACCTTCAAGAATGCCCAGTGTCTTCAAGGGTGACTGGAACTGTGGTCCTGACTACACCACGATGAGCAACAATCTGAGCCTTGGATCCACTGGCACTTGGAAAAATTGATCACCAGAGACATAGCCTATCATAGGACACCAATCAGAGACACCAATCATAGGAAAAGATGGGTAGACAAGGTAAAAACAGACTCAACACCACAAAGACACCAACAAAAACTAGTTAGTGACCCTACAAGAGCAAGACTTGAACACCCAAATATAAATGAATCAGAAGAAAATAATCTAAAAAATAACTTTAGGAGAATGTTTGAGGCCCTTAAAAAGGAAATGAAAAATTCCCTCAAAGAAATGGAGGAAAAGACAAACAAAAAAATTTGAAGAAACCAATAAATCCCTTAATGAAAACCAAGAAAAAGCAAACAGATGAAAGGAATGATTCAATACTTGAAAACCGAAATAGAGACA
>JAQHUG010000157.1:4297285-4309400 GCA_028555095.1 Dicrostonyx torquatus
CTGATCTCCAAAATATACAAAGAACTCAAGAAATTGGTCATCAAAAGATCACATAATCCAATAAAAAAATTGAGGTACAGACCTAAACAGAGAACTCTTAGCAGAGTAATCTAAAATGTCTGAAAGACACTTAAGGAAATAAACAACATCCTTAGTCATCAGAGAAATGTAAATCAAAATAACTCTGAGATTCCATCTTACACCTGTAAGAATGGCCAAGATCGGGCAGGAGAGATGGCTCAATGGTTAAGAGCACTAACTGCTCCTCCAGAGGTCCTGAGTTCAATTCCCAGCAACCACATGGTGTCTTACAACCATCTGCAACAAGATCTGGTGCCCTCTTCTGGCCTGTAGGCATACATACAGACACAACACTATATACATAATAAATAAATAAATCATTAAAAAAAAAAAGAACGGCCAAGATCAAAAAAAGTGATGACACCTTATGCTGGAGAGGTTCTAGAGAGGTTGTGGGGTAAAAGGAAAACACCTGCATTGCTGGTGGAAGTGCAAATTGGTACAGCTGTTTTGGAAATAACTATGGTGATTTCTTAGAAAATTAGGAAACAACCTACCTCAAAACCTAGCAATACCACTTTTGGAAATATGCCACAATTATACCACATGGACATGTGCTCAACTATGTTCATAGCAGCATTGTTTGTCATAGCCAGAACCTGGAAACAACCTAAATGCCCCTCGACCGAAGAATGGATAAAGAAAATGTGGTACATTCACACAATAGAGTACTACACAGCAGAAAAAAATAATGACGTCTTGAAATTTGCAGGCAAATGGATGGATCTAGAAAACATCGTATTGAGTGAGGTAACCCAGACCCAGAAAGATAAATATATGTATTCACTCAGAAGTGGCTTTTAAACATAAAGCGAAGAAAAACCAGCCTACAATTCACAATCCCAGAGAACCTAGACAACAAATTGGACCCTAAGAGAAACATACATGGATCTAATCTACATGGAAAGTAGAAAAAGACAAGATCTCATGAGTAAATTGGGAGTATGCAAACCATGGGAGAGGGGAGAGGGGGAGGGGAGAGGAAGGGAGGTGAGTGGAGAAAAAGATATAGCTCAATAAAAACAATGAAACATTAAATATAAAAAAGTAACAAAATATAACTGGCCCTTCCCAAGGTCTCTCTCCCTGGCTTGTAGGTAGCCTCTTCTCCAGATGTCCTCACATGATGGTACTTGGTTTGGTTTTTTTTTTTTTTTTTTTTTTTTTTGGTTTTTCTAGACGGGGTTTCTCTGTAGCTTTGGAGCCTGTCCTGGAACTTGCTCTGTAGACCAGGCTGGCCTCAAACTCACAGAGGTCCGCCTGCCTCTGCCTCCCAAGTGCTGGGATTAAAGGCGTGCACCACCACTGCCTGGCTCCATTCCCTCTTCTTTTTTTTTTAAAAAAAACTACTTATTTATTTATTTATTATGTATACAATATTCTGTCTGTATATATGTCTGCAGGTCAGGAGAGGGCACCAGACCTCATTACAGATGGTTGTGAGCCACCATGTGGTTGCCGGGAATTGAACTCAGGACCTTTGGAAGAGCAGGCAATGCTCTTAACCTCTGAGCCATCTCTCCAGCCCTCATTCCCTCTTCTTATCAGAATTCTACCAGGATTGGTGAGATGGCTCAGTGCTTAAGAGTATATGATACTCTTGCCAAGGACCAGGATTTAGTTCCCAACACCCACATAGCAGCTCACACCTCCAACTCCAGTTCCATAAGATCTGACACCCTCTTCTGGCCTCCACAGGTACCAAGCATGCATGTGAAACACATACATACACACAGGAAAGTACTCACCTACATAAAAATAAATAAATCTTCATTCTACCATATATGATTAGGAGCCATCTTCCCTCATGACTTCATCTGAAATAATCACACCTGCCCCTAAACCTGTCTATTCATTCTGAAGTACTAAGTCGGGACTTCACCACATGAACTGTACAAGGTACAATTCAGACCATAATAGAGGTAGTGTGTGAACATTTGCAGACATGGTTTGCATTCCTGTCCTCTCTCCTAGCCCTGGAAACATGGTGTTTTAAAGTTTGCTTGTTTGTTTTTAACATTTAATTAACTAAGTCATTATTTTGTGTGGTTGGACATGTTTGTGTGGGGGAATGCTACAACACATGTGTGGAGGCCAGTGGATGACTTTCAGGCGTCTCTCCTTCTACCATGTGGTGTTGGGGATTAAACAAGGGTCCTTAGGCTTGGCAGCAAGTGCCCTTACCTATAGAATCATCTAAACAAATCTCCTACACTTTTTTTAAAAAATATATTATTTATTTTTATTTATGTGTGGGTGTTTTGTCTGCATGTATGTCTGTGCACCATTGCCCTTGGAGGTCGAAGAGACTAGTGGATCCCTGAGTACTCTGGAAGAGTGGGGCAGTCAGTTGTCTTGACCATTGAACCAGACCTCCAGCCCCCACGTTGGTTGGGTTTTTGAAACAAGGTCTTCTTTTGTATTACAGGTTTCCCTAGAACTCACAATGTAGCTCAATCTGACCTCAAATTTATGGTAATCTCCTGTCTAGGGTAGACTGAACTTGAACTCCTGATCCTTCTGTCTCTACCTCCAAAGTGCTGGGTATATGTGAGCATGGTTAAGACCTTTCTTTTTTCCTTGAATGTTTGTTTGTTTTCAAGAAAAGGTTTCTCAGTAACTTTGTAGCCTGTCGTGGAACTCACACTGTAGACCAGGCTGGCCTCAAACTCACAGAGATCTGCCTGCCTCTGCCTCCCATGTGCTGGGATTAAAGGTGTGCGCCACCACCCCCCAGCAAGACCTTTCCTTAACGGACTACCACTTTGTTGAAAGAGAGAGAGAGACAGAGACAGAAACAGAGATACCGAGACATGACAGAGACAGAGATGAGACAAGACAGAGAGACCCTTCAGGCCTTCTCATTTCTAAAGACTAAAGACTCGGGCCTCCAGGATCCCAGGGAAACCTGTCTATAAATATTCCCCTTGACCTGAAAGGCAGGTCCCTATGTCTAGAACTTGTTTTGTAGACCAAGCTAGCCTCAAACTCATAAAGACCCATCTGCTTCTGCCTCCCAAGTACAAGAATTAAAGCCACCATGCCAGACTTAGGATTTCTTTCTATTGCTGTGATAAAAACACCATGTCCAAATCAACCTAGGGAGTAAAAGGTATATTTCATCTTATAATTTGTAATCATGGAAGGAAGTCAGGGCAGGAACTCAAAGCGGGAACCTGGAGACAAATACTGAAGTAAAGGACATGGAAGAATGCTGCTTATTGGCATACTTCCCATAGCTTGCTCAGTCTGCTTTCTTATATATCCCAGAACCACCTGCCCAGGGCAGAAGTGGCATTACCCACAATAGGCTGGACCCTCCCACACCAGTCACTAATTAAGAAAATTCCCTACAGGCCAGAAGTATTTTCTTAATTGTGGTTCCTTCTCAGATAACTCTAGCTTGTGTCAAATTTACACATTAAAAAATCTTGCAATAAAGCCAGGCGGTGGTGGCGCACGCCTTTAATCCCAGCACTCGGGAGGCAGAGACAGGCGGATCTTTGTGAGTTCGAGGCCAGCCTGGTCTACAAGAGCTAGTTCCAGGACAGGCTCAAAAGCCACAGAGAAACCCTGTCTCGAAAAACCAAAAAAAAAAAATTGCAATCATAACAACAACAGAAACCCAGGACACTGGGAGTAATACTTTGGACCACTCAACACCACGAATGATTTTCTTGAAGCTGTTGAGATATTGTCATCAAATTGGATGTGTAGTGGTTTGAATGAGAAAGCCCCATAGGCTTATATGTTTGTGTAGGAGGGTGCTCCTGTATTTCTGTTGCTTTCATTGGTTAAATAAAGACCCTGCCTGGCTTATAAGATAGGTCAGCCCTTAGGTGGGCAGAGTAGACAGAACGGAAGTTCTGAGGAGAAGAAAGGAAGTGGGCCAGACGCCATGAGCTTCCGCCGCAGGATGGATGCAGGTTAGAATGGTCCGGTAAGTCACCACTCATGGTGACATACAGACTTTTATAATGGGTTAGTTTAGATGTGAGAGCTAGCCAAGAAAAGGCTAGAGATAATGGGCCAGGCAGATTTTAAATGAATACCATTCTCATGTGGTTATTTCAGGCATAAGCAAGCAACCAGCGGGGCTGAGCGGGCCAGCGGCTGGGGGCTGGGAGTCGGGTGCTGGGAACATACAACCCGCACCTCTCTCCCCTTAATTACAACATGTTTGACTACTTGGTACCCAGCTGATGGAACCCATTGGGAAGGATTAAGAGATGTGGTGTTATTGAAGGATGTGTGTCACTGGGATTGAGCTTTTAAATTTAAAAAGACTTGTGAGACCAGGCAGTGGTGGCACATGCCTTTAATCCCAGCACTTGGGAGGTGGAAGTGGGAGGATCTCTGTGAGTTCGAGGCCAACTCTGGTCTATAGAGCGAATTCTAAGGTAGCCAAGGCTACACTGAGAAACCCTGTTTCAAACAACCAAAAAAAAAGAAAAAGAAAAAAGAAAGAAAGAAAGGGAGGGAGAAAGGAGGGAGGAAGGGAGGAAGGAAGGAAAGACTTGTGGATTCCCAATGCTCTCTCTCTCTCTGTCTTGTGGCTGTGAACCAAGACATAAACTCACAGCTGTTCCTTCACTCCACCATCATGGACTCTCACCCTCTGAAACTGTAAGCCAAATCAAAAACTTTCTTCTATAAACTGCTTTTTCATGGTATTTTATCACAACAGTAGAAAAGTCGCTAGACAGAAGTTGGTACTAGGAGTGGGGTATTGCTGTGACAGACATGACCCTGTGGGCTTTTGCTGTTGTTGCGATCTGTTTTCTGAAGTTTTTTTTTTTTTTTTTTTGGATGAATTTGGAAGACTTTTGGACTTTGGATTAGAAAAGCAGCTGAATACTATAAGATAATTGTTTGTTTGTTTGTTTTTAAAGACAGGGTTTCTCTATGTAGCCCTGGCTGTCTTGGAACTCACTCTGTACACCAGGCTGACTTTGAACTCAGAGATCCACCTGCCTCTGCCTCCTGAGTGCTGATATTAAAGGTGTGCACCACCACTGCCCAGCTTTGTATGCAGGTCTATTTTTGGTGATGGTGGGGTGAGACAGAGTCTCTGTTGACAGAAGTTTCTGTCCCACCCAGTACCGCAGCAGTTCAGTCCCAAATAAATACACAGAGGTCTACATTAATTATAAACTGGTTGACCTATTCACTCAGGCTTCTTATTAACTAATTCTTAAATCCTACACCTTAACCCATTATTCTTGTCTGTATTAGTCACGTGGCTTGGTTCCTTTCATCAGTGAGGCATTATCATCTTGCTTCCTCTCTGTCTGGGTGATTACTGCAGACAGAGCTTTCCTCTTCCCCGAATTCTCCTTTTCACGTTGCCTCAACTCTATTTCCTGCCTGGTTGCCCCACCTCTACTTCCTGCCTGGCTACTGGCCAATCAGCATTTTATTAAAAAATAATACAAGTGACAGTACAAAAGACCATTGTCCCCCAGCACTTCTCCCCTCTTCTTTAAGAGAAAAAGAACTCTGAATCTAATATTCCTTGTTTAGCTTTTTGTCCAGACCATTATCCATAACATTTTGTGACCAACACTCTAAACAAAGACAATCCATTTTTTGGGAATGTGGGTGTAGTTTTCCAGGCTACTTCCTTTTGATTAGGGGTGCTGATAATCTTATGGGGACCTAAAGAAAATTTAGAATTATGGTCAAGTCCTGGCTGGAATATTCTGTGAGGCTGGATCATCTCAGCCAGCAGTCTTGAGGCTGTTCTGGATGTGGAACTCAGACATCTGGGTCATCTGCTCCTATTGAAAATTTCTCAGGGCGGGTCTTCCTTGATCAAACCTTATTTTTCTTAGCCCAGAATGAATCCACCGCCTCTCATCTCCTGTGGAAACAAAAGTAAAACCTTTTCTCCAAAGTAACATACTTTTTGACTTAAATTTTGAAGTGAAGGCACTTTCAAAAACATATGTTGGATTAATCCAGCAGCATTTATAATCAAATGTCTTTTAACAGCTGTTGCTCCTTCCTCAGCAATCATACAATTCAAAGACAACACAATAATATACAGTATCCAAACTCTCTGTGTATTTTCCATCTTTGTGTGGCTTTACTTTAAACTCTATTTTTTATTTTTATTTTTAATTTTTGGCTTTTTATTTTTGGTTTTTTGAGACAGGGTTTCTCTGTGGCTTTGGAGCCTGTCCTGGAACTAGCTCTTGTAGACCAGGCTGGCCTCAAACTCACAGAGATCCACCTGCCTCTGCCTCCTGAGTGCTGGGACTAAAGGCATGCGCCACCACCGCCCGGCTAAGTTTTGGCTTTTTGAGACAGGATTTCTCTGTGCATCTTTGGCTGTCCTGGAACTCACTCTGTGGAGCAGGCTGTCCTTGAACTCACAGAGATCTGCCTGCCTCTGCCTCCCAAGTGCTGGGATTAAAGGCATGCACCACCCACCACCTAGCTTTTATAAGTAGATCTTACTGGGTTATCCTATTAGGCTTGAAAGACAATAGTGCTGAGAGCTAATATAAACTATGGAGGCCCAGTTGGAGAGATTTCTTTCAATGTCAAAAGAGTCTTGGATTTTGGAAATTAAAATGGAATTGAGACTGTGAAAGAATATGGGGACAGGATGTGGACTGTGTTGGTTTGAATGAGAATGCTCCTCTTAGGCATATATGTTTGAATACTTCGTCCCCAGTTGGTAGAACTGTTGTGAGATAATCTTTTTGTACACTGTAAAGATGTGCCTAAGGTACCTTCTGATTGGTTCATTAAAGAGCTGGATGGCCAATAGCTAGGCAGGAAAGAATAGGCGGGACTTCTGGGGAGAGAGAGGATTCTGGGAAGAAGAGAGTTGGAGATGCCAGTAAAATATGGAGGGAGTAGGACATACAGAATTAAGGAGAGGTAAAAAGCCACATAACAGGGTGTAGATTAATAGAAACAAGTTAATTTAAGTTATAAGAGCTAGTGGGTCAAGCCTAAGCTAAAGATCAAGCTTTCATAAGTAATAATAAGTCTCAGTGTCATCTCTGTGAGTTAGTGGCCCAAAGCAAAGTCTGACTACATAGAAGTAGTTGGGAAGGATTAGACGATGTGGCCTTGTTGGAGGAGGTATGTCACTGGGGGAAGCCTTTGAGGTTTCAGAAACCTTATATGAGTCCAGGTGCTCACTCTCTGCCTCATGGGTAGGGATCAAGATGTGAGCTCTTGGGGTTGGGGATTTAGCTCAGTGGTAGAGCGCTTGTCTAGCAAGCACAAGGTCCTGGGTTCAGTCCTCAGCTTCAGAAAAAAAAAAAAGAAAAAAAAGAAAAAAAAGATGTGAGCTCTCAGCTGTTCCTTCACTCTGCTATTATGGACTCTAACCCTCTGAAATTGTAATTTAAATTAAACAAACACTTTATAATTTGTCTTGGTCACAGTGTTTTATCACAGCAACAAAAAAACGTAACTAAGATAGGATGCTTACAAAAACAGTTTAATCGTCACAGTTCTGGAGGCCAGAAGTCCAAAATAAAGGTAACATGTGGACGGGGTTCTTCTGGAATCCTTGGGGTAGCTGCAGGTAGCTGTGGGCATTCCTGGCTTCAGAGCTTTTCTACCTGTCTGTGTCTGTCTCAAATCTCTCTCTCATCCTCTTAAGGACACTCTCTCCTCACATCACTGGATTTAGTATCTACCCTAATCCTTAATCTAAGATTCTTAATTTAATTATATGTGCATAGTTATTATTGACAAATAAGGTCACATTGAAAAGTAGTAGAAGTTAGGACTTGCACAGTGCTTTGAGGAGGGGGCACCATTCAACATAATCATCCAATAAAAAGTAATGTCCTTTGCCTATCATTGCCACCTACCAAGTCACTTCCCTTTAGTTTTGGATTTTAGGTTAGTTTCAGAATACTAAGAAGCATTAAAAAAAAATCCCCTGCAGACACTTTGAAGCATCAGCTCTTTGCAAAGTTAAAATGCTGTAGCTATGGGACCACATGCCATCACAGATGGTTGCCCATACACAGCAATCATCATGGCCAAGGTCAGCCAGGCCAGCCTTGTGGAACACAATTTGCTGTGCTGGTCCAGGAGCTCTTTCCAGAAACTTCCTTCTTCCTTCTTTCCTGGAATTGCTTATTCCAGCATTGAGAGAGGATGTCTCTATCCACAGTGGGGGTGGGATCTGCAGCAGAGACTGCTGGGATGCATCCGTCCTTCTGGACTTGTACCCTTTGCACTCGGGTGTCTCTAATCTAGGAGTGGCATGAAACAGACAACTCCAGATGACCCAGGCCAAAGCTTTGGTTAAAACAGAGTAGAGACATGGGTCTTCCTGTCAGGCAGGGCCTTATTGGTGCTGACTTGGCAAGTGAGGCCTGGCACAGAGCTGCCTTCAAGACTCTACCTTCACCCCACCTAGGGGGCATTGTTGAGGTGATGGTCATATGCTGGGCTGCTTGCAGTAACTCAGGGACACCTCTTAGGTTGTCCCCATAAAATAGCCTAGGCTGAAGATCCTTAACTGACCATGTGCATGAGGGTAGTGTGTTCCCAGAACAAAAGCAAGGATCCCATTGGTAGTAGAAAGGCCACTGGATGAACAGTAACTGCCCTGCTCTTGTCTACTTTCCACTGCCAACTGCAGGTGGTGGTACAAGTTAAACAGTCTCAGAACACCAGCGGGGGGCCCACAGCTCAGAGGTGGAGCATGAACCTTGGCTGGGACATTCCAACATTGCTGTGGCAGCAAAGGTCCAGAAACTGTTTGAGGTCTGCCTTAGTGCTCTGCCCAGGGGAATTATACTCAGATTGACATTAAAGTTAAATAATTAGGATTTAGGGTTTTTTTTAAATTAATAGATAGGGTCTCATTTAGCCCAGGCTGCCTTTGAACTCATTGAATATCAGATTTCAGTTATGAGCCACTGTGCCTGCCTTTTTACAGTCACTGTTTAGATGCCTTTGCCTCATACTTTGTTCCACTTCAAACACAGTTAAATATAAAAAAAAAACCTCTTCAACATTTTAAAATAAATATATATAAGCCAGGCTTGCCTTGTACTTGTGGCTCTCCTCCTGTATTTGCTTCCTAAGTGCTGACATTATAGAGGTGGGTAATACCACATCTGGTCTAAATTTCAAAAATAAACATTCATTTTTTTTGCACTTTGTTTAAATGAGCAACAAGATCTCAGGAATCTCAAGAACTTGAAGTAAAAAAACAAAATTAATTCCTTGGGCCAAGGAGCTGGTTTAGGGTAAAGGCACTTGATTAGAAACCTGCCAATTGGGTTGGAGAGATGGCTCAGAGGTTAAGGGCATTGGCTGCCCTTTCAAAAGTAACACATGGTGACTCATGACCATCTATAGTATGTTCTGGTGCTCTCTTCTGGCCTGCATTGCAGGCATACATGGAGTACAGAATACGGTACTTTTAGAAAGAAAAAAATTTAAAAAAAAAGAAAAGAAACCTGCCAGCCTGAGCTTGATCCCCAGAAACCACATGGGGGAAGGAGTCAATTCCCAAAAGTCCTTTGACCTCCTCACACCTCCTGCTGTTGCATGCAGCATGCATGCATGCGCGCGCATGCACACACACACACACACCAAATAAATAAACGTAAATGGAAGGCATCGTTTTAAAATAGAAAAGTAAATGCAGTAAACCTGAAGTTACCTTAAATATTCCAGAAACATTAAAAATGGGATGGATTCATTATGACAGCAGTGCTGATGCTTTGGTTCTGATTCTCTTAGACTTTTCTATCCACCTTTTTGTATTTTCTGTGTGACTAAAAGGTGGGCAGCTACTTGAAATCAAGTTGGGGCTGGGGATGTAGCTCAGTGACTGAGCGCTTACCTAGTAGGTGTTTGGCCCTGGTTCAATCCCAACATGGAGGGGGAAAAGCCAGTGTTCACCCCCACACACCAGGGATCTTGCACCTTGGTCCAGCTGTGTAGGGGGGCTGGGGGTGAAAGGGGGCATTTTGTTTTTGTTGTTCCAGCTTCTCCTGAGCATCTATCCAATGGAGCCCTGCAGGGGGCTGGTCTTGGGCTTTTTGCTTTCTGTTGTTACCAACACAGACCACGAATTGAATCCTTAGTAGATTTTGCAAGTTTTTAGCTCAGAGATCTCTGACCTCAATTGGATCGGTGGCCAAAACGTCTTTGCTGGCTTAAGACAATGTTGGTCTCAGTCGGGCAGTGGTGATGCACACCTTTAATCCCAGCATTCAGGAGGCAGAGGCAGGTGGATCTCCACAAGTTTGAGGCCAGTCTGGTGTTAGTTCCAGGACAGCCAGGACTACACAGAGAAACCCTGTCTCGAAAAAAAAAAAACAAAAAAAACAAAAAATGAGCGTTGGGCTCATTAGTATTTCTAGGACCATACAATTCTCAGGACATCCAATGTAACTCTGCCGCACTTGGAGTCACCATTCTGGACAACAGGGTGCTGAGCTGGATGCCAGGAAAGCAGATGGTGATGCACAACATGCCTTAGCACACACCCCCAGCCCCGCTGGTAGAGAATATGGGGAAGAGAAAGGAGGAAACGTGATTAGGAAGGAAGAACACCAAGCTCAGCTCAGTGAGAAACCTCTGCAGGAGCAGGAATGGGGAAATAGCCACACTGCGAATTCTGCAACAGGTCCTGGTGGAGCTGGGCGGAGGGTTTAACTGGGTGTGTACAGGCCAAATGTGGTTTTCTGCAGGAAACTGCTGGGAACAGCAAGGGATGGGGGTGGGGACCATTCAGCTTGATGAAAAAAATAAAAAATGCTGGTCACGTGTTCATTCAACCCACTCGTAGAATTGTCTGGCCTTCCCCTTGCTAAGGCTGAAATGGGGGTGGAGAGAGAGTTGTCTGCCTCCGTGGGTTCTGGCTCCTATAATTTGCAAGACCAAAACGAAGACAGAGACAGCTCTGAGATTCAGACAGGCAGAATGTTCGCTGTGCGAGGCCATCCGTGGAAGGATGTTACATCTCCTGACGCTGTGTCCCTGCTGGAGACCGTGCAGTGGGCACTGCAGACCTGTGGATGGTGACAGAAATGTGGCAGCAGGGGTAATGCAGAGAGAGGGCCAAGGAAGGCCTAGCGCACACGTGGGAGACCACGGAATTGACCAGGCGCGTAGGCGCCCGCGCTACCCAGGCTTGGCAGGGATAGGTTCCCAAGACCCTAAGGCTGGACGATCTCAAATGTGGACGTGATGTAGATTTCAGCGAGGGCGCTAAGCCAGCCAGCCAGCAAGCCCGCAGCCGGTGACGCTCAGCAACACCAGCAGGAGCTCCGCAAGGATCACGGGATCTGACTGCACGATTCTATTGCAGGCCAGGCCCTGAGCAAGCAGGAGACGGGCTGGACGAGCGGAAACAGATCCACGGCCACGCAGTACCAAGTCCGCGCTCGCAGCACTGTCCCCACCCAACTGCCAAGTCCCAGCCCACCCTCCGCCCTTCTCCGCCTTGCCCGCTTCTACGAGGCTCCACCTCTAACCCCGCCCTCCAGCCATCTTGGTCTCGCCTCAGCCCAGCGTGCCGTGCGCAGGGCATATAGAAAGCTGGCGTGGCGCAGCGATAGCGCGCGGCGGCCTGTGGGCGGGACTTCCGGCCCGATGAATCGTCTTCCGGCCGTGCTTGATGGGTCTGGCCGGTCTTCTGACATGAAGGTGAGCCCGGCAGCGGCGGCGACGCCTGCTCCTTCTTGGACTACCTCTGCTTCCGCGTCACGATGCGGAAACGCCAGGCAGCGAGGCTCTCTCCGGACAGAACGTGCAGAGTGTGAGCGGGAAGGAGAGCGCGTGGATGAGGGCGTATGAGGGAGCTGCGAGTGTGAGGGTGAGAACGATGTGTCAGTGTGAGGATGAGCTAGTGTGAGGAGGATAAACAGATGTGAGCTAGTGTGAGAATGAGCAGATGTGAGGGTGAGCTAGTGTGAGAATGAGCAGATGTGAGGGTGAACGTGAGCTAGTGTGAGAATGAGCAGATGTGAGAATGAGCTAGTGTGAGGAGGATAAACAGATGTGAGCTAGTGTGAGAATGAGCAGATGTGAG
>JAQHUG010000157.1:4322844-4336113 GCA_028555095.1 Dicrostonyx torquatus
TGTTTCTGTAAATCTTGGTCTGGATCTCCTTTTGCAGAAGTCTCTGGTTTGGAGTTAGACCTGTTCTGTTGGCGATCATTGACTCTAGATCTCGTCACTGGGTCAATCCTGATCTGTAAGTGTCCCGGGACTGGGTTTACTTCTTTGCTTCTGCTCCTGGTGGAGCTTTTTCTCTCTGTGTCTTAGGTGACTGATTCAGTCCCACTCTGGTTCCGGTGGAGGTTGCAGACTCTGGGTCAGGTCGTTGGCTCAATCCTGGTCTGCCAGTGTCCCAGGCAATTTTGGCTTATGTTACCAGCTTTGACCTGTATCTGTAAATCCTAGTCTGGATTCCCTCCTGCAGAAGTCCCTGGGTTGGAGTTGGACCTGGAAAGGTTTCTGGTTTCAGTCTACTGCCTAGGAGGTTCTAGGTTTGGGTGTGCCCGAACCCCACAGAGGACCTGCTTACTTCCTCAGAGGTCTTAGACTCGTGCTGGGACCCGCAGGGGTTCCAGGTTCCTGCTTATTCCCTTTGATGTCCCAAACCAATGCCTGAACCCTCAGAGGACCCACCTCAGGTGTACCAGGTTCACTCATACCCAGGCTGGCAGAGGTCCTGGCTCCGGCCTAGTTCTTAGACTCTTGCCCAGACCCACTGGGCTTAGGTAGGCTTAAGTCTACTCCCTTGAAGGTCCTGGATTCATATCTGGACCCTTAGCAGTCTCTGGCTCTGGCTCACTCGCTCAGCTGTTACTCCCTCGTACTTGTTCTGGTGGAGATCGTTGGCTCTGGATCTGGTCGCTGGGGCAATCCTGATCCGCTCATGTCCTGGGACTGGGTTTGCTTCTTGGCCTCTGCTCCTATAAAGTCTTTAGATGAGCAGTGCTATGGTCTGTGGCTGAACAGAAAGAACAGACTTGCTGCTGCTCCTGCTGCTTTAATGACACATTTCATGGTGAGAACTGGTATCAGGCAGCTTTCTTCTCTCCCTTTTGTTTCAGACTCAGTTTTCAGATAAACCTGTCCAAGACAGGGGTCTGGTGGTGACGGACATCAGAGCTGAGGATGTGGTTCTTGAACATCGTAGCTACTGCTCAGCAAAGGCTCGGGAGAGAAACTTTGCTGGAGAGGTCCTAGGCTATGTCACTCCGGTAAGTCAGAGTTCCGTAGTCCCGAAGTGGGCTGTCCTCCTGGCTGGTGTTTTCTCCCTGACTGCTGCTCTAATGAAGAGATGCTAGCATAAAGATGTCAGAGGGAAGGATGCCGTGGTTTTCTTCGGGCTTGCTCTTTGTGGCTTCAGGTGACCCCCCCCCCAAGCAATTCCTCCTGAGTATAGAGAGGACTCTAGGGCTATTTAGTCAAAGTGGGGGCTTGTAGAGCCCCAGTGAAGGGACATCAGCCTAAGATCCCAGGCAGTGGGTTACAATCACAGGAGTTTTGTAAAGGGAGAGAAAGAAGCCCAGGCAGAGAACTGATGGCAGCTCAAGTCCTGCCCTGTTGATAATGATGTGTAGTAGGAGGCCACTTGTTTGTTTCCTGCTGCTCATCCCCGAAATAATCACACAGAACCCATATTATATAGATACTGTTTGACCAATAGCTTAAGCGTATTTCTGGCTAACTCATATCTTAAATTAACCCATCTCCATTAATCTGTGTATCACCACGAGGCTGTGTCTTACCAGGTAAAGTTCCAGTGTTTGTCTCCAGTGGGGCTACATGACTTCTCCTGATTCCTCCTTCTTTCTCCCAGCATTCAGTTTAGTTTTCCCTGCCTAGCTAAGTTCTGCTTTGCTACAGGCTAAAGCAGTTTCTTTATTCATTAACCAGTAAAAGCAATACATAGACAGACGGCCTTCCCACACCACTGATGGCTGTCCTGGGCATGTCCAAAGCATCAAGTGAAGCAACATGGCAACACTGTTCTTTTTCTCCCCTCTCTTTCCTCTACCAGTGGAACAGTCATGGCTATGATGTTGCCAAAGTCTTTGGGAGCAAGTTCACACAGATCTCACCAGTCTGGCTGCAGCTGAAGAGACGGGGTCGTGAGATGTTTGAAATCACAGGCCTCCATGATGTGGACCAAGGTTTTTCCACTTCCTTTTATCTGTGCTTGCCCTGAGGGCTAAGAAGAGTATGATAGTGTACATATGTGTCTGTGTGAGTATAAAAGTGTACTCTGTGTGGGTGTGGATGTGTTTGTGCATGTCTGAGAGTATGTGACTCTGCTTATGTACTTGTTTTGTTTTTGAGACAGAATCTCACTATGTAGCCCTGGCTAGCTTTGAAACCACAAAGATCCACCTGCCTCTGCCTCCCAAGTGCTACCATACCCAGCTAGGTATATCATGACTAGTGAGTATTAGTGTGAATATGTATTGATATATTGATTGTGACTCTGCTATTATAGGGCTGTAATCCATGCTACTTAGGAAGTTGAAGGAGGAGAATTACAAGTTCAAGGCCTATCTGGGTATGACTCTGGATGTGATTGTAGGAGTGTGACTAGGTATGTACCTGGGTATGAGTGTGAGAGACATGTAGTTTGCCATCTCACACCACATGGCTGGGCCCAGAGCGAAGCCTGAGGCATGGTCTGCCAGGTAAAGATAGTCCCTGAGGTGGTCACCACTGTAAGGTCCTCTGTGTGGTCAGCTATAGGAGATGAGAGACTGTCCAGTAGATGACAGACTGAAGAGCACTGGGAATTAGTGCCCTTTCCTTTCCTTTCCTTTCCTTTCCTTTCCTTTCCTTTCCTTTCCTTTCCTTTCCTTTCCTTTCCTTTCCTTTCCTTTCCTTTCCGACTCTAGTCCCAGGAGCTGTTCGTTGTTCCTTCTCATGAGTGTCAGGGCTGCATGTGAGCGTAAGGAAGGCAAGCAGTGAAGTGATTGGCTCCTCCTCGTCGGTCTCTTCCTTAGTGCTCTGCCTTTGGTATCCAAAGAGCATAGGCTAGAGAAGGACAGCTCACTGATGACACATGCTCTTGAGGGGCCTGATCGACACAGCTGAACCACGTTTAGCCTGTGACGGATTTGATAGGAGAGGGCTAGCTGGTTTTGGAGTTCTGAGACCAAGATTGGCTTTCCCTGATGCTGTGAAGACCTGGGAAAAATGATGGGAGGAAGGGACTGGGGGCAGGAAGAGGGAGTGGTGTAGAGGAGATAGAGGATAGAAGTAATTGTAAGACTGCCCCTGGGCTGGGACAGGAGTAGGTAATGGTCTGGATCTTTGGACTGGACATATGCTGTATACTGACTGTCCTTTCTTCTCCAACAGGGTGGATGCGAGCTGTCAAGAAGCATGCCAAAGGCCTGCGCATAGGTGAGTCCTCAGCCATACTATGTAGATGGCACAACCTTCCGAGGGTCAACCTCGGGTCCTTTCACATTCCTTCCCATCTAGGCTATGCCACTTGAGGGTAAATCTCTCCCCTGAATGCTCTGAGCAGTCAGCTGAGCTTGACCACCAACTCAAGCACCTCCTTCTTTGGCTGGTAATTTTCCTGCATAGTTCTTTCTTCCTGTCCAGCAAGCGTTACTGAGTTTCCTGGAGCCAGACCCTAGGCTGGGCCTGCCTGAGGGTGACTTTGTCCCTACCTTTCCTGTGCCTCTGAAGCTCACAGCTGGTATGGGGAGGAAAATTTTCCCAAAGAACAGCATGAACCTGAGGACAGCAGAGGAAGCCTGTGGGGCTCAGGCTTAGGGGAAACTCCTGGAGGCTAAGAAGCGATGACAGGAAAGGGCCTGGCATTCCCTCCTGTGGCGCAGGAGTGGAAGCTACCAGGTCAGATTGAGGTAGACAGGGTAGCAGCAGCAAAGATCTAGATGAACTGGGGTCTGGCCCAGCCAGTTTCCTGAAAGGTGGAGCCTTGGGAGTATTTGATATGTTAGCATCTCCTTGTCCCCCTCCTTCCTCCTGCTAGGTTGTTTGTGTATAGGGTATCTGCACTGGATAGATCCATAATTGCCTTGGATAGCCTCCCTGCTTGTCTGGGAGTCAAGGGGGTACTTTTTTGCAAACAAGTAGCAGCATAATTCAGTGTTTCCTGGCCACAATCTTTCTGTGTGTTCTCTCCTGCTACCAGTGCCCCGGCTTCTCTTTGAAGACTGGACTTATGATGATTTCCAGAATGTCTTAGACAGTGAGGATGAAATAGAAGAACTCGGCAAGACTGTGGTACAGGTGGCAAAGGTGAGATCTGTGCACTCCTCAGGACCTGCAAGCTCCCATAAAGCATGGTTCCACTTCTCCAGACAGGCTGTAACTCCCACTCCCCACTCTCCTACTCGTTTGCTTCCCTCTCTGACTGAGGCTCCAAAGGGCCCACATCTGGCTCCTCTTTTTTTTTTTTTTTCTTTCTTTCTTTTTTCTTTTTTCTTTATAATGCTTATTTATTTATTTTCGTTTTTCGAGACAGTGTTTCTCTGTGGCTTTGGAGCCTGTCCTGGAATTAGCTCTTGTAGACCAGGCTGGCCTCGAACTCACAGAGATCTGCCTGCCTCTGCCTTCCGAGTGCTGGGATTAAAGGTGTGCGCCACCACCACCTGGCTGCTTATTTTTTATGGTTTTATTTAACTTTTATTTTATATGCATTGGTGTGAAGGTGTCAGATCCCCTGGAACTGGATCTTCAGACAGTTGTGAGCTGCCATGTGGGTGCTGGGAATTGAACCCGGGTCCTCTGGAAAAGCAGTCAGTGCTCTTAACCTCTGAGCCATCTCTCCAGCCCATTTTTTTGGTTTTTCAAGACAGAGTTTCTCTGTAGCTTTGGAGTCTGTTCTGGAACTCTCTCTGTAGACCATGCTGGCCTTGAACTCACAGAGATCTTCCTGTCTCTGTCTCCCGAGTACTGGGATTAGAGACGTGCACTGCCACTGTCCAGCTTTTTGGTTTTTTGACAGGGTTTCTCTGTGTAACAGCCCTAGCTAGCCTGGAACTCCCTCTGTAGACAGGCTGACCTCAAACTTACAAGCTGCCTCTGCTTCCCAAGTGGTGGGATTAAAGACCTGTGCCACCATGCCCAGTGCCTCTTTTTTTTTAAAAAAAGAAAAACATAATTATTTATTTTTGTGTGCACATGTATAGAGGGTAAATGGCACAACTTATTTGTAGAGGACAGAGAGACAACTTGCTGAGTTATTCTTTCCTGCCTTGTGAATTCCAGACATCAAACTCAGGTTTTCAGGCCTGGCACAAAGCATCCTTACCTGCTAAACTATCTTAGTGGCCTCTTTTTATTTAAATTTTTTGTGACAGTATCTCACATAGCCCAAACTGACCTTTGGATTCACTATGTAGAGCTGAGGCTGGCTTTGAACTTCTGATCCACCAGCCTCTACGTCCAGGACTGAGATTACAGGTGGTATGACTTGGCTCCTCTTGCCTGACTTTTTCATGGATGTCTTCTTGTGCAACCTGTGTCATCCAGGGTGGATAGCATAAGCCCTACTCAGACTATACTCCCTCTGGCTCATAGCCTTGGGAGTCCCAAAGGTGGGATAGTTTTTGTCTCTAGGCCCAGAAAGCTTCCTTTGGCTAAAACCCCATAACTCTCCCTGGGGGCCCATCCCTGCTGGCTATCAGTATGCCTGGGCTACAGCAAGGGTGGAGAAGTGTGGGCAGCTGAACACAGTTCTGGCTGCTATGTGGTACCTCCTCCCCATGCTGCTTGCTTCAGAGGAATTAATGAATGTGTATTGCAGACTTAGGTCTTGCCTTGTGAGTAAGTGACTGAGCTACTTTGCCAGGTGGGCAGAGCCAGTGGCTTCTTCCTGTCTTCTCTTAATCCTCCTAGATTCCCATTTCTCCTCACCTGCCGTTTCTTTCAGAACCAGCATTTTGATGGTTTTGTGGTGGAGGTCTGGAGCCAGTTGCTGAGCCAGAAACATGTGTGAGTGAGAATGTGGGCCCCTATGTTTGGAGGAGCCTGAGGAAAGACCAAGGGAGAGGGAATAGGCCTGGGAGGGCCTTCCTTCCTCAGCTTCTGGGCTCTGGGTTGGGGATGAGACCCTGCAAAAGTTGGAGGCCTACTCAGAAAAGTCAGGAATAGCCATGAGGCAGGCAGATTGTCCTGACCACATCACTGTGCTAGTCTGGAGGCCCCTCCTGAATGGCTAAAGGAAATGGGGTCCATCACCCAAGAGGACTGAGAGAAGGGTGCCAGGTCTATGCTACAGATGTCCAGCTTGAACTCAAGTAGAGATTTCCTCACTGAGCACAAAGGAGACTCCCAGGAACATTGAAAAGAGGCTGAGTGTGGCCAAGACCTGGGGTGTGATAGTCGGTGTCTACTGGGGAAAGAATATCCAAGCACTTGGGAGCTGTCTGTTGGGAGGAGGCTACAGAAGCCCTCATGTCTCCTTGCTCCCATAGTACCAGCCAGCAGACAACGCATCTGAAACTCACTTTGCCAGTGAGACCAGGAAAGGAGGGAATCGTGGAGAGTGCCCTCAGCTCCAGCATAGCTTGAGACTGACCATAGCACTGAGGTGTTGTGATTAGGGGGGAGAGGGGGTGCGGGTTGTATGTTCCCAGCACCCAGCCGCTGGCCCGCTCAGTGGCTGACCGTCTGCACCCGAAATAACCACATGACAAACTGGATTCATTTAAACTCTGCCTGGCTTATTATCATTAGCCTTTCCTTGGCTAGCTCTCATAATTAAACTAACCCATTATAAAAGTTTGTAAGTCACCACGTGGTGACTTACCGGAAGGGTCTAACCTGCATCCATCTGCAGTGTCGGCTCGTGGCTTCTGCTCCTTCCTTCTTCTCCTCCCAGAACTTCCGTTCTGTCTACTCCGCCCACCTAAGGGTTGGCCTAACTATAAGCCAGGCAGTCCTTTATTTAGCCAATCAAGGCACAGAAATACAGGTGGACCCTCCCACACTGAGGAAAGGCCGCTCCTCAATCCTTAGCTCAGGCTCTTTGGCTAACCTGAAACAGATACCTTTTCTAGCTCTGCCAAGTTGGGAGTTCTGCCCTATAGAAGATGTCACAAGAACATTTGCCCTGTTTAGGGCTGGTGCTGTCTGGGTCCACCCTCTGTAGAGGTTTGTGCAGCCCATAGCTACAGAGTCCAGGCTTTGCTGTATACAGAAGACTGTAAGTCTCAACTCTGCCCACTTGGAGGCAGTATCCCCACACGATTCTCCTGTGGTGTTCAAGGGAAGTCCTGGTTTAGATGAAGCACTGTAGGGGTGGGGATGAAAAGGACATTTGATGAAGGGATGTCCAGGCCCTCCATTCAGAGAGCCCAGAGAAAGGTATTCCTAAATCTAGGTGTGCCTGGGCCTTGCCCTTGATGAAAGACCCCAACCAGGGAACACCACAGGATGAGAAGTGTGTTCCTGAGTTAGTGGGGAACTTTCTGCCTGCAGTGCCCCTGAAGGACCCCAGTTCTGACCTAGACTCTCAGCCATGTGACATCTCCAGGCCCAGCTTTGTGTCTTTGCTGGGCATAGAGCCCCACCAGTACTGACTCTGCTGCCAGCCATCCCTTCTTTTGATTCTGGAGACTACAGATCTATTAATCAGAGATTAGCGATAATTCATTTGTGTTTCAGCACATTAAGTAGGCAGCAAGTCACAGCTGCACTGTGTCTGGGCTCCCAGTGGATCATTAATATCAGATAGGGAGATCTAGGGGTGGGAGTCTCAGCATCCACAGTAGGAGGGGTGGAGGTAGGAGCAGCCTGCCTGGGCCTTTGTGCTCAGAACAGTGGATAGCTGTTTGCAGAGCAGTCATGGGGCTGAGGCATAGGTAGTGGCCAGGGTCCTGAGCAGCAAAAGCCATCTGGTTTGTGATTCCTTTGGACACTGTCCCAGGATGGACATGGTTGTGGGAAGACACAGTGGGAATAATTAGGGGGACTACTGCTCTGACTGCCATTTACTGCCTCTCACTATGACAGGCATCTGGCTTGGATTGAAGAGCTAAGTCGGCCTGTTTGGTACATATGTGCTTACCCTTCATCCAAGGTGATGGTAGGGCCCATGGCTCTTTGTCTCAGGAGATAGCCCACCTTTCCCAGAGCATAGTGGATGTGTCAGGGAACTGTGTGACTCACATCTGTCACAGTCATCTGCTCTTAGGCAGATGCTGCTAGACATGGCAGGAGCGGCTAGAAGCCCTTCAGGGGACCTAATTTCAGGTACCTATGAGAGCAGGTCCTGCTAGGTTCCTATTCTGCTTAGGTTCCCCACCAAAGACTCTTCAGGGAAGGAACCAAACCCCCGATCCCCATGAAGTACCAGTTTGTTTGCCCCTGAAGTAGGTAATGTCTGACTTTAGCCAGCCGTAATCAGGAATTAATTCCATTTACAGGGCTCATCTCAGTAAACACCTTGGGTCTTATAGTAGGAATCTCCCCCAAAATGTGGATGGCAACAGTGGCAGGGAAAGTGATGGCTATTGAAGGCAGCAGTAGATTTTTGGGTATGTCAGCTCTGTGGTAACCTTGTCTCTGGAAGATGCTGGTCTCTTGGTAAGGTTGGAGAGAAACTGCTAACCAAATGCCTATTTTCTGTGCCCCCCAACTGGTCTCATCCCAGTGTACCAGCCCAAAAGCTGGGCTCAGTGGCTTCTGATCACATGCATTGGCTACTACTAGGCACAGGCTCAGAGACAAACTGCCTGCAGGATCTGTTGACTGAGTCTTTTATGGGGACACTACTACTTCCAGGCCCACTAGAACTCTGTGGGGTACTCTTATAGAATCCCTGCATCCAGAGTGGCTGTAGTGTGGGCCCTTTAGAGGGATGAGGTAGGCTCATACTTGTCTTCTGCAAACCCCTGGAGCAGTCTTAGCCTCTCTTGGGTGTCCTTGAAAAAGATCATTCTGTTGTTTGTCCTATAGTTAGGCAGAAGGGTCCTCTTTGGTGGGGTTGGCTTTCCATATTCCTGGGTTTCTGACAGCATGAACAGCATTCCCCTGGCCCACCTGCATAAGTGGTGTGTAGGAAGTGTGAGGATGGGCTGCCCCAAAACTCTGTGTTATACTTATATTGCCACCTGCAACCTGCAAAGTATATACCAGACCAAAGAAGGACAGACAACTGGGACTTGAGTGCCCTTAGCCCCTATGGCTAGACTTGTCACACTAGAATCACTGATACGTTGAGAACTTACAGCTAAATTTGGGCCACATCAGAGAGACTGAATCCATTGTTGTCCAGTAGTTGGCCACAGAGAAGACTCCAGACTCTTTGCCCAGATGTACTAGGGGCAGGTCTCACGGCCAGTAGGGCACTCAGCTTTGACCCTGCAAGTGTAGAACTTGTCAACCTGTATGCCATTGGAGCTGTTCCTGAGGGTGCAGCTGTACACGAGTGAAGGACCTCCTTCACACAGTAACAGTAGAACCTCCTGAGTTGCATTGGGCCAACTCCTGTAAGATGGCCACCTTCGGGGAAGCAGCTGGTGTTGAGCATGTCACTGGCAGTCCGTTAGAGGCGTAAGGAGTGGGCTCCCAGAACATGTGCAGAGAGAAGCTGACATTTTTCCTTGAAGTCCACCACCAGCTGCCTCCTCCACCTTATTGTCTGGTTCCCCCATCTCTTGCCTCCTGTTTTTTCTGTATGTATTCCAAGTGTCCTACCCCATCTTCCTTCCCAGGGCCCCTACCTGGTATGTTGCTCAAAGTATTTTGTGCTGTTTCTCAGCCTGAAGGTAACTAGGATTCCTCTGGGTCAGTGTTCTAGGCCCTTAAGTGACCCCTAAACACTCCTTCTCTTGGGATACCCAAGTATGAGAAAAGGCAAGTTCAATGGAGTATGGTCTCCTTTTCGTCAGTCCCCTTCAGGGGTCCCCACTGAAGGGTGGATGGGAAACCCTGTGAAGGGACTTGGAGTTCTTCGGTGGAGCCTAAGGCTAGGATTTTATCTGTTATGTTCTTGAAGCAGTGGGTGCCAGGGAGCCCCACAGTACTCTGGGCTAATCTTGATTCTCGGTTCTTGCAGAGGCCTCATCCACATGCTTACTCACTTGGCTGAGGCGCTGCACCAGGCCAGGCTGTTGGTCATTCTGGTCATCCCACCTGCTGTCACCCCTGGGTAAGTGTACTCTAGTGGAAAACAGTTGGTCAAGGGTCCACCTCTGAGCATGAACTCCCCTCTCAAAAAAAACAAAAACAAAAAAACTTCTGGGTGCTAATTACCTTCTGTTTGGGTTGTGGGGTGGGAGAAGCCGACTTGCAGTTCTAACCTGTTTTGTCCCTCAGTATAGGCATACTATTGAGAAATTCATCAACATGAGAATCTACATGTTTAGATTCACTATCTGTCTCTGGGACTCCGAGACACTAAGTTCAGTGCTTAGGCTGTCAATACTTGCTCTGCTTATAGCATAGTACACTATAGCTGGGAAAGCTGCTGCCAGCTGGGGCTACTGAGTGGACCTGGGTGGGCCTTTGTTCCAGACTCTGATTCTTTACCATTCCCAGCCCTATGAGACAGCTCCTTTGGAACCTTTGGGACAAGATGTAGTAGCCTGGGTACTACAAGTGGAGCCAAGGCAGTTGGATTTCCATGTCCACCCTGCCTAGAACATCTCAGAGAAGTCACCAATGTTTGGCTTAAAAATAACAATGCTGGGAAATAGGAGACTCAGAATTACCTGAGGGTAGACCTCGGGCACAGCATGCAGAAGCAGGTATGGGACAGGGAAAAGGGGTAGAACTATTGCGTGGGAGTCCTGGGAATCGTTGTGGTATCCACTAGCTTCCACAGACAACTCTATCTATTTAGCCTTTAACCACTGATGGAAGCTGACCTACACACTGAAAGAAAACACCCTTCTCTCTTTGAGCCCTCAGCTGTCTGAAATAACAGTAGCTGGATGTGGTTGGATATGCCTCCAGGGCCTGTGTTCTATCATTGGCAGGCTGATGGATGCTTATAAAAGAAACGCCTTGTGCCTTGAAGTCCCTTTAATCCAAGTACTTGGGAGTTGGAAGCAGGCAGATCTCTGTGAGTTCAAAGGCCAGCCTGGTCTACACAATGAGATATCTAAAAAAAGACTTGAGTTAATGTAGCATCTGCAAGGTGCTTGGGCAGCTGATACAAACACTAATTGCTGGAGACCTACCCTGTGACACCTAGTGCCACCCATCATTACAGATGATACTACTCAAGCAGACTCACCAGCCCAGGGTGGTTTCCCCATCCCAACCTTGAGGGTGCCAAGGCCTTTGTATGGCTTGGATTTTTGCCTGTTGTCAGACTTTTCTCCCTAAACTTCTCTCAGCTCTCAGCCCATTAAGTGGGGACAATTGAGCACAGCTGCAGTCTCTCCATGTTGATTTCAGGCTCATCCCAGAAGTGCTGATCCAGAGTTCAGTGGGCTCTGGTACCTCTAGGTAGAAACCTGGGAAGTGGAAAGCATGAGGACTGTCTACCACTGTGCCCAGGAGTGAGTGCTCGTAGCGTTAGGTTGTTGTAATTAGGGGGAGAGGTGTGGGTTGTGTTCCCAGCGCCTGGCTCCCAAGCCCCCAGCTGCTGGCCCGCTCAGCCGCTGGTTGCTTGTTTATGCCCAAAATAACACACATGAGAACTGTATTCATTTAAACTCTGCCTAGCCCATCATCACAAGCCTCTTCTTGGCTAGCCCTCACCTCATAAACTAACCCATTATAAAAGTCTGTAAGTCACCACGTGGTGACTTACCGGAAAGGTCTAACCTGCATCCATCTGCAAGGCGGCTCGTGGCGTCTGGCTCTCTCACTTCCTTTCTTCTCCTCAGAACTTCCGTTCTGTCTACTCCGCCCAACTAAGGGCTGACCTATCTTACAAGCCAGGCGGAGTCTTTATTTAACCAATCAAAGCACAAAAATACAGGTGGACCCTCCCACATTAGGTGACATAGGGTAGGTCTGCAGCAGCTGGCATCCTTACTGTGTCTGCTGAGCTGACCACGAGATGCTAAGTGAGGAGGTATCCATCTCTGCCTTGGTGGATCCCAGGTCAGGTCTGCACCTGTAGCTCAGTGATCCCATCCTTGCCAGTGAGAGAACCAAAGTCAGGGGTTTGTCCAGGGACTGGAGCCTGAGTTATTCTCCAAGCTGCATCTTTGTATGGAGCACTTAGACTGTCTGACGCGCTGATTCTTGAGCTTGCCTAGAACTGGTAAGGGTGTAGCAGAGTGGACATTTTCTTCCTCAACTCAACAAGCAGTCTTTGAGACCTAGAGAGACAGAGGCAGCCTCTCAAGGGTCTCCAGAACTGTGGTCTCTCTGCCAGGTGCCATTTTCTGGACCTCTTGGTGTAACATAGCTGGATGGAAACTTGGAGTGGACAGCTCAGTAGCCTGGGCAGTTGATGAGGATCTGGGAGCTGCCCTCAGATTCTGGTCAGGGTTAGGGTGCCAGATTTTGAGGAGGATCTTTCAGCTCAAGCATCTTCACCCAAGCTCCCAGTCCTTTGCTGGAAGTGGGTCCTGGAAGCCAAGGCTGACTCCACCACTCACTTTGCCGTGACTGAGGCACATAGTTCACCCCATATAGCCATAGGGAGAGGGATTCTGGAGGGCTCCCAGAGGGAGGGGGACATCTGTAGCAGCTGGAAGAAGGACTAAGAGGCGGTAAGAGTCTGAGGGGAAGCAGGGCCCTGGACTGATTGAGGCCCTGTGGGTTTGGGTATCAACCCTTCTGCCTTGAATGTAGTGGGATACTAGAACACTCAGTTTCTGGGAGGCTCTGCTGGTACTACTCCAGGGCATGGGAGTGCTTTTTTGACCTCCCCTACCCCTTGCTAGAGAGCCCTCTGCAAGGGAGCCCAGTCAGCAACTGTGCCCTGCATCTTCAGCAGTACACAGTCATGTTATAATTTGTTGTATTAGGCGGGAGCAGCGGGCTGTGTCCCGCCCAGCTCCCAGCCACACATCCGCGTGGCTATACCCAGAATACACAAATTACACACAAACTGAATCCATTTAAATACTGCCTGGTCCATTATCTCTAGCCTTTGCTTGGCTAGCTTTTGCATCTTATTTCAAACCATTCTTAAATAGTCTGTAAGTCACCATGAGGTAGTGGGCTTACCGGGAAGACACAGCATGTCTGACCCTGGCAGCTTCATGGCAGGCTCTCTCCCTGACCCAGTCTTCTTTCCAGCATCCTGTTTTCTTTCCCCCCACCTATCTAAGTCTTGCCCTATCAAAAGGCCCAGGCAGCTTTCTTTATTAACCAATGAAAGTAACACAAATACAGAAGAACCCTCCTACACCATTTCCCCTTTTTCTGTTTAAACAAAAAAGAAAGGCTTTCATTTTAACACAGTAAAATTACATATAACAA
>JAQHUG010000157.1:4337188-4372661 GCA_028555095.1 Dicrostonyx torquatus
TTTATAAACAATATTTGGGAATATGGACGAAGTTATCTCTCTTCAAACTTCTTCCTGCTGTATGGGGGCGATGTTAATTAGGTCTTTCATGGTATAACCTGTGTGGCAGGTACATCTCAGTCAGCAGTTGAGTGAAGTAATTTCACGGCAACGTTTCAGGAGGGCGTGGTCTATCATACCAGATTGGTATAGGAGAAATCCACAGTGATTCATCCTCTGTGAAAACAAAAGAACCTCTCCGAAGCATCATATCCTTAGGCCCATATTTGAAAGTTATAATACCTTCAAAACATATATGGTGGTTTAGTTTGGCAGCCCATATAATGAGATGTCTCTCTGTATTTAGCTCCTTCAGAGTCAAAAAAATTAAAACACAATAAAATAAAACATAATCCAGACATTCTGTGAATTTTCCATGTTTACGTGGATTATTTATTTAGTTATTTTTTAATCTATAACTATCTGTAGTCTGTCTCTTTAAAGACTTTACCTTTTCTTTTTTTAAGGCATTAAGTTTATTTTAAGGCATTAACTTTATTGTCTATATTCTTTCTTTTTCTTCTCTCTACCAAGCCTACGTACACCCATCCAACACTGTGACCAATTTATAGGTCTTTTATGTCTGAATCTGTCCTATTGTGAGTCTGTAATTTTTTAATGTACAGGAACTTTTTTTTGTTGTTGTTGTTTTTTGGGTTTTGTTTTGTTTTGTTTTGTTTTTTCGAGACAGGGTTTCTCTGTAGCTTTGGAGCCTATCCTGGAACTAGCTCTTATAGACCAGGCTGGTCTCGGACTCCCAAAGATCCGCCTGCCTCTGCCTCTGGAATGCTGGGATTAAAGGCGAGTGCCACCACCGCCCGGCTTACAGGAACAGTTTTGCTTTGCGGTTTTAAAATGCTAAGCTCTTAAGAATCTAAGCCGTGACAATTTCAGATCAAATACAGGTGCTGCCTGCTTGCTCTGCCCAGTCCAACATGGCAGGGCTGCTTGTGCCTCTGAGTCGCACAGTTTCAGGCACAGCTATATTCACCTCACAAAGGTTAAAACACAACTCTGGTTGGGGTGTGTGTGTGTATGCAGAGAATTGCTTCTAGTCATCAAATGAAAATTCACTTATATCCTTTGTCACCAAAGGCAGATTAGGTTGGAGCTGCTAGGGCTGGCCTCTAGCTGTACTACCACAGCACTGAAGAGTCTTGGAACTTGCCTTAGAATTGGGTAGCTCATTCTGACCTTTGAACTTTTCTTCCAAGGTCATCTGGGTGCTGTTAGCAATATAAAAACTAGGGCAGAGTGGTAGCCTTGAAGACCTAGTTTAATTAGATCCCCAAACCTGCAGGGGCCAACAACACACAGTCCTTGGGACATAGGAAATATCAGGTCTGCTTCTAGGGTTTTTCAGGGACCAGTTACATATTGTCCAGAGTGGTGGTGAGGGGTATGGCAAGGTAAATGCCAGGTCAATTTCTAACTCACCCTTCACATTTACCTACTGAGGCCTCTTAGGTTGATTACAGAAACCATAGGACAACAAGGCCAGGCAAGATGGACAACAGGGACTGGTGACTGTAGGGTAAGCCTGCGCTAAATACCCACTCAGTTGTCCTAGAAGTTGGACAGGGAGTTGATTCACCACCCAGGGGCATGGAGAGACAGGAGTGAGAGGCGGCAAGGGCAGGAGGTTTCAGAGGAAATCTGTGGAACAGCTCTAGGAGGGGTTGTCCTTAAGTCTGTGTACCTTCCTTCTGTCTGGCTGTAACTCCAGTGTGGAGCTGCCAACTATAGATGGTATTAATGGGCCACTGAAGGAGGGAGGCACACACCTGTGGGCTGAGGTACAGCAAACAAAGGTTTGTATATTGGGCTCTCCAGAGTAGGAAAGGGTGCTTGCTGTATTGTTAAGATAAGGTGGCTTTGGGAATGATTAAGAGTTGACAGCCCCTCTGTCTCCTCTGAGGTTGCAGGTGGTAATGAGTGAGGTCAGTGGGTTCATAGCTGCATGCCTAGCTCTCGCAGTGTTTGTGAGTAACTTTTTTTTTTTTTGGTTTTTTGATAAAGTGTTTCTTCGTGTAGTCCTGGCTGTCCTAGAACTAGCTCTGTAGATGAGACTGGCCTTAATCTTACAGAGATCCACCTGCCTCTGCCTCCCAAGTGCAGGGATTAAAGGTGTGTCCCTCACAACTGACTTATCATGAGTAACTTCTGCAGGCTGCAGCTGCACTATTTGCCCCAGCACCATTTGGACTTTTTCCCTAGCTGCAGGGTGTCTGGATAAAGGATCACATGGCTGGAGGGGCCTAGCTCAGTGTCATTACAATCCTGCTCTCTGGAGAAGAGAGGCACTCATCACTGGAAAGAAGGGGTAGCCTCAGTATTACTCCATCTTAAGTCCTTGGTGGGCACTTAAAAGTGTCTCCCTGCTAGGACTAGATTCCTTCCTTCTTTGCTATCACCTGCATAGGGACTGACAGTGATGTGTTTTGTTGTATTGTTTTCCTCCCTTAGAAATTAATTCAGAACATGAGGTTTTAAGCAAGAGTAGTAATTTCTGTTTATTGGAAGTCATGCTGTGTGTGGCTTCTTGACATGCTATTCTTATGTCTCTCAAACATGTGTGTCCCCCTTTTGTCCTAGTGCTGTAGATCAAAGAGAAACAGCTCAGTGGCCAGGCCTCCCAGGGTTCTAGGGCAGGCGGGGGAGGGATGGCTCTAGCAACAGCTTCTGCATAGCCTTTCTTCCTCAAAGGCAGAAGGAGGGTGACACATTCCTAGAGAGCACCCAAGGACATAGCTAGAAGGGTTGGAGAGGGAGGGTAGGAAGAAGAGTCCCAGTGGCATCCCTTCTTTCCTGTTGATGGCCACCACCCTGGGGGTTGCTCCATTTCATGACAGTGTTAGCTGTGTTCCTGTTTGTCTTTGTCTTATCATGACTACTTAAGAACATGGCCATTCTGACATGTTCCTTGTTGCCCCAGCATATGGAGTAGGGTTGCATGAGGGGACCTCTGGGAATAAAGTGTGTCCCAGGAAAGTAGTCCCCACAGGGTTCCATGGTCTTCCCAACATCCCCACCCACTCCTGTCCCCTGTGCTCTATCTTGCCTTGCAGCTGGGCTTGCTTCTCCTTTGGTGTCAGACCTTTGTAATCTACCTTGAACTAGCAGAGTGCCCTCTGGCCTGGCCTTCACCTCTGGGTGAGGTCTGACTTAGTAGGTCTGCTGCTCCAAGAAGCACAACCAGTAGGGGGTACCATTCTAGGTCTCAGGAGCCCAGACAGTGGGCAGGGCTGTTATCTAGTAAATGGCAGATACTGTCTGTCTACTTTGACTAGTCCTTGTCTACAGTTCCTCCTGAGCTTCTGACATGGGGTCAGAGTATACTTGTAGCCTGGCTAGTGTGATTTAGCAGGGGAAGAGGTTCTTGTTGCTTCAGTCTGGATCCGTGTCCCTCCCTGTATAGGGTATAAATGTCTATGCAGATCTATCCTCCCATTGATAGAAGCCTGCTTTTCTTCATGGTGACTGGGTGGTACTGCTGTAAGACTTCAGGGATAAGCATTCTTTCCCAGCATTCAGTGAGGCTACAGATCCTTGTGTGGGACTTTGCCAGGTGTTAATCTGCTTCGAGCTTTCTAGGCCCCAACAGCCTTGCTCAGAGGCTTCAGCCACACCTATCTGAGCCTTCCTCCAGCCATACTGCTGATCCTTGTCACAAGATAGGACTAGGGAAGGCTGCTCCTCCACCATCCTCCAGCTACAGCCACTGCCTTTCTTAATGAGCCATCAGATCTAGAAACAGCAGAGCCTGACATATTAGGAGCCTGTAAACATTGGTGGGTTCTTGGATGAGGGTCCCACATAGGAGCAGGCAAGCTTTTCCCATGCTGAAGTCTGTCTTAGTTACTATTCTGTTGCTTTGAAGAGAGTGTGACCAAGGCAACTCTTATAAAAGAAAGTATTTAATTGGTGACTTGCTTACAGTTTTAGGCTAGTCTATACTCATCATGGCAGGAAGCTGATAGGTATGGCACTGGAACAGTAGCTGAGATCTTTACATCCTGAACCTGAACTGCAGGTTCAGAGAGAGGGGGAGAGAGAGCGTACCTGTCCAGGCTTTTGAAACCTCAAAGTTCCCCTCTCAGTGACACACCTCCTCCAGCAAGACCACACTCCTAATTTTTCTAAACAGTTCAAATAACTGGTGACTAAATATTCAAATATATGAAGGAGCCCTTCTCATTCTAGTCACTACAGAGCCCTTATCATGTTTCTGGATTGAATGTTTGGGCCCCATTTGATTGGGAGCAGAAGTAAGAGCAACTGCTTTACTACAAGGCTAAGATAATGTGTTTGCAGAGGCCCAGGCCTGGGGGCATGGGGAAATTGGTTATCCATGTCTGGGCAACAGAGCCCTCCATGAGTCTGTGCTGTCCCATATGTTGCCATTATGGATTGATTCTGACACAGAGCTGAGTCCCAGGTATGTTGTGCAGCTCTTTCCCTCAGAGCTTTTTAGGGGCAAGGAAATAGGGCTATCTCTGTTTGACTTCAGCCAAATAGCAGATTGCCCCCATCCCTGAAGGAAAGTACCCGAAGGTCCTCATAGAGGGAAGAGAAGGGGTTCAGGCTGGAATCCCAGACAGATGTTTGATCTCACTCTAACTGGGGAAGGCCATACATAGTAACCCGAGGTAGGTATGCTTGTCTTGTCACAGGACTGACCAGCTGGGTATGTTTACACACAAGGAGTTTGAAAAACTGGCCCCTGTACTAGATGGCTTCAGCCTCATGACATACGACTACTCCACATCACAACAGTGAGTATGCACTGGTAGGACGCTATAGGTACAGGGAGGGAGTCTTCGGGAAGACTCAGACCTGCACCTTGGTCTCTTGAGCAGACATCTGCCTATGGGCTCTGTGGCTCTGCACATATGAACAGTCACTTTCTCTGCACCTGAATGCTGCCAGATGGAAGCAGATGGTGTTGGGCCTCATTCTCAGAAGAGGTGATTCTTTGGGCAGTCTCTCCCTAGGAGGTGCTTCATTACCAGTAACATAGGCATAGTGTGTCTGCTACTTCTGTTTTCCTTGGGCCTTGGCCCCAGCTGCATGTCTACTAACCCTTTCTTGCCCAGTATTTCAGACCTGTTCCTACTGCTCTAGGGATGAGGAGGTTACACATTAGTACTCTGTCCCATTCAAGGCACCTGTGGGTCCCATCAAAAAGTGCCAGGACCACTTTGCCTGTGGTACTTCGTTGATATGTTTATGGTTTAAAAAAATTGTAACGTGTTCAGAGTCTCATTTTTCTAAGATTTATTTTGTTGTTTTTAATTATACATATGTGTGTGTGTGTTTGGGGGTATAAGCATGTGTGTGGGTTCTCAAGGAGGCCAGAGGTGTCAGATCCCCTGGAGCTGGAGTTACAGGCACTTTTGAGCCTCTGGATGTGGTTGCTTGGAACTGAACTCAGAGCAAGAGCAGTGTAAACTCTTAACTGCTGAGCTATCTTTCCAGCCCTGATTTTTTTTTTTTTTTTTTTAAGACAGGGTTTCTCGCCGGGCGGTGGTGGCACACACCTTTAATCCCAGCACTCGGGAGGCAGAGGCAGGCGGATCTTTGTGAGTTTGAGACCAGCCTGGTCTACAAGCGCTAGTTCCAGCGCAGGCTCCAAAGCCACAGAGAAACCCTGTCTCGAAAAAACCAAAAAAAAGACAAGGTTTCTCTGTGTAGCACTGACTGTCCTGGAGCTCACCATGTAGACCAGGCTGGCCTTGAGCTCACAGAGATTGCCTGCTTCTGCCTCTTACATGCTGGGGTTAGAGGTGTGCACCACTATCCCTGGCATCCCCATTCTTGAGAGGCATTTGCTATAACACCGAAGGAAATGGGTCCAAGTGGATAACTTAGAGGACCAGACTCTAGTCAGACACAGGGCTTCTTGCCGGCTTCTAAGAGTGGCCCCATTCTCCATTTAACTTGCAGGCCTGGCCCTAATGCTCCATTGTCATGGATTCGAGCCTGTGTCCAAGTCCTAGACCCCAAGTCACAGTGGCGAAGCAAGATCCTCCTGGGTTTGAACTTCTATGGCATGGATTATGCAGCCTCCAAGGATGCCCGTGAGCCTGTCATTGGAGCCAGGTGAGCCCAGGGCCCTCCGGGTCACATTCCAGGTGTGGTTAGTCATAGAGGTGTGGGTTTCAATCCCTGGGAAAAGGGAGAAAAGTTGGGACTGAGAAGGTTAGGGGTAGGTTCCTTTGGGCTTTGCAGACTGTGGGGTCTGAGATATGGGTTGAACAGAAAGCCTCAGTTCTCTGTTGGACATACCCCAGACCTGTGAGGGCTAGCACCTTCCCAACAGTGTTGGTGTCATCGCCAAGGGTCTGCATCTGTGGTGCAGTTGTCCTGCCATTGGGGACAGGGTTGGATGTGACATGGTTTTGTGCATGGTTCATCTGGGCTGCACCTGTGTCATGTGGGCATGGCCAAGACTACCTCCTTTCTGGTCCCATCATTTCCTCCATTTAGGGTCTCCTCCAACATCTTGGCTCTGTGGTTCTAGTAGTGTGAGGCCAAGCATCTGTGTGTTAAAGGATTGCTTCCACTTTGTCCCTGTGTTTTTCCTGTGTGCTCATTCCCCACTGCCTCCAAGCTACTGTTGGGTCTCAGCAGTCTGGTCAGCTCCATCTGTGTCACCTGTGCTCAGTGTTCATTGAGCTCTCCATGGACTGTGCACTCACATTTTTTATTCTTTTTCGAGACACAGTTTCTCTGTGTAGCCCTGGCTCACCTGGAACTTGATTTGTAGACCAGGCTGGGCTTAATTAAACTCAAGAGATTCACCTGCCTATGCCTCCTGAGTGCTGGGATTAAAAGTGTGTGCCACCACCACCTAGCCACACTCAAAGCTTTTTACCAGATTTGGAAAGTATTTGTTAATTTCCTCTACTTTTCTTCCCTCTCTGCTTCCTCAGACAAGAATGTCTGTGGTACGTGCTGGCCTGATTAGCTTGTCCCTTGGCTCCTGAGGTGTGTTAGACTTCTAATGGTTTTATTTTAATTTCGGTTGCTTTTTATTGCTGTCTCTGAAGCTGGGTTTTTTTTTTCTTTAAAATATTTATTTAGTATGATACTGTGTTCTGCCTACTTGTATGCCTGCAGATCAGAAGAGGGCACCAGATTTCATTGCAGGTAGTTGTGAGCCACCTTGTGGTTACTGAACTCAGGACCTTTGGGAGAATAGCCAGTGCTCTTAACCTCTGAGCCATCTTGCTCCAGCCCCTGAAACTGGTTTCTTTTGCCATTCCCTCTTTGCTGTTAACTCTACCCCAGTCCTTTTTGTCTCACATCTATGAGTTTTCTAGTTCTTCTTTGTTTGTTTTGATTTTGGTTTTTCAAGACAGGGTTTCTCTGTAGCTTTGGAGCCTATCCTGGAACTAGCTCTTGTAGACCAGGCTGGCCTTGAACTCACAGAGATCCGCTTGCCTATGCCTCCTGACTACTGGGATTAAAGGCATGTGCCACCACTGCCCGGCTTCTAGTTTTTATTTTACATCTCTGTAGATTCGTTTGTGATAATGCTTAGGGTCACCTTCTGAGAATTCTTTTTTTGTTTGTTTGTTTGTTTGTTCTGTTTTTTCAAAACTGTTTCTCTGTAGCTTTGGAGCCTGTCCTGGAACTAGCTCTTGTAGACCAGGCTGGCCTCGAACTCACAGAGATCCACCTGCCTCTGCCTCCCGAGTGCTGGGATTAAAGGCATGCGCCACCACCACCCAGCTACCTTCTGAGAATTCTGACTTCTGGGTCAGAATTGGCCTCCACTGGTGAGTTCTCTCTCAGTGGGGGTGTGAAGGGGTGGAGACTGTTGTGTAACTTCCTCTGAGGTATCAAATGTGCTGAATTTTACTATTGAATGCTAGATATTTTAGCATTCATACAAATCTGGGGCCTTTGTTCGGGGTTCAGCTAGTTGCTTCGAAACCTAACTAGCCATGATGGTGCATACCTTTAATTCCAGTACTTGGAAGGCTGAGACAGGTAGATTTCTGTGAGTTTTGGGACAGTCTGGTTTATATAGCAAGTTCCAGGCCAGCCAGGAATACTGAGACCCTATTTCAAACAAAAAGAAGCCATTTAAACTACCCACTTTCAGCCAGGCAGTGGGTAACACGCACTTTTAATTCCAGCACTCAGAGGCAGAGGCAGGCAGATCTCTGTGAGTTCAAGGCCAGCCTGGTCTACAAGAGCTAGTTCCTTGTAGACCAAAGCTACACAGAGAAACCCTGACCCAAGAAACCAAAAATAAAATTTAAAAGTTAAATAAATAAATAAACAAACAAACTACCCACTTTCCTAGTGACTTTCCATGGAGAATGCTGTCCAGAAACTGAGATTTGGTTGTCATTGCCCCCTGGGTGCAGCTTTCCTGGCAGTTTCTGTAGAACCCCTAGGCACGTCTGTGGAGGGCACAATACACATCACCAAGGGCAAATGAGCAGAAGTCAGGCTACCTGCTTGTGCTGAGTGCTGATACTCTATTCAGTCTCTGCTCCAAGGTTTCTCTCCATCTTAGCTCCAAGACAAAGACAAAGGTGACTTCAGAGGTGACTTGGTTGGCCTTTGTAGTGACTGGAAAAGTTGGAACACTTCTCTGCGGCCCCTGGTTGTTTGTATTTTGTGGAAGTACACTCATCAAAACTAAGACCATTTCTCATCCAACCACTCTTGTATTGGTCTCTCCATGGCAGAGCATTAGGGTGAGCAGTGATTCAAAGCCATGGGTGGGAGTTCTGTCTTCCCAACACATCCGTGCTCCTCTATATCCATGCAAGTGTTCCTGGCAACAGCAGTTCATCACAGACTTGAGTTCTCCTGGCCTTGCTTTGTGTCGTGAACCTAGGTCTAATAGCAGACAAGGAAGGGCAGGGTTTGCTGTCTGAGAATGACCTTACACATGGGGCAGACAGGGTGGGAAGTTGGTCCAGGCCTTGGTGGCTGGCCACCTGCTGTTTTGCAGTAGATTGTTGAAAAGTCAGCCTCTCACAGCTATGTCCTGTGCCTGAAGATGTGTGTGACAGGAACTAGACATGGGTTGCCACACAGGTGACGACTACTCCTGCTCCACTTGGGAGCACACATATCTACACACGCTGTTCTTAGCCTCTGGCCTATCAGGATTTGCTCAGCTGGGGAAGGAAGGTACTACCTCTCATTCCTCATCTCGCTAATGGCTCCTGTGAGGCAGGATGAGGGCATGTATGGTCGAACCTGGACATGGACCTTCCCAAGGGAAACAATTAGGCAAAGAAAGTGGTTCCCCTGAGCTAGGCCTGGCCAACTGATTGCTTTTGCCAGCCTGCTTGTCCAGAAAGATGCTGCCTGCCCAGCCTCACCTTGTCAGGGCTGCAGTATAGATGTCCGCTCAGCAGGGCCACTTCCCCCAAGGCTGGAATAAATAACCAGCCAGACTTACACAGACATCCTCATGGCTGCAGAACCAGCCAGAGCACTGACCCTGCATAGCTAACTTCTGCCTCAAGGAAACATGTGCCCCTGACCTTGGTTTGGTCTATGGGGCTGACCTGCAGGGAGAGAGACCTAGGAGGACACAGCAATAATGCCCCACAGGCCCTGCTGCCTGCAGGTAGTTTTATGCTTGGTGTCTGCTAGAGCCTTTTCTTGGGAGATCTCTGGCTCAGGACTGCTGATGTTCCCTGAGTGGGAACTCAGTTGTTGCCAGGCTTTCAAATCCACAGAATACCCTTCCTGATGTCACCTCACCCCCAGTGACATCTGACCCTTCCTGCAGACAAGCTTCCTATGCTTACTCCTTACACCACTCCTTAGAACCTGTCCTAACACGCCATGGTTGTGCCTCAGCTGTGTGGTGTCCACTCTTGACTCAGAATTCAGCTTTCTAGGAGCACAGGGTGAGATAGGCTTCCTATTTGGGGGTGTCCTGTGGGGTCTTCTTCCAGTGCCTGAACTGGGGTTACTCATCCTTTTCTCCAGAAATGCTGTGTTTTCAGCTCAGAGCCTTCCCTCACCCTCTGCCTTCATCTTCTGCTGTTGACACCAACTTTGTTTCTTACTGATGTCACTGTCAACTGCAGTTGGACCTGTGCCTTGGGTAAAGCAAATTGCTGCTCCCAGCCCATACATACTTGTGTGCTTATGCCCAACAACATTGTTCACAGGGTCCCCTCCCAGGCCATGTTGTTCCAAAGTGAAGAACTCTCATCCTTTCATCCTGTATCTCTTCTACTGGGATGTGTGCAAGGCAAGGTGGCAAGACAGGATGAATCCAGTACTGTGGCTCTTCTGTGTCCCTGCTGTCACAGAAACTATGTGTTCTCGTCCTTATCTCATTCTCCTTGTTCTTGTTTCCTTTTGTTTTGGAGATAATCATGCTCTGTAGCCCATGCTGGCCCAGAACTTACTCTGTAGCTCAGGCTAACTTAAGTCTAAGGACAGTACTCATGTTTCAAACCTTTGAGCTAGCTCCAGTTCTCAGATCTTATTTTCTATTTAGTTTGTTCTCCCAAATTCCAAGCATTATCTGACAACCAGTGCTGGGGTGAAGGGTTCCTTCTCCTTGAGATTCCCCAGGCTGTGATGTAGGCACCCTGGCTTTAAGTGGCTTTCACTGACCAAGGTTAGACCTCAGACATGAGTTCCTCTGCCAAGACAGGTAGTCAGTAGATCAGGCTAGTCAGCAGTTCTTGTCTCCATAGAATAGACAGTACTCCATGGGGGGGGGGCATACCACAGACATGAGAAACCCCTAGAGGGGACTGTGTATCTGCTGAGAAGCCAATGGAGATTCGCCTTGGAGTGTGAGACCTTTAAACCTATGAAGCCATGAATGTCTGACTCAAGGTTTTGCTGTCACAGGGAAGGTTTGGGGGTGGCTCTGCCATTCAGCTGCCATCTCCTCCCAAGAGATGTGGGTGAACCTCATTCTTCCTTCTGCCTAGGGCCCAACCCTGGCTGCTGCTCACCCACCAAATTTTCTTAGATTTGTGTGTGAGGTTAAGGGGGCCTGTCGTAGACAGGGCCTCTACAAGGGTTTTCATTGACTTTTCTTCCCAAAGCAGAATTTCTTTCAGATTGATGGCACAGGGGATCATGGGGCCATAGTCTCTTCCCTGTTGTGGTTCAACCCCTCTGATGGAGCTGAATCCACATAAGCGAGGTAGCCATGAGGCAAACAGGCCTGTCTCCTGCTGACAAAACCCAACTGCAATCTCCTAGGCCCCCAGGCCAGGGACAGCGTCTAGGCCCTAGATTCTGGGGGAAGGTGTTAGGGACAGACTGACTAGGGTCTAGCTGCTCCTCAAGAACACAGCTTAGCAGGATGCAGCCCTATCATGTCAGTCACCTGGACGACCTGGGCGAGATGCAGGTGAGCTTCTTCAGTTCTTTGGGATTCAGTTGACCTTTTTGTGAGAATCCAAGGAGGGTCTCAGGACGATCTGCCAGCTTACCTTAGCCTCCATCACAGAGCCCTAGTCCTCTCCAAGGAGACATGGTTCAGCCTCCTACCATCTGCTCAGCTGTAGATGGAGCCAAGGCTCTGAGATGGGGTGATTAGTCACCTCTCTCAAGCCAGTGCCTGTGGTATGTTTGTCTCTACTAGCCAGGCAGACATTTGTGCCCAATGGTGGGATCTACAGAGTAGTGTCCCTTTTCTATATGACCAGGACTCCTAAGGAAGCTCTGGGATGGCCTGCTCATTGCCTGTTTTTAGAGTTATGGCACCCCTCACAGTAGCAGAAACTGAGGTTCTGGTCCTGGTCCCCTCACTTGGCTAACTCAGCATTAAGTAAGATGATTAAGCATTACAGCCACTGCACATACACTTACTGGACAGCTATCTTCTCCCTTCTACCCCATGTAAGCTGAACTCACCTGGACTGTGTCTACCCCTCCTCGGCTCCACCCTGCCTCCAGGCCATAGAATAGTGATGAGCCGTAGTCCTAGTTTACTCGCTGACTTGATGAATCAAGGCCAGCTGGCCAGGAAGTGTGTGGGCTCCTCCCAGCATGGGCTGTGGATGCTCCTAACATGGTGATGCTATAATTATCCTGTGATACATTTGGAAGCCATCATGGTCCAGGCAGCCTGTCAAATAGAGAGCCAGCCTTGGTGCTAATGATTATCTCTACTCTGTGATGCCAAGGCAAGTTCCTTCCATTGTCAGTATATCTGATAACTTTATGTCCTGTGGTGAGAAGACCTAATAACTATGGCAAAGCTAGAAGCCAGATGAAGATAAGGCCTGGCGGCATGGTCCTCATTTCTACCCACCTTGCATATGCATCTCTCATGGTAGACAACCCAAGAGAGATCCTGGGCCACCTCTCTGAGTTCCTCCTTGCTCAGCCCCAGCTGACTTTTGCATATCAATGTGTCCATAACATTCTGACCAAACCTGCTTCTACAGCCCTGCTTTTTGTTGTGTTTATGAAACTATTTGGGAATGGGAAAGCACATGTATGCCATGGCACTTGTGTGGAGGTCAGAGAACATGCAGAAGTTGGTTCTCTCCTTTCACTGTATGGGTTCTGGGGATCAAACTTGGGTCATCTGGCTTGGTGGCAAGAACCTTCACCCATGAGCCATCTCACTGGCCCTGTTTTTTTTCTTTTTTGGGGGTGCGGGGGAGGCTCAAGACAGGGTTTCTCTGTAACAGTACTGACTGTGCTGGAACTTGCTTTTGTAGACAGGTTGGCCTCAAACTCACAGAGTCCGCCTACCTCTGCCTCCCAAGTGCTGGGTTTAAAGATGTGTGCCACTGCCGCCTGGCCCTGATTGTTTCTGAAATTAATTTTTATTTTTTATTTTATGTGCATTGGTGTTTTGCCAGCATGTCTGTGTAAGAGTGTCAATTCTTGGAATTACAGACAGTTGAGAGCTGCCATATGGGTGCTGGAATTGAACCCAGGTCCTCTAGAACAACAGTTAGTGCTCTTAACCACTGAGTCATCTCTCCAACCCCTTAAATTAATTTTTAATTTGTTTTTATTTTTGATTATGTGTATTGTGATGGGGCTGTGTGTATGAATACAAGTGTCAGAGGTTATCAGATGCCACAGGAGCTGTGGTTAGAGGTGGGTGTGTGGGTATTGGAAACTGAATTTGGGTTCTTAATTGCTGAGCCACCAGTCCAACCTCTATTTTTTGTTTGTTTCTGTTTTTTGAGACAGGGTTTCTCTGTGTAGCCCTGGCTGCCCTGAAACTCAACTCTATAGACCACACTGGCTTCAAACTCAGAGATCCACTTGTCTCTATATCCTGAGTACTGGGATTAAAGGAGTGTGCCACCACTGCCTGCTTCCAGTTCGTTTTTTTTAAGTGAATTTTAAAAAGTTTTCTTAAATGTATATATTGTATATTGAGCGTTTTCTGCTTCTTGTCCTTATCCTCCTTTTCCTCACCCCTTCTGCCTGTTTTTAGTCTCTCCTGCCCCCTAGACAATTGGACTTCAGCTTTGTGTGTGTGTGTGTGTGTGTGTGTGTGTGTGTGTGTGTGTGTGTGTGTGATTTTATATGGCTACATAAAATTTAGGGATCACAAATAAGAGAAAACATAATACTTCTCTGAGAGTGACTTAATTCACTAAAATGATTATCTCTGATTGCATTAATTTTCCTGTAAATAATGTGGTTTGATTTTCTGTTTGACAGTCCTGGTTTTTAGGAGACTTCTTGAGCAGATCCAAGAAAAAGGCTTTTTGTCACCTGCCAGCTCTGCATGGTCAGCCTGTGACACTGGCCTCGCTCAAGGCCTTTCTGCAGTTGGCCCTCAGCTCAGGTGCCATATGAGTGATACCCTAGGGAAATGATAGGTCTCCCTCTGGACTGAGCCTGTAGGGTTGGGCCCTGGGCAGGTCAGTGGGGTGGAAATGCCAGACCTTCTGTCCTATAAGGGTGACTACAGCATAGCTTTAAAAAATTTACTTTTGAGTTAAGAACTCACTGTTCTTCCAGAGGACCCTGGTTCAATTCCCAGCACCCACATGGCAGCTCACAACTATCTGGGTTCTGACACACTTACATGGACATACATGCAGGTAAAACACCAATGAACATAAAATAAATAAATCACAAGTAAAAGCAGGGCAGTGGGCAGGTAGATCCTGTGAGTTTGAAGCCAGCCTGGTCTACAGAGCTAGTTCCAGACAGCCAAGGCTACACAGAGAAACCCATCTTGAGAAAACAAAACAAAGATTTACTTATTTATATTTTATTTATTTTTTTTTAAAAAAATCACTTTATTGTGTGGGTGTATGTATGCATGTATGCCTAGGCACCACATGCATTCCTGGTGCCCACGGAGGCCAGAAGAGAGTACTGGATCTCCTGTAACTGGAGTTTCAGACAGTTGTGAGTTGCCATGTGAGTACTAGGATTTGAACCCTGGTCCTCTGGAAAAACAGCCAGTGCTCATAACTGCTCGGCCATCTCTCCAGCCCCTATTTATTTATCCATATGTATATGTGTGTTCTATCTGCATGTATGTATGTGTACTGTGTGTATGTCTAATGTTCACAGACATAAGAAAAGAAATCCAAAACTGAAACTACAATTATGGAGAGTTGTGAGCTACTATGTGGTTACCAGAAACCAATCTTGGGTCCTCTGCAAGAGCAGTAATGTTGACAGAGGTTTCTGTCCCACCCAGTCCTGCAGCTGTCAGTCCCAGAGAAGACACACAGAGGTCTACATTAATCATAAACTAGTTGGCCTATTAGCTCAGGCTTCTTATTAACTCTTATAACTTACATTAACCCAAAATTCTTATCAGTGTTAGCCACGTGGCTTGGTACCTTTTATCAGTGAGGCATTCTCATCTTGCTTCCTCTTATTCTGAGAGATGACTGCAAACTCAGCCTTTCCTGTTCCCAGAATTCTACTGTTCTCATCACCCTGCCTAAATTCCTGCCTGGCTACTGGCCAATCAGCATTTTATTAAAGCAATACACTATAAGTGACAGGGTACAAGACCACTGTGTTACTGTTTTAATTAATTATCACCCAAACTAGCTATATTTAAGACATACAGTTTAATAGAAAAGGAACACACACAGATTTACAATACCGGACTCTGGAACCGTGCTTCTCCAAAGATGCCGGCAGACCCGCTATCCGCAGAGAGCGCTTACCACGTGAATCTACCCTTTTATACCTAATTGGGACCTGATGGTCCAACCCCTAGTAATTAGCTAACAGCTAATTAGGGGTGGAATAATTAGCTAATGGTGGGGTGTGGCTATAAGCCTGATAGGCTAGGACCATTCCCCTTCACCATTGTCCCACAACACAGTTAGTGCTCTTAACTACTGAACCATCTCTCTAGCCTGCCCCAACATAGCTTTTGTTGGTACTGACCTGGCAGTGTGTCTAGCTGTAGTCAGTTCTTCATGGAGCTGTCAGAGAGCCATATACGGATGAACCAGAAAGGACCAGTGTCACAGTGTGAGTTGTGTGTGGTTGAACCTTGTCTGAGTTATCACTCTAGGCCCTACCATGGAGACTGAGGGTCCCACTGTTGATTTGGTCTGAGACTGGGAGTTCCTTCCCGATCTCTGAGCAGTCTTGTCCTCTGGCCCTGTCCATTAATCACAGTGCACTCATTAGGCTCTGGGTCAGGAAGACCTGAGAACCTTTTTATCACTGGAAACATCCTCTGTCCCTGTGCTCTGAGCTCCTCTGGGAAGTATCTAGGTAGATTTTCACACATGTTTCCATCAGCACTGCTGACTCCTTCATCTGAGGCCTTGTGTCATATCATTACCCCCCCCATTTCAGAGTGTGCAAATAATATATTCATAAAAGTGCATAACTCTCTACAATTCCAGAACATTTCATTAACCCCCAAAGAAGCCTTTTACCCCTTACTAGACATGCCTCAATCTCCTCAGTTCCTGTTGACCCCTACCCTGGGTCATGTCCCTGAAGATTTGCCTGTTGTGTTACATGAAAATGGAATCATTCACTATGTAGTTGAGGCTTTTCTTAGCTTATTGAAATGTCCAGTCCTTAATTCTCCTTCCTTGAAGTGGGTGTGTGTCTCTGAGCTGGTCCCAACCCCTAGACTCAGGTGATCTTCCTGGCTACAGGCATTCTAGCTTCTTCCGTCTTCAGTATTTACTGTATCTTCCTGTAGACTTCAAGTGGTGCCCGTGACCAGCGCTCCATGCTATCCTCTGTTTACCTTTTCTGTATCTCTTCTCACGGCACGTTTCCTGTCATCCTGCTTGCTTTTGCCTGAGTTCATAGAGGTGTGTGTGATCCTTGCTTTTGTGCCTAGGAACCGGGCCCTACAGGGCTCCAAGCCCAGGTCTTCATTTCTGCTGTGCTTGGGAATCGGAGTATAATTCTGAGTGTCTGTCCTGCACCCCACCCCCACCATCTCTTCCCATCCTACAGACATCTCTAGACTGACTTCTGTTACATGGTTATCATGGGTGGGCCTAGAAAGGAGGCGTGCACAGGAGGCCCTTGGCTATTGCTTCTGTCCTTGACAAATTGGGAGCTACACCTGGTTCTCAGAGCAGTCACACTTCCTTACACCTTCACCTGACTCTGAATTCTTTGTCCTCAGAGCCTGCTTAGGGAAGCAGTTCCTGGGGTTCATGCTGAAGGGAGGCATAGGGTCCTTCTCTTCTGATCACATCTGCTTCTGTAGGGTTGAGCATGCACACATACACTAGCTGAGAAGGAAGGGCCCAGTTCTCTAAAGTATACTGACTGAGACTCAGGAGTGGCAGTGTATGTGGCCACAGGCCCTATGACCTCTGCTGCAAGCTCTGCACATCTCTGGCTCTTCTAGAGAATATCTCAGCTTACCTTGGGTGGGAAGCCACAAACTATGTTAGTACCTTCATTGGCGTTTGAGTCAGGTGGCCAAGTAGTATTTGGTCCTCTTCAGGGAGCTGATCTCCACAAACCCCTTAATATTTCCTGAGTGATATCCCTCCTGAATAAGCACCTGTCCTTTGTTAAGTTTTTAGGAGGGACCAGTGAAGACCAGAAAGGCATAGAGAATAAGCTAAGTAGAATGTGTCCACAAATCCTACATGGTAACACAGGCCTGTGATCTTAGCACTCAGCAGGTGGATTGTGAGCTTGAGTCTGTCTCCAAAGTAAGTGCCCACAGAACCATAATGCAAGGTGGTTCTTGCTACACTGTGTAGGGAAGACTGCAGTTACTCAGGTTACCAGGTTACTGCCATGGACATGAAGAGGGTACCTCAGTGCCCTGCATCCATTCCCTGAGGGGTGGCTACCATTGACTCACCTTTCCCAGTACTGCCTCTGTCTTCATTTGCTGTGGTCTGCATGCCACTGAGGAACCAGTTCATATCAGAGTTGGGGTCTTGTCTCAGGAGCAGAAAAGACAACAGTGCTTTCCCAAGCCTGGGGAGGTGGAACTGTGACCACAAGCTACTACAAAAGAGCTCAGCTTGGGTTGAAGTGACTGTGAGCCAGGCTGTTTAGAGCTATTTGTTCCTTATTCGCTTTGGTCCTTATGTCTTATTTGGTGTCTAGGAGACCCTAATACTTGCACAGTAGCTCCCATTCCATGTGCCATGAAGCCAAGGCCATTCTCCAGGGACAGCCTCTGGAACACATCTGGATAAGATGACAGCTGTTCAAGTCTCCTAGATACCTTGGTGCTATTGGGACTCTACCCTGACCAGCACTGTAGCCTGCTTTTGTCAGGAGCCTAAGACAACTATAGCTCAGATCTAGAAGGCAGCTCCTCTGCTACTCTTATTCCTCTAACCCCCACATACTAGAGGTTTCTATGCCTCACAGATCAGCGTGCTAGAGCCTCTGCTGCCCACTGTGCTTCTCTCAGAACGCAGGCTAATAACCCCGAAGACCCTCCCACCTCAGGCTACAACCGCATGTACACTGTGACCGCGCTCCTCCATGATTTTGCCTGCTGGACCAGGGAGAACTCCCGGTTGTAGACAGAAGAGACTCTCCCAGGCCATCTATTAACATGCTTGTGGCCATGGCCTATAGCTGGTAGGGATGCTGCTCTGGTCTCAGATGTACAGCATGTGATGGACCATGTGCCCTGGGTCCTCCTGACCCTAGCAGTTGAGAACAAACCTTTCTTCAGGAGGGGCTGCACAATTTCAGCTCTGGAAATGAAGCAAGCCCCATCCCCACAACCCCGGGAAATGAAAGCCTGGGAGACTTAGCCTGTAAAAGCCAATGTTTCTGCCCACTGTCCAGGAGAAAGCCCTGTCCTTTAGTCCTTAGCTCACACTGGTAGAGCAGTTGAAATCCAGACACTGGGTAGCTTGTTATCTGGGCTCTGGTCAGAGCAAGTCAGCATAGCATCATCAGGTGGTCTGAGTGCTGAATCCTCCTAGGAGGCTCACAAACAGTGCTGTTTTGTAGTGCAGGACTTGTGTGCAGTGGAACCTTGAGGTCTGACCGCCCGAGCTTACTGGCTGAAAATAAAACTGAGTGCTGTTGGCTCACTGTGGACCTTTAGGGATAATGTATCCCTGACCCTTTCTGTGACAGCCACAGCCACATAGAAGCTGGGGCTTAGGAAAGGGCTAGGGTATATGACCAGCTCTCACACCCATACCCAATCTCTCCAGGTACATACAGATGCTGAAGGACCACAGACCCCGAGTGGTATGGGACAACCAGGCTGCGGAGCACTTCTTTGAGTACAAGAAGTGAGTGAATTGTGGCCAGCCATTTGTAGGCAGGAAGCCTTGTGGGGAGGACATTGATGAGGGAGCAGTGAGGGATGGGGAACATTAAGGGGCCAGAACTGGTAACCTTAACCCTGGTGGTAGACTGTAGTCCTCTGGCCTAGCCAGAAGGCAGGGTTCATGGTCCCATTTCTCCTGCAGGAATCGCGGCGGGAGGCATGTTGTCTTCTACCCAACTCTGAAGGTATGTGCCATGTGCTTTGGCTGTCAACCATCATGCTGTGGTGGGGGGGTGACAGTTTTGGCCAGATGACATTAATGGTACCAGTACTTGCCATCTACTTTGGAGGTCTGTCCTGTAGTCTTGATTCCACAACCCCGTCCAGGCCACACACTGTCCCCATGTTGAGGATGATTCTGGATACATTGTGGGGATAGTGAGAAAGTGGGTAGAGCAGGTGCCTACATCTCTGTCTGCCCACAGTCTCTGCAGGTGCGACTGGAGCTAGCCAGGGAGCTGGGCGTCGGGGTCTCCATCTGGGAGCTGGGCCAAGGCCTGGATTACTTCTATGACCTGCTGTAGACTGGACAGCAACACCCAAGTGACTATGGACTTTTCTAAGCCATGGAGTAACTGCTGAAATATAGGCCTCTTCTCTGTTTTCCGTGAGACATCTGCTATGGTCTTCAGCAGGGCCCACATGCGTGAGTGATTCTTGGCCCGGGCTAAGAATTGGGGCTCCTCCTACTCACTACTCATCGCTATTTCCCATCCCCTGGGACAGTCTGGCTCAGGACTCAGGTCTCCTGAATGCTTTGCAAGGCCTATGTTGGATGGGTTTAGAAGATGTGAACAATCACAGACTCTTCTAAAACCTGAAAAGGGCAGTACAGAGGGCCCTGCCCTCACACTACAGTCACCTGCCTGCCACAGACAGGTATGTGTCCCCACTGAGCTTGATGTGACCAGGTTGTGGGGCCATATTGGAAACTGGCCCATAACCCAGATGGTGTCCACCAGATGGCACAGGGATAGGGCATGCCTAGGGGGCAGCAGTAGGACTTTGTGGGCTGAGTGAGTCCAGAGGGTCTACTCTAGTGAACTGAGCCAATGCTGGGGAAATGTCTAAGAATCCTGAGGCACCAGCAGGTGAAGAGCAGCTGACCCTTATCACCTCACCTCTTTATTCCAAGTTCCTTTGTCCATCACTTGTGTCTGTGCCCCCTTGCCATCCCTGCTGGGTATGATCTTCAGGTACTGATCCCTGGTCCTACAGACCCTTGGGGGAAGCCTTCTAATCCACTAGCCAAGGCCCAAGTCATGGAGGCCAGAAACCCTGACCAGAACTCTGCCCTTTGAATTTCTGATACATAACTCAGGATCCTGAGGGTTAGGAATGAAGAGACACTAAGGCAACAGGCCCAGGCCTAACTCATAAGAGATATGACCAACCCTGTGCCTCTTGGTGTTGTTTTGGAATGGGTAAAGTCCCACCTAGTCATCAGTTGGGCTACTTACTGCTGGACTAGAAGTGGATCCTGGCCACTCAGTCAGCATAGCCAGGGCTGAGAACTTGGAGTGCTGGATCAGGGGATCGTAAGGTAGACAGACTCTGCCAGCTGATACTTACAGAGGCCTTGGGGGCTGCCCCTACCCCCCCCCCCGGCTCTGAGAGGGAGACATAGCCAGACCAGGACAAGGTCAGTGTGAGGGGACAGAGGCATCTTGGCCTCCCGTTCTATAGGAAGTGGTCGTCAGTGTGTTCATGTGCTGTGTTGTGTTACAGGAGTGGTAGGAGTTGGTACTGGCTGGCCAGTGACTGACTGGCCCTGGGTCTCTCCAGACTTGACTCCAAGGGTTTAGTGGATGGGAATACTCTGAATATAAGGACTGAGTGACAGCTGGGCATGGTGGCACATACCTTTAATCCCAGCAGATGCAGGCAGATCTCTGTGGGTTTGAGGCCACCCTAGTCTACAAAAACAAAGTGAGTGACATGGAGCTTACCTGGTTGCTGGCAGAGCACTGGAGAAGTAACAACAGCAGGCTGGGGAATATCCTGCTTTGAGCAGATGGAGTGACCAAGGTGGTATAGGGACAAGACAGTAGAGGTCGAGAGTGCCACAGGCACTGATTGGAATGGGGTAATGTTATCAAACAATGGCATAAATGGAAACTTTAGGTGAGTTCTCTAGGGCTACAGAAAATTGGGCAGGCCAGTTCATCTCTCGATTTCTTTTTCCTCATTGGTGCTGGAGATTGACCCCCATTAAGTGGTAAACTTCTGGTTCTGGGTTTGGATCAGTGAAATTAGGGTGTACCAAATGCTGTTTGAGAACTGACCAAGTGGTGGATAGAAATTCAGTCAGTAAAAGGCAAGCACTGTGGGCTGTTAGTGGCTATGGTGGTCTGGTGACCATGAGCCATCTCTGAGAGCTGCTTATCTTGGGGATGGGAAGAGCATCGTGGGACCTGAGTGAAGCGCAAAAGGGCCAAGGCTTTGAGCAGAGACAGCACGCCATGTATTCTGAATGCAGCTTCCTCTGGCCACCTATAAGTAAAAGGGTCTTTTGCTAATTTAGCAGCTTGTCTGGAGCAGCTGACTCCGTAGTAATTCTCAGATTCTTCAGGTCCTATGGCTTCCACTAGAGAGAGGACAGTGGGAAGCAAGGATTCAGCCCAGAGCCAGAGAATGGGAAGGGTAGCAGCAACCCCACAGATAAGCTGGTCAGGTGTCAGATTCTCTCCAGTGCATGTCACTCTCAGGTGTGAGAATCACAAGGATGACCCCTAATGAGAACTGTGTCGCAGAGTAGGCCTCTCAGACAGCAGGATGTAGGGACTGGGAGTCAGGTGCCTCACAGCTCCTGAGGGTCCTAGAAGGAGCTCACCTAAACACCCAGGGTACTAGTCCTATAGCCAGAGGCCCTCACCTAGGATTCTTCTTTACCCCTTGGTTAAGAAGACACAACTTTGATGCTTTAACTCTGGCCAGTAGCAAGGGCTCGTGTCTCCTAGAGTTGCTGTTTGCAGTCTATCTGTACTAATCCAAGGACAGTGTTCCTAGGACAGACATACAAGAGTGTCTGTGACATCCAGGAGAGATAGGAATAGACAGAGGCCATCTCTTCCCCCAACCTGCAGTGGGTCAGCAGTGCTCCCGACTCTGCTGATTCTTGACTAATGAAAGAACTTCCTCAGTTGGAGGCTGTGGCTGTACAATTTTTGTGTGTCCAGCTAGACACAGGGGCTGCTCATACTTTATTAAGATGCACCTGGTACCGCGCCACCATCATGGAATGTGAATCAATGGAACCTGGCCCTGCCTGGAGCACCAGGACCATGGTAAGCCTTGAGCAGACTGGGCCTGTCCCCAACCTGGCATCCATGCAAGGCTGGAGAGCCTATCCTGTGTGAATATTGGAAGATACATGGATATAAAAAGTGTTAAGGTTCCCTGGGCTCTTAGCCGTAGGTGCCATACTTGGCACCAATCCTATAACCTGGTGACTCTGCAGCCACCCAAGCAGAGGCCCCTTGGGTGCAGGGGTAGATCCTGGGTGCTTTGGCCTCAAGCTCGTCCCCCTGCATTCAGCAGAGCACCGAGTCCTGCATGGGAAGTGGGTGTGGACATCTTCCCACGGGCGGGGTCCTTTGGCAGAGAAGCAGAGGCTGTGAGACCTATGCGCAGTAGGTGTCCGCCTTTACCACCTGGCAGTACATGGTCATGGCGAAGGTGAGGCCCAGAATCTGTGGAGACAAGAGGTCACAGGCCTTTGCCCATAGGCAGAAGGGCCTGGGCTTCCTGGGGTAGCCTGGTATTACCCCACTCCTGCAACTCATGCCCAGGGTAAGTTGTGTTTTGCACTTTAGGTCACACTCCTCTCCAACCTGGCCTGAGCCAGACCATCTGCCTTACGGTACCACTTGTTCTAGCTGGAGCCAACTGGTGTCTTTGCCAGATGAATTATGGCTGCCCTGTAAGTCTGTCCCACTTAGCCTGGAGCGTCACACTGCCAACTCTCAGCACTTCTATAGATGGCTATGAACCTAGGAGGAGAGAGCAGGGCCTGGAAGCTGTAGGTTCTCAAGTGCCACCCTCATTCTGCATTGTGAAATCCTGTCACTACCAACCAGTATGGCTGCCTGGCTATGTTGATCCACTAGGTGACAGCAGACTCTGCACAGGGAGCACTGGGCAGCACTTAATCCTTGAGATACTAAAGGTCAACTCCCCTAGTGAACTTCCTCTGAGGCACCAGCTTCTTACAGTCTGCACTGTTACCTCCCTGCCCAGGTCACAGGCTCCTGAGGGTAAATTCTCTGCCATTGTGCTCCCTGGTCAAGATTCCCAGGCCCTGCCTGCTCACCTGCACCAGCGCCGTGCACAGTCCAAAGATGCCCACAGCTAGCAGGTTCTCCTGGAGCCAGGCCTTCACTGTCTCATAGCAGGGCTGCAGGAGAGCCAGGATCAGCTGGGGGAAACCCCACCTCTGCAGCCACCCAAAAGAGAAGGAAAAACTCCTTACCGATTTCCACCAGGTACCAGGTGCGTGTAACCCACAGCTGTCACTGAACTCCAGACAGCAGGAGTCAGGCACACGAGTGGTGTTGTATACCTCAAACCAATCAGTGTAATTGGAGACTCCACAGCAACGGAACTAGAAGCAGGAGGAAAGCAAAGGACTGGTGGAGAGGCAGCCACAACACCCACCCCCACTAGTCTGTCCCGCCATACCAAGAAGGCTGCCCAAGCCTCACATCAGTCTGGATGATGCTCCAGGCGTTGGTGAGGCCCACGTTGCCCTGTGTGCCATACAGATGCAGGCCCTTCTTCAGGTCTTGCTGGGCATAACTGTCGATCTGTTAACAGGCCACCAGTGAATACCCTCCACTTCAGTCCAAGGTGGACAGCATCCCTCAGCAATACCACATGCTCCTCCCAACTGAACCTCTTGCCTGTTTCCTGGGACTACCCACTACCCTACCAGGCCCAGGTTCATGTCCTCCCAGAACTGCAAGGACCCTGGTGCAGGCCTTTGTCCTCTCATCTCTGTAGGCCTCCTCTTGTTGGCTAGGGGAGGACTACAGTCCTGCTAGTACAAGCAGGCATGTCTGCTCTACAGCTGAGGGGATGGGCATCATTCCTAGATCTCCAGTAAAGAAGCTAGGACACTGAAGAAGGCAACCCCCAGCCTGTACATGGAGCTTTCTGTAGTCCTTTACAGGGACACAGGAGCTTGGAACACAGCACTAGCTATAACTCAAGATCCCAGATTTTCAGTAAACTCACCCAACTGTGTGACCAGACAGATAGGTAAGGGAAACAACACATGGCACACAGTAAGCTGCAGCTGCAGGTTGGGGTGGCTGGGACAGTGTACACTTAGCAACCTGCACTCACTAGAGGGCCCAGGCTTAGGATCCTAGGAATTAAGAGTGCTGTTGTGCCACCCATACAACCAGAGGCACAGACAGATCCCTGGGCACTGTGTCTACACTCAGTCTCCCAGCACCCCGTGTGCTGTCCATTCGCAGCAACATACCTTGTCACTGTAGGCAAAGAAGAGCACAGCAATGGTGGCTTCCAGCAGAAACACCAGCAGCAGCAGCACAAAGAACTGTAGAGAGGATGTCCCTTAGTCACATCCTGTTCCTGGAGAGCCCCATGCCATCCCCCTGGGTCTATGTGGCTACTGGCCTGGATTCTAGCCCCATGCATAATTTAAATAAACATCCCCATGTGGGTATATATCCCTATTTCCCAGGCTCCTGCCCTGATACCTCTGTTTGGGTCTCCCCTCTACACGCGCCCCTTTCTACGATATGTTAGGCAAGTACTCTACTTTGAGCTCCCAAGCCAGGCTGTGGTGGGGCACGCCTTTAATCCCAGCACTCGGGAGGCAGAAGCAGGTGGATCTCTGTGAGTTCGAGCCCAGCCTGGTCTACAGGAGCTAGTTTCAGGACAGCTAGGGCTGCAACACAGAGAAACCCTGTCTCAAAAAATAAAAATAAAAGAGATCCCAAGTATCACCTATTAGAGGCCTGTAAACATCCTGCAGTACCCCCTTTAGGGGCAGAAGAGAGAATAGTTTGTCTCTACAAGAGACTGAAGCACTGAGCAAAATCCTACCCCAGGTAGAGGAAAGGAACCATTCAAAGCCTCTTGACATGGAGCTTAAGTCCACCTGCCCTGCCGCTCGAGCCTGTCAGGAACATTAATTTGTAAGAGCCTCCAGGAGCCCTTTCCTAGTTACCTGTGATTAACTTTATAAACTGTGGAGGAGGAAATAGCTTCCTTGCCATAAATATATTGCCAAGGCCAATTGGTGCTGTGAGATTTCCACAGAGGGTAGGGCCAGGGGCAAGTTGGAGCCACCACACAGATGAGTCTCAGAACAGTCTGGTAAAGGCGACATGTGGGCATGCCTAAGTTCTTGGGTGTATGCCTTGTCCCTCCAAGTGGTGGTGTGTGGTGCTGGGACTCAAATCTAGAACCCCATGCATATCATAGCATTCTTCTCTAGTGCCCTCCTCCTTTAAACTTTATTTAAGACAGGGTCTTACTCTGTACCCCAGACTAGCCTGGAACTCAAGGTTGTCCAGCCTCAGCCCCAATCCCAGCTGGCCTGGAAGACCCCACAGAGCCCCCTGGTGCTGGACAGGCCCCAGAAGTGGCACCAAGAGCCACAAAGAGGGGCCCAACACACTCACAGTGAGCAGTAGGCACTTGTTCTCCTTGAGGGCCCCAATGCAGCCCACGAAGCCGATGGCCATGACGAAGGTACCAGTGACGATGAGTAGATTGGCAGCTGACAAGGATGGGAATGAGGATGACAGGGTGGCAAAGTTTCCCTGTGTGGCAGCTAACCAGATGCCAACGCCCAGGACACCACAGCCACCCAGCTAGAACCGTGGCAATGTAGAAAGAGAGAAAAAAAGGGTGAGGTGACTGGGAGGGATCCTGACCCCCAGGGCAGGGCTCCACTCACAAACTCAGGCCAACATTGTCAGCCTGGGAACCACTGGAAACATCTTAATTCCTATGACAGGGCACCACGCCTCAAGTCCCGTCCCCGCAATGACAGTGGCCTGTGACAGAGTACACCTCCTCATACAACCCCAGTGAGACTATGCCTTCAGATTCCTTGCAGGAAGCATCCACCAACCCAATGCCTGGCCAGAAGGGACTGAATCTCCTTGGGCCCTCTGATCCTACAACCTTCCTTCCCCACACCCTATGGAGGCCATGGCAGTTGAGTGGCCCACCCAGCCATGTGGCCCCTTGCCCTGGGCTACTCATAACCCTGAGCATGGAAAGCCCTGGCTCGGCACACTTCCGCTCATAATCAAGCTGCGGTAGCTCTTGGTACCAACCAGAGGACCTCACCAGAGCACCTGCTACTGCCCAGACATCCAAGTCTCCTGGAGCTTTATCACTTTTTTCATTTTTGTTTTGAGACAGGATTTCTCTGCAATCCTAGCTGTCCTGGAACTCAGAAATCCACTTGCTTCTGCCTCCCAAGTGCTGGGATTAAAGGTACATCCCACCCACTGGACTCTCATCACTCATTTTTATAAAAATCCAAATAAGAGAAAGCAGGGAAGAAAGGCATATGGTGGCTGACTCTACAGAGGGCTCATCATGGCATGGTGACAGAGACATCTAATCTGTCTCAGGGTATGGGGCTGCCATGGTGGTAGGGAAGCTACAGCTCCACCTCACCTGAGGTCTTGGACTCTGGTGTCATTTGGAGAGGAGAGAAGATATATTCCAGGAGGCTAGGGATGGACCACCAGCTGACAGACTCTGGGAAGAGGACTTGCAGCCCAACAAAGAACTGGACAGGGCATGGCACAGGAGCCCATGATGTGGGCTCTGACCCAAGGTTCTCAGTTCCAAGTAGCTCCTGGAGACACTACTATGGAGTCAGCAGGAAGCAAAGGGACCTGGGAAAGCTGGCCATATGGCATAAGGTGGCTGACTCTACAGAGGGCTCATCATCCAGGAGGAAGAATCAGGAAACCTGCCTTGGGGTGTGTGTGCATATGCCTTGGGTGACTTCTCCTTAGAGATACATGCTCACAGCCACACGGGAGCTCCGGCAGGCCAGTCTACAGAGATGCCTCCTTTATGGTTGGGACCTCTGCAGGACTGCCAGTGGTTGAGAGGTGATGTTGTCTATGGTGTTGATCAAGTAAAGCACCTGGAGGGGCCGGGCATCCCCATTCAACATGTGAGGAGTGTCCATTAAATGGAGATCTTGCCATGTGATGATCACCCAACCACAAGGCATAATATCATTCCACAAACCCAGAAAGCTGTTATATCTGGAAGGCTTCTCCATAGCAAACAAACAAGGCCTCTCCTGTGTCCATGGGTTTGTCCCATGATCTTCAGAAGGTCCCAAGCATCATGAGATCTTCCAGGATCCAGTAGTATGTCTCACAGGTTATGGAAGGACCTCCAGGGCCCCACACTACTAAGCAGAAGTGAATACCCTACCTGCTGCCTTGGACTGGATCAGAATTGCCAAGGCTATGAAGTTGTAAGAGCAGGACACCCCACGTTCACTCCACATTGTACCTGCCCTAGAAGAGCTGCAAGTCAAAAGCAGCAAGAGGCGTCAAGAGACACCAACCCATAGAGCTGACCTCAAGCATAACACTGCCCCAGAGGAGCCATGACCCCTCATGAGTCACATCTGGGAGGGCCACATTCAGACTGAGCACTCATGACGGCAGGTCCTTGAACAAGGGAAAGGGGAGATGTTGGTAAAACACAAGTGTCATTAAGACCCAAGCTGTCTGCACCATCCGCCTCTGCCTTCCAAAGACAGCAGACGGCTCGTGTCAGCAGGAAAGTGAGCTGTTAGAGTGCCCCTGACCCCACGGGACCGAGAAGGGCATAGAAAGGACACCGCTGTGCAAAGCAGCTGGCACCACTGGGGGTGGGGGAAGATGTCCCATTCCAGGAGGCCAGGAGGAGCAAGCTACAAGAGTGGAATGGCAAGAACCCCGAACCCCACACCCAAAAGAGAACCATTCTCCACCTACATGGTAAGACATGCTCCCCTCCACCCACAGACAGCAGGGAAAATATCCATTAACTACTACATAGCTTGTCACCCTCACTGAGAAAAACACAAACACCAGCCCAGATGCTCCTCACTGCCACCCAGAGGTGTCACATGCATTGTCACACATGAGCAGCACACGCAGAGCCCACCACCATTTCATGGGGCCACCACCCCTTTCACAGCTCGAGCCAATGCTACATGCATGGGTGCACTAATGAAAACGTGCATGTGCTAAGAGTACTGTACCTGTAATTTAAAAATGTTTTAATGCATGCAGATTTTAAAACATTTTGGCAGGAAAATTACAGCTTCAAAGATCAAAAGAAAAAGGGTCTGTTAGACTCAGAAGATGAGAAAAGCAGGACTTAGGGCTGAGCCCTGGAGGCCTGGAGCAAGGTCTCTCCTGAATCAGAACTGGGGATGGGGCTAAAACCCCTACCCCTAATCTACAAAGTTCCCCAGCATCCTGAGCCCCACTTCTAAGGCCGCTGGCTCACTCCTCTGAAGCTGTACTTCCAGGCTATAGAGGAGCCCTGGTGGGAGGCAAAGCCCACTCCCCACAGCAATCTAGAGAAGCTAGGGTCCTGAAGGGATAGTAGCTGGGAACATCACCCAGGGGCAGGACCTCCTGCCACCATGATCCTGCATCCTAACCTTCTGGCTCATATTCATGCAGCGTGCCTGGCCCCAAGCACAGCATATCTCAGCCACCTGCTAGGCACTCTGCTATGATGCCTGTGGCAGTCCAGGAAGTATAATGAGCTGTTACCCAGGTACCACCCAAACTTGTGCACTAGCCTCCAGCCCCTTGTATCAGCTTCAGGCTAATTGCCACATGGCACTGCTAATTGCCACAGGCCCACCAAATGTGCCTGTCCAGATCCACAGAGGTGAGTGCTAACAAGTCTCTATCTACCACCCCTCTAGCCATACAACTCAATGTGGCAGATGGCCGGGCAGCTAGCCATATCTTTGGTAGAGGTGGAAGGGCTGGGCCCCCTGTATAAACCAAGGCTTTGTCCAAAAGCCCCTCTCCTGCAGGCTGGCAGGAACCTTCCCCATCTTGGCTAGGACGTTGGTTATCCCAGTGGGGTGAGTTTGTGCCCTTAAAATTGAATGAATGCCTGGGGATGTACCTGAGTTAGAATGTTTGCCAAGTGTGCACTGGGTTAGACACCCAGCACCATATACACCATGTGTAGTAGTGCATGCCAGTATTCCTGGCTCTTTAAAGGTAGAAGCAGCAAGGTCAGGAGTTCAGTGTCATCATAAGTAAGGAAAGACTAAGTGAGACTGTCTCAAAATACTTTAAAAACATAACTTTGTTTCTTCCAGCTCAGGACACTGCTGGAGCCACCAACATCCCAAAGAACAAACTAGTCTGTGACTTTTTGTATGAGCAGTTCCCTGCCACCCCCATCACAAATATAGGCTGTTACAGGAAGTAGAGAGGTCCCCCAGTCCTGGTCCCAGTCCTGGTCCCCTCAGCGGCCAACAACAGGACCACTATTCATCAGATACCACCTCAGCTCATCCAAGGCAATAGACAACCAAGGGCCTAGCAAGGCGTGTGCGCTGCAACTTGCTGCTTGTGTGGTGGCAGATCCCTGTGCCTGGCAAGACCTTCCTGGGACTGCATAAGGCAGGTACTGAGGCTGTAATGGTGACAGCCCAGGCAGAGCAGGGCCATGGTGGGGCTCCAGTACCCTCCCTTAAGGAAAGAAAAGTAGAGCTTGACTCCTATGCCTCCTCCAGCTCAGGTCATCACAGGCCACCTGGGTGGGAGCTGAGGGACCCTGATCCATACACCTTTGGGTCACTTTGCATGATCCAGTGTGGTCAAGATGGAGAGTCTGAAATGCCAAGAATACAGGATTTTTGCCAGGCCAACACTCAGGAGGCAGAGGCAGGCGGATCTCAGTGAATGCGAGGCCAACCTGGTCTACAGAGCAAGTTCCAGGACAGCTAGGGCTGTTACACAGAGAAACCCTGTCCCAAAAAAGCAAACAAACAAATACAGGATCTTCTCGGGTCACACAGTGTCTGGGTAGCAGGCATGACTCTAACCATCTTGCCCGCCCAAACAGACACTGACCATACCATGAGGGGACAGCTGTACCTTGTGCTAGACTAAGGACTGGGGAGGGTTACCTGCCTGGAAGTACTACAGGAAGGGGCTCAGAGTGGTCAGTGCATTATGGGAGGAGCCATCCACATGGGCAAGGCCTGGCCAGCAGTGTCTCTGGCACCTGGATACAGAAGAGCCACAGAAACGCCCTGGCCTTGCTGAGGAGCTCAGCCCCATTCAGACTAGCCCATACACCACAGTAGCTGCCCAGGAAGGTGGATGAGTCCCTGAGCCCAGGGCAGGGGAGGGGAAGGCAAAGGAGAGAGGAGACAGGAAGAACCAGGCTTCACTGACTCCCTTCGATCCCAGGGGACCTCAACTTCCATTACAGGAAGAGCTTTGCTGGCAGAGGCCCAGCTGACAGTGCAGCCTCAGAGGCTTGAGACGGGGATCCCAGGGGGTGCTCAGTCCTCACTCCCACCGCCAGTGGCCAGCACCCAACACCACCTACCCACTCAACTGTGTTTAAGGGCCATGTACTTAGCCCACTTCCCCGAGGCACCCTCAACCCCAACCAGCTAGTCTTTGCCCTGTGAGCCAACTGCTCAGTAGAGTTGAGCGTCACTGCCCAGTGAAAGCCTATCTGCTGAAGGAGGGAATGGGCCTCTCAGGTCCCCACACAGGTCTAGGGGTCAGTGCAGCTCTGACCCTGATTGCCTGGTTAACTCTAATAGAGAAACTGAGTCAGGACACATAGCAGAGGCTGGGGTCCTGTCTGCTGATCATACATTATAAGTGCCAAGTGGGAGTCAAAGCCTCTCTTGCAAGAGTCATCAGGGGCTCAGGTAGGGGGTGCCCTGGCCCCCCCACCCACAGCCTGTCACCAGCAGGAGGGGGATTGAGTTCACAGATACCAGGGACAATGTGGACTGACATCATACTGTCCAGGCCAGATGGACGGACTCTCACACTTGCTAGCCCAGCTGGACTCTGCCAAGCCTAGCACAGGTCCGTCTAGGCAAAGCCATGTTATTCACAGCACCTTCACGTGGTTGCCTCTAACCCCTCACTGGGAAGCAAGCTGGAGGGAAAAGCCATGATGGTGTTGAGGCATGCACGCCTGTCTGCAAGGCTGAAGGTACATGTGGGTAAGAGGAGGGAACTGGGTTTCTCAGCACATGAATTGGGCTGGGAAGGGTTCTGATTGTTTCTTTCGCTGGAAGATGTTATCCGCTGGTCAGTGGAATGTGCCTGCTCAGTAGCAGCCTCCCCAAACCAAACACTACCCAGCCCCCACACTCTTGCTTCCTAACCCTCCTTCTGCCACTTCCGCTGCCTACTGTCATCATAGTGACCTACAGCTGTCATGTTCTGTTCACAATGCTACACCCATCTACTTGTCACATTGTCATTTGTACTTCTCAAGCCTTGTCCACCTGTCATACTGTTGCCTACAGTCACCCCCCCCTCCACTGTCCCAGTGTCAGAGGCACCCTGGTGCTCACTAAAGTCCCTCAAACAAAAGCATGCCCCTTACACAGGCTACTTACAGCTTCAGCCCACACCTACTGCTCATACCCACCTGATACGTGAGTACTCCCAGACCTGGCCCATCCCTTAGGAGCCTCTGGCAGAGACCTCTTGATGGGGGTGAGGGAAGATGGGATAGGTGGGGCAGCAGCCTCCCTGGTCTATTGCCCATAGGCAGCCCAGAGTCCCAGCAAATCCCAGCTCTATAAGAAAAGGGAGGTCAGGAAGGTGGACCTAGGTTTCTGCACATTTGACTTGAAGTGGACTGCATGCAAATGAGCAGCAAGTGGGGATCCCAGTGATGTCCCTTATCCTCCCACTCCCACACTCCCTCGCTCCCAACCATACCCCTCAACCTCAGCACACACACCCACTCTCAGAAAGTTGGCTCAGGAACCAAGGTAGAGAGTATGGAATGACCTTGGGTACCATTCTCCAAGCTTCCTAGCTAGTAAGTGAAGCGCCAGCTATGCCCAGGTAATAAAGGGTCACCTCTAATCAAACCCAGCATCCTCCACTTAGGCTCCAGGATCAGCCAAGCCCCAACACCAGATGGTAATCAGATATGACACTTACTGTGGAGCAGGGGGTGAGGGTGTGCAAACTGTCCTCTATCCAGAATGGAGGGGGCCATCTCCTGCTCTACCATAATGCAAGCCCCAACTGAACGTTACCCAATGTCTGAGCAACCTCAGCATACCCCAGCAAAAGTTGGAGTCTCTGCTGAGGTGGCAGGGAGCCAAATGTCACCCATGTCCGTGAAGAGTCCCCTTGGCCAGTGTCTGTGATATATTCCTAGGCCCTAATCGGTCGGGCAGTACATATACCCTTGATCTTCTCAGGACCTGGTGGGTCAATTTCCCAAAGGGGCAGTGCGTGAAAGGGGCGAGGGAAGGACGTAGGCTAAACAGGAAAGACCAGGAGGCAGAGGAAGGCACCCGTGGCTCAGTGGCACAGAAGCGGTGATCAGTTCTACGCCTGGAGTCCAGGAGAGGCAAGGCTTGGTACCAAACGGTCCTGTGAGCACGTGCGCACACACCCTGTCTCCACAGCAGAGGAGAAGAGAGGAGAGGGCTTCTGGCAGCCACTGGTAAAGCAGCGAACCCCGGTCCTTCAGACCCCCACACTCACCCAGAAGAGTAGGTTGAAGGCGAACATGAGGTACTTGACGCCCTGGAGGCAGCCGCGCGCCATGCTGCAGCGCTTCAGCTCTAGAAGGAAGATGAAGGAGAGGTCTAGGTAGAAGACCACATACTTGTTGCCCTTGGGAGTCGTATAGCGCGCCTGGGCCGCCTTGGGGCCGGGGTTCGTGTGCAGGCCGAAGAAGCCACCGCCCGCATCCCCGGCGTCCCCGGCGCCAGCGCGCCCGTATAAGCTGCTGCAGCGCCGAAAGGGGCCACCGCGCGCGAAGCCCGGCTCCTTGCTCTCCGGAGAAGGGCTGCGCCGGTATGTGGACTCATCCGTGCTGGAGCGGCGCATCGCGCTGGGGAGGCTGGGCCCCCGCCGCCAGGCTCACTGGCTGCGGCCGTTGTCAGCGATCCGCGCCCGCTGCCCCCGGACACGCCATCCGCACCACACCGGCGGGCTCCCACCCCTCCCGGGTCCGGGGTAGCAGCGGGCGCGCAGCTTGGCTCCCACCCCTCGGCCAGACACCTGCGGGCCGGCTGCGCCCCGAGCGCGCCCGGCCAATCCAGCGCGGCCCCGCCCCTCGAGGACCCCGCCCCACCGGCCAATCGCAGCGACCCCGAGCTCCCGCCTCCTAGTCACCCTCCCGGGGTCTCAGAGGAAGATGCAGCTGAAGGACGGGGGAGCGTTTGAGGGGGCTGGGCCGGGAATGAGATCACAGCAGTTCTCGGCCCCGAACCTACACCCCAGACCACCCCCAATAGGCCCGCCGCCCATTCTGCAGCAGTTCTCCAACCATAAGAAAGATGTGCAAAGCCCCGAGGTGACCCAATTGCTGTTGGTGGCAATTGGGAGGCTCTAGCTTTCAAGCGCCTTAGGGAGTCCGCGGTGCCTGGGAGAGTGCGGTGTCCCTGAGATTTCCTAACTTAAAAAGAGAATTCAAGAACCAAAGTAGCAGAGGAGAGACGCCAAAGAACCCCAGACAGCCCCCTGCTGGCCCAGAGTGCTCACTGAATCAGCTCAGCCTCTGGTCCAGTCCATTCTCCTAGGGGAAGTGGGAGCAAAGCCAGATTCCATCAGAGCCATGTGCCATTCTGAGAGTCCCACTGGTGCCGTTCTATAACTGCATAACCAGGGACCTGGAGTTTCACTCTGATCAGCTCAGGGAGAATCAGCCCATGACTAATTAACACCATCCCAGGCAGACAAGCACATGGTAAGTGGCACCAATGCCCCTTGCAGGTGTGCCCAGATAGCCCATCAAAGATGGAGAGATGATGGCCCCTTGCTGGGTCATCCTCCAATCTCTGAGCTCCAACCCTACCAAAGGATGCAGATCATAAGAGCCCCAAAGTGTGGGCCAGGTACTAAACATGGGGCCAAGGTTCCCCATCTCATCTGCAGCCCAGAGGACAGGAGGGAAGGCAGAACAGGGAACCTTTTTGCTGAAGGTCTCTGAGTGAAGAAACACAAGAGGGAGCGGCGGGAAGAATAAGGAAAAGAGAAAAACAAAGGATGTCCATGGGAAGCTCTTAAAGGGGCTGCATCTTGGTGGAAACCCCAGGTGCCTAAATGAGGTCTGCAGCTCACAGCCCAGCACCTAGGCTCACTACACCAGCCTACTGCTGCCCCCGAGAGGTTACAATGGAGAACTGCAACCCCGGCCCGCAAGGCTGCATGCTCAGGGTCCCAATTCTTGGGATGTGAGTCTATGGGAGCCCCCAGAGTGTCGGATGCGTGCTTGGAAGTGCCTGCTCAACCTAGGGTTTACCTCAGCCCTCTACCTTTCAATTCCTCTTAAGTTTCTTTGATGTCTGAACCCCAGGAAAGGGACAGAACTGGGTGAGATCACACCCACAGACCACCAGAGACACAGCCAACAGGCTCTGCCTAGAGAGCAGGAGGCACCTGGTGACTCCTAAAAACCCTTACACCCCGTGGCCCCTGGCCCTCTTGCCCTGGCTTAATTCAGTCAGATATACACCACTCAGGGCTGAGGTGGAGGGGTGCCTATATAATGGCATATTGTGCGTGTAGGAGGACATACACACACACACACACACACACACACACACACACAAGTATCTAGACACCAGTGGAGAGCGGTGGAGCCACAGGGCCCAGTAAAGATCCAAAACTGACCAGAAAAGCTATACCCCCACCTCTGACCAAACCATCACTCACCCTGACATCACCCAAATGGGATTAGCGACCATACCACTCCTCTGGAGGAGAGCCTGCTGAAGCCCTGGGTCAGAAACACAGCTGAGCTCCCAGCAGACTATAAACAAGCCCACTGTCTACTTGGTCATCTTTATCCCCTGGATCTAGGGCTGGCGTTGCAATTCCCCATGGTATACCATGGGAGCATCAGCTAGGGCCGTGAGGAGAGCAGGAGTCAGAATTGCAGCCTGAGGGATATATGCAAGAGAATCCAGGTACGGCCATCCCGGACCCCAATTCTCTTCCCCCAGGGTTAGCTGTGCTGATTAGTTTTTTGTCAACTTGACACAAGCTAAAGTTGCCTGAGAAAAGGGAACCTCCACTGAGAAAATGCCTCCATCAGATTGGCCTTTAAACTGGGTAAAGTGGCTCACACCTTTAATCCAAACACTCAGGAAGCAGAGGCAGGGGGATCTCGGTAAATTCAAGGCCAATCTGGTCTACACAGCAAGCTCCAGGACAGCTAGGGATACATAGAGAGACCTTACTTATTTCAAAACTAAAAAAGCTGGGCGGTGGTAGCACACACCTTTAATCCCAGCACTTGGGAGGCAGAGGCTGGAGTATCTCTGTGAGTTTGAGGCCAGCCTGGTCTACAAGAGCTAGTTCCAGGACAGCCAGGGCTGTTAGTTACACTGAGAAACCCTGTCTCAAAAAACAAACAAACAAGGGGCTGGAGAGATGGCTCAGTGGTTAAGAGCATTGCCTGCTCTTCCAAAGGTCCTGAGTTCAATTCCCAGCAACCACATGGTGG
>JAQHUG010000157.1:4374021-4406787 GCA_028555095.1 Dicrostonyx torquatus
CCCCCCCCGCCCCCACTCCCTTCCCTGCCCTAGGCTGAGAGGCTCTACAGCTTCTTTGAGGAGGCAGGGAGAGTTGTGCCAATCCAAACAGGCTGTGGTGTCTGCCTTCCTGCTGTGGCTTCAGCCCCTGCAGGGCCTCCGTGCCTGCCCTAGACCCCCACCCTGGGCAGGAGCACCGCGAATTCCTGGTCCAGTAGGCTGACAACTCCCACCAAGAAGCAAGGACTGAGGGCCACACACAGCCTAACAAGAGCTCCTGGACACCACTAGCCTCCCACCTCTTTAGGGAAAGAGCCAGGGCTGGGGGTGCAGGTCTCTCTGGTGCAATCAGCAAAAGGGTCCAGCCTTTCTCCCTGGGCTCTCTGGCCACCACAAACAGCACTGTCCCTCAACTTTCTGCCTTCCCCCCTCAGATATTTCTGTTAGAGCTCCTGTGGCAGTGGAAATAGAAGGGACCTAATTGAAACACAGGGGATGCTTATGATGTGACGAAGCACACCTGCCCCAAAATGCTAGGGACCACCAAGCATTGAGATGGCTCAGGTGTGGGTCCCAAGTACCCCAGCCTCAACAGCCCAAAAGAATCTTAGGTTAGTCACTTCAATTTCAAGCCACAGGCTCCAAGAGCTATTTAGACAGCATGTACAGGACACATTTAGTGTGTGTGCCGCAGCTATGGCCTGGGAGTGAGGTATAAGAGGGTGCATGTTCACACACCATACCCTAAGGGTGGCAGACAAGAGCAAGCCAGAGAGCACAAGGCTGGAGTTCCTGGGGAGAAGTCCCTTCCACCCACTTCCCCCAGTTCATGGTCAGCCTTAAGTGGAGGAACTGAGACCCTCCCAGTGCGTGCTTCTGGTCCCACCAGAACTTCACAAATGGAGAAACTGAGGTTGTGATCTAGGTCCAGGCAGTAAAGGCAGCTGAAAGCCAGCCCAGTGCTCCAGACTACAAAGTACAGCACCCTCTTTTGGCTGGCTGTTTGCAAGGCAACACCCAGGGTGGGAGGGGCTGGGCAGCCAAAACTTCAATCATGGGTTTCCTCCTTGTCCCCTGCCCTGAAGTGACCTCTCCTCTGGCAGGAACTGTGGCAGATGGGTTAGAAACTGCGTGTGAGCACATCTCGCTCAGTGTACCCTCACCCACTACAGGAGCAGGCACCCATTGTCACACAGCTACTGCCAGTCCGAAGACCAGTCAGTAGGTTTGTATTGGTGAACACTAGGCCAGCTGGCAGGTACAAAGTAACCCCCATCTGTCTCCCAGCACAGTATCAGATGGGAACTCCACGATGGTCAGGAAAAGGTAGCGGTAGAAGCTGAGCCTGGGATCCTGGCCAGGGCTCTGGAGAGATGTGATCCACAGTACCCCCCACCCGTTACTGTCCCCCCCCACACACTCTTCTGGGGTAATAAGCAAAGGCTAGGCAGATAAAGCAACAGCCTGAAGTTCTCTAGCCTGGGTCATTTCTGGGAATCTAGGGAGCTGGAGCAGGAACTAACGAAGGAGAGGATGCCACCACCCACCACCCACAAAACACACACACACACACACACACACACACACACACACACAGAGGAATTCTAGGAATGTCAGCTTGGCTCAGGCTTCCCTCTTCAACTCTCCCTAAGTAAACAAGTCTTCCAGGGGCAGGACCGAACTGGGCCCCTCCTTCAAGAAGTCTTTGGCCTCCACCCCATCCTTAGGGCCCACCCTACAGACCATCTTCTAACCCACTCCCCTGCCACCCTCACCTCTGGCCGCGGGCAGTCTTCAGTCCTGAGCCTGAGCCTGATCCCTGTGACTCACAGGCCCCCACTGCCCCTCTGTCCAGGGCAGGATGTTGGGGGAGGGGACTGGACCGGACCGGGAAGTCGCCTAGCTCGTGGCTCTGCACGTGGCTTCATGGGGGATGTCAAACGTTGCTAGAGGGACTGTCCAGGGTGACAGTGGGGGGGCATAGCCACCAAATTAGGCAGTGGCTCTGACCAGCCACACTCAAGACCATGGAGACCCTTCTTGACCTCCCCTGCAACGAAGGAGAGTCCAGTTTTTATTCCCTCTGGGGAACTAGAGGCGTCACTCTAACCAGACCCCAAACTACCCAAGCTCTACGGACCTTTCCAGCTTCTCACTGCATGCCGCCTCGTCCTCCCAAGGGCAGCCCCCCGGCACAACAAGACGGCGCTGCGGTCAGGGTGATACAGTCCCCAAGACACACTCGTCCATTCCCCTAAGTCCTTACTTATGTCAACTCCAGGTGAGGCAGACCTGTGGCCCCTAGCGGTCCCGCGGGCAATCTCCGCGTCCGAGCCAAGTTTCCCGGGAGAAAGAAGTTAGAAAGCCTGCTCATAGGGTGCCTCCTACACGACGCCTTCCCGGACCACCACCCTGATCCTCTCCGCGGGAAAAGCCTTTTCTATTCCCTTCTCAGGGAAGGAGTGGGTTGCTGAGCGCGGGAAGACACTGTCGGGACCCGGGGCACCGTACGGCCGACCGTTCTGCAGCGACGGAAGGGAGAGAACGCCCCAAACTCCACAGCTCGGACTCTGGCTGGGCATCTCGGGTAAGGGCTCCAGACCGAGACCCCTCGGAGTCCGGGCCAGGAGGCGGGAAGACTACCTTGGCGTGCACATTCCGCAGTCCGTGCCCCGGCCCCGCCACCACCACTTGTTGCCATTTCTTAGCTCGAGTCTGGATGCGATCCGGCCGACCGGACCCCAGCCCGCGGGACCCGCCGTACCTGCGCGCGCCGCAGCTCCGCGAAGCAGCTGTCAGTCAAGCAGACACGAGAAACGCGAACCGCCGGCGCCGCGGACCTTTAGGCCTCGCTCGGACACCGTAGTGCCGGGATGTACCACCACGGCGGGAGGTGATTCCCGGGATGCTGCCGCGGGCACGCAGGCTCTAGGAGCCCCGGGTGGGCGCGAGCAGAGAACGCTGCCGCCGCAGGGTGATCCCGAGAGCGGAGGCGGGGCCGCGGCGGGATTCGGGGAGATGCGGGGCGGGGCTCAGGATCGCGTGGGGCGGAGCTCGAGCGCAATGGGCCCCGCGCTATGGACGCGCCTGGGCGGGCCTTGAAATACCGCTGCCGGCAGCCTGCGCGCCAGACGCCGCCATGATCATCCCGGTTCGCTGCTTCACCTGCGGGAAGATCGTCGGCAACAAATGGGAAGCCTACCTGGGTCTGCTGCAGGCCGAGTACACCGAGGGGTGAGGCGGCGGGCCTGCGGGGGAGGATGCGGGAAGGTAGGGGTGAGAGTTCTGCGGCGGACCCGCAGATAAGACCTAGATATTCTGGGCCGGGGGTAGATGAAACTTTTGGGTAGAGAATTGACTGGAATCCAGTCTGCGGAAGCAAGCCCGGGATTGAGGGGTCGGGTGAGGAGGAGGGTCTGCGACAGCGAGAGTAGGGAACTATGCATTGGGAATTTCAAACTCTGGTTATCCTCCAGCCCAGTCCTGTGATGTATTCCCGGAAGAATGAGTCTCCCTTTATTTTATTTTGGAGGCAGGATCTCACTGTAGCCCTAGCTGTCCTGGAACTCTGTATGTAAATCAGGCTGGTCTTGAACTCACTGAGATCCTCCTGTCTCCTGGGATTAAAGGCGTGCACTACCACGCCTCTCTGAAGTTGGGAAGGTGGGTTCAAACTGCTGTCCTGGAAACTTCTGAGCATCCTTCCCATGGGTGACTGGCACCGCTTTATCCACAACAGAGCACTCAGGCCTCTTCCCTGTCCACCTACTCCCTGACCCGTGTCTGCTTTCAGGCCTGCTTCTACGTACTTAGAACCCTGTGGACCCTTTAAAATGCAGGACAAAGCCTGCATTAAAGGTGGCGCACACCTTTAATCCCAGCACTCAGGAGGCAGAGGCAGGTGGATCTCTGAGTTCGAGGTCAGCCTGGTCTACAGAGTGAATTCTGAGATAGCCAGGGTTGTGAACACTGAGAAACCTTGTCTCAAAAACAAAAAACAAAATAATAATATAATTTTTTTAAAATGCAAGACAAACTCTGATATTCCAGCCTTGTGAGCATGTGCTCATGCTGTCCTTTCCCCCTGCAGACACTACCATGACTTTCCCCGTAGTAGTCAGACCTCTGGCCACCATGGCAACACCAAGGGGTTCCCTCTCACAAGCCATAAGTGGGGGGGGGTGCTGAATGGGCAGCTACAATGAGCAGTGTGGGTGAGTAGCTGAGACCCTCTTTACCTGGGCAGGAACTTCTCGAGCTGACCGGGTGCCAAAGAAATTAAACCTAGCTGGTTTGTAAACTCCTGGATATGGAGGTACAGTGCCAAGGAGGAGACAACAACCAGTTCAGCGTCCACCTGGGGGCCTGGAATTCAGCTCCATCACAAGGGGGTATTGACCTCCTAAGATTCCCCCAAATAATTTTAGAAGCCCATAAAGCTACTCCAACCCTCAATAAAAGAGCCAGAAGCAGAGGTAGGGGCTAGAGAGATGGCTCCGCTGTTAAGAGCACAAGCTGTTCTTCTAGAGGAGCCAGATTCAATTCCTAGAATCCTCATGGTGGCTCACAAGTGTCTAACTCCTTTGAGCTTCAGCAGGCACCAGGCATACATGTACAAAACACCAATGACACATAAGATGAAACTTAAGAAGCAAGTATGGGCAGAAGGCAGGTAAGGGTATAGGACACTGAAGATTGGCCTGTGGGCATATTCATGTAATAGGTGTAACCTGGGGAATCAAGTGTACTTGTAGGTGAGCGAAGGGACTCACCAGCCTCCACCCTAAGCATCTGGGTGCTTATTTCAAAAATGTCTGGGCTGTCTCCCTGTGGTCTATCAGGGTTCAGTCCCCATTTATGTAGCTGTATCTGGTAACCCCTGTACACAGTAGTGCACAGACCTATGCGGCCTGTAGAGATCACATTGAGCCTCACTCCTCTCTCCTCCTTACAGGGATGCCCTGGATGCTCTGGGCCTGAAGCGCTACTGCTGCCGCCGCATGCTGCTAGCACACGTGGACCTGATTGAAAAACTGCTAAACTATGCTCCGCTAGAGAAGTGACTGCTGGAGCTCACCCTCCTCCTCTACTGGCCGTGGGCAGTCTATGATGCTGAATTCAAACTGAGGTGCTGGGGAGGCAGCTGGGGTGCCTGGCCGTGGCCTTGTGGCTAGGTCCCCTCACCCTGGAAGGAAGGGTTCAATAAAGATCTTTGCAGACCCACCAACAGGTCTGTCTATAACTTTGTAAGACTTTCAACATCATTTCTGTGCTGTCTTAGAGGTTACCTGGCCTGGCTCTAGTCTTTCCCCCGGGATTGGTCTCCTTCCCCTCACCTGACTTGGGAGACCAGTCTTATGGGGAATCCCTTGCTTCTGTTTCTCTGATCCCAGACCACTACCAGGATGTCAAAACAAAGACTAGGCCTTGACCCATTTGATCCACTAGGTAGCCTCTAAGGCCTCTCCTTTTCCTTCCAGTGTTTGAGGTGAGCAGGGTAGATATGGCCACACCATCCACAAGGCATCCACAAGCCCGTATGTTCTACCACCTACTATAGGGATTCCTTTTATTTAGCGTTTTGTCTATTTGTATGTTTTTGTACCACTTGTGTACCCACAGAGGCCTAAAGTTATAGATGGATGAGTTGTTCTGTATTCTTTTAGTTTTTTGAGTCAAGGTTTCTCTGTAGCTTTGGAGCCTGTCCTGGAACTCAATCGACCAGGCTGGCCTCGAACTCACAGAGATCTGCCTGCCTCTGCCTCCCGAGTGCTGGGATTAAAGGCGTGCGCCACCACCACCCGGCATGCTGCTCTGTATTCTTTTTTGTTGTTTTTGGTATTTGAAACAGGGTTTCTATGTGTAGCCTTGACTGTCCTAGAACTCAGTATGTAGACCAGGCTGGCCTCAAACTCAGAGATCGCCTGCCTCTGCCTTCTCAGTGTTAGGATTAAAGGCATGTGCTACCAAACCCGGATATTCTAGAAGAGTAGCCAGTACTCTTAATCTGAGCCATTTCCAATTTCTAAGTACTCCCAAAGCCACAGACTCATGTCCTGTCTTCTAGAATCCAAAGGACTAAATTTCCTGGATCTAAAAGAACATTAGCTGTGAACCCATCTTGCTACTCATGTCTGAGGATCTTGTTCCCAAAATCTTCCCAGACCCAGCAGCTAGGCGTGTCTTGCCCTTTAACCCAATCCCCACAGGAGTAGAAAAGTACCCAGCCCTAAGAAACCTCCCAAAAGGCTGTCCATTTAAGGCTCTAGTGCCTAGGTAGTTGCATTCAATGTCCCAGAATTCTTTTTAGCACATTAATCCCTCTGAAATTTTGTTGTTTTGCATTTTGTTTGAGGTAGCGTCTCACTATGTAGCCTTGGCTGGTCTGAAACTCACAGCAACTCTCTTGAGCGCTGGGATTAGGTGGGTGGGGCATACATACACACTAGTTTTAAAAGAGGAGAAACACTTTGCCTTGGGCTGGAGCCCAGAGGGCCACTCCTGCTCCTCCAGCTGGCACTAAACAGCATAGGACTGTTGGAGACAGAATCAGCTCTTAGAGTACGTTCTCATGCCGTTATGTATGGGCAATCCTTTACCTGGCTCAATCCAGGCCATGGTGAGCTGGAGTCTCCAGCTAGCAGAGGTCAGCCTAACCGCCCCTGCCACTGGGCTTCCCCATCCTTGCCTCGTCCTGTCAGCAAGCTAACTCAACCATTATACATTTTATTGAGCACCTGTTACATAGCAGGAGCATATGTGGAATACAGCAGTGGATGAAAAACAGCCATGCCCCGTGCAGAGATGTTCCAAAAAGAGTGTACAGGAACATGGGGCATTTGCATGATGTTCTCAGAAGTGGGGAAAAGCCAGGACTGTGGCTGTTAGGAGCAAGAGAGGCCTGGGTGGAGAGGACAGGGCATATACAGTGGGGTTGGATGGTCCCCTCAACTTGCCCCATTGGTTTGGGGTAAGCAGATCTGAGGGTTCCCAGCGGCAGGCATGAAAGGTACCTAGCCCACCCAGAATGGCCCCTTCCCATCTGCTTCTAACCACCATGCAGGTGGTATACCCAAGTTCTCCCCAAACCTACTGTAAATCACAGCTACCCGCAGGAAAGTAGCCTGTGGACAAGAGGCACTTTTATCACATAATCTAAAACCTATTCTACCAGCTAGGCCTAGCCCAACACTGGCACACCTGCCCCTCTTATGCTGGGGCAAGTACACGGCCTCGAGCCTTGGGACTTTGGTACGCAGTGAAAGGCACTTGAAGCTACCCCTGAGGTGGGGTCACCAGGGGCTGTAGTGATGGCACGAGGACAGCTACCTCTCTGGCAGTCAGCAGTCTAACTCAGTAGTACTTCGTAGTGGGGTAGGACATAGTGCAAGGCTGGCAGCCTGGCCTGGCACCGTGGTCAGTAGTGCTCCAACTTGAGGCTTCTGTACAAGCAGCAGGTGAAGATCATGCCGAAGACCTGCATAGGGCAGGGTGGTGTGAACAGGGCTGCGGACCACCCGCCACCCCAGCGTTCCCACCTCTTCACCCCTGTGTTTCCTCACCTGCACACAGGCAATGCCGATGCCCACAGCTCCGATGACGCGCAGGTGCTCCTGAATAAAGGTCTCCAGCTTACTGATACAGCCACCCTAGTCGGGGAGAGAGCGGTGGTGGACCATGCTGGCTCCCACATACAGCCCTTTTGGGCCAGGCCACCCATGTCAGTCTAGCCCCTTGCTGAGCGCCCACCTACCTCTACTTTATAGATGTTGGAGGCGTGGTCCCGCCTACCACATTCGGGTACCATAGTCTTACAGCAGCTATCAGGAACCACGCGGTTGTTCGCCTTACCAGAGCGGATCCACTCACTATCTCGCCAGTCTTGAGAATTGTTGCTGCCACAACAGTGGAACTGCAAGGGATATGTGGCTGAGCCCTGCAGCCTGCCAGCACATGGCACCATGCTGGGAAACTGGAGAGTTACAGGGGAGACCCACCTCCTGCTGCAGCTTGTCTACAGCATCGGTCACCCCGACGTGGCCTGGCTGTTGGTATTTCTTGATCATGGTGTCCTTCAGATTCTCCTTGAGCTCTGTGTTCAGCTGTGGGTAGGATCAAAGTCTAAGACCCCCAAGGGCAAAGCGGGAGTCAGGACCCCCCAGTGGGACTGACAGAACTAGAAGAGTCACCAGGCGGGCAAGCACAAGGCCAGCCTGGAATGAGTGACACCCTACACCCTGTGCATACCTGCCTCCCCATAAGTGCCAAGTCAGCTTTGGGAGCCACCTGCCCATGTGCACACCTGTTTTGAATATACCCTATGGCCAGTGCAGGCCCTTACCTGCTGGTAATAGACATAGGCCAGGATGCCAGCAATGATCTCCAGCAGGAAGATGATGAGGAGCAGGATGAAGTACTAGGAAGCAGGAACCCAGTAAATTGGGGTTCCTAGTGCCAGAGCACCACAAAGCAAGTCCCAACCCAAGAAACCAAGCAGGAGGAATCCAATTAGCTACAGGCTAGGGCCACCTGGATCCCGATATTTCTTGGACCTGGTGTATGCCCTCAGCTGGTCTAGCTAGGGGATGCTCCAGTGAGTTCAATGGGGACAGCCTGCAGTAACATACTTAACCAGAATCAAGTCCCAGAACCAGTACCATGGGCCCCTACGAAACCCATGCCAGACATCCCCAGTCCCACCGCTCCCACCATGTGCCACCAGGCCCTGCTGACCAAGCGTAACAGGTTCCGTCGCTCCTTGAAAGTGGCACAGCAGCCCAGGACTCCAGTCACCATGACAACAACACCGGCCACCACTAAGATGTAGGCTGTGGCTAGGTAGGTGTTTGAAGCCAGCAGACTAATGTAGTCACTCTTGAGGGCCAGTGTCCAAATGCCCACTGCCATGACAGCCAGGCCGGCCAGCTGTAGGAAGTGTATACGGGTCACCACATTTGGCCTGGGTCTGGCAGCTGGGACCAAGCCCCTAGGCCAGTCCTCCAGGAGGAGGGAAACAGGGATGCAGGGAGAATGCAGCACATCTCACCCAGAAGCAGCAGTTGTAGGTGAACAGCAGATACTTGAGGCAGACCGTGCCGCATGTCGTCTTCTTCTCGTTGAATTCACCCATGCTGGGCCTGCAGAAATGTGGAGGTCAGACGGCTGGAAGCACCAGGCCTCCAATTAGGAAGAGAGCTCGAAACCAATGGGACAGGAGAGGATGCAGCCATCCCCAGATACTTCCAGAGTTTGGAGCTCAGCCAGCTATCTGCCTTGAGAGGAGCCTTCCCAGGAAACATATGAGTCACTTCCTGGTAAAGTTTAACACTCCTCCTCACAGCTAGACACCTATATTGAATTGTCATGGAAGACCCTCAAACATCTGGTGACTCAGTCCTGCTGGCCACTGGGGGGGGGGGCGCACGAGGGGCGGGGCGACAATCCAGCAGACCATTAGGATGCCACCCCAACAGCATTCCCTGAACCCCACATCGGGCTGATTGCTTAGCACTATTACCCCAGATGTGGCAGAGAAGCAGAGAGCACAGACAGACCTCAGGTAGACAGTGAGGGCTCAATAAGCAACCTCTCTACTCTCAGTCAGGGCAGGGACAATAGAGGTGCCAGTAGGTGGAGCCTGCACAGTCAGCTCCCCTCCAGACAGTAGGAGGGGGCCCTCAGTTCCATAGATGTGGATGTGCCATTCCCCAGAAAGTCCCCTCAGCACATCCTGCGCTTGACAAAGCAGTGTCTGCACTGTGGACCATATGCAGTACAGTATGTGGCCATGAGCACCCCAGGCCAGGTTTCTAGACAGGCACTATGCAGGACTTTTCCTCTGCCACCTGCAGGCTCTGCCCAAGCACTCAGCACTCACCTGTGTAAGTCAGAAAGACCAACAGGTACAGGTCAAAAGTCAGTGGTCTGCACTTCACCTGGCAGGTGGGATCGTGCCACTCCTCCTCTGGCGGCTGACGCAGTGGTCAGAATGAGTTCCAGCGCCACCGGATCTGGAAGGAGGCATAACAGTCAGGCCTACTATTTTCTTCTGGACCAGGGTGGGGCAGAGGACACTGCAGGCCAGCCTGATCTAGGGAGGAACAAAATGCCTTCTCCAGGTGCTCCACCCTCCAGACCCATCCACCACTGTCCCTCCCCCACCAAACAGCATCGACTGCAGACTGGAGGGGGCGGGGGATCCACCACTGGGGTTGGGAGAGATTACAGACCTTCATTTGGAAATGGGACCCAAATACACGCTGTCTCACTGAAGGAAGGGCACGACACAGAGGCCCGACCACAATACATGCCCCGGGGTCAGTCTCTAAAAGCTCAGAATCTATGGGGTGCTGCTTCTGAACACACCCAGCAACCTAAGGCACAGTCAGCAGACTGAATGTTAATTTCCTGAGAAAGGGCCGGCGTGGGAGCCGCGATCAGCCAGAAATAGCTCCTGGGCCTGGACACAACCGCCCTACACCCAGCCCCTGGACTTCTCCTGTGCCCTCCATGGCACTCAGCATCCGCCTCACCGAGGGACTGAAGGAGGCTAAGCGAGGAATCCCCGCGTCACCGAAATGAAGTCACCACCGCCCCTCCCCGTCTCCCCACTACCCCCCATTCCAGTGGGCGGATCTGCGGTCTCAGGGGGAAGGAACCGGTGTCCAGGGACAATGAATCGGGTGATCAGATTTTGACTCTCTGGGTTTCTTCATGAAAGGGACCGCCAGGCCTGTCCAAGAAGCCTGGAGGCCCTCTCCCTTCCCCCTCCGCTTCTACTCTCCCGCTCCGGCGTCGATCTTCCGGAAAGGAGCCTGCAGCGCTTCCTACCGGCGCTGCGTCCTGGGCGTCCCCGAGGCCAGCGGTGAGGACTAGAGACATCGGTGCGCGAGGCACTCGGGACGCTGATCCCCACACCCTACGACCTGGCTCTGTGGAGCACTCACCAACCACACTTTGGAGTATCAGCCCCGGCGGCGGCTGTAGGAGTGTTCGCTTGGAGTGCTCAGAATGCTCGGCCCGGGGCCTGAGAGGACACGCCCCGCGAGCGACCCCGCCCCGGGCGCAGCCCCGCCTACGGCCGGCCTGGGTTGGGCAAGTCCCAACCGGTCTGGTGCTACGGCGCGCGAGAGACCTCACAGCTTGGCAGCGAGACCTGGGAACCTGCCCTGCGGCCGGAAAGTTAACTTGAGGGCCCCGGTGGTCACCAAGACCCCCGACTCACTCAGAGACATAGAGCTAGGCGGGAGGCAGAATCCGGATGGGGAGTGGAGAGGTGGAGAAGGTGGCACCTAGACTACCAGTGCCCAGAACTGAGACCAAGACCAAATCCTCCTCCAGTCAAAGCGCAGGGAACCACTCTGAGGCTGCAGGTTCTAGCGGCTGAGGAAATGCCAGAGGGGAAGCTCCAGGTACAGTGTGGTGATGAGCCGGGAAACCCAGGGACACGTGAGGGCCCTGCAAGAAGTACCAAGTCAGGATGGCATATGGCCTGTCTAGGACGGTGCCAGAGGATGAGGGAGTAAGGAAGGGCCAGGACCAGAGTAGCTGACCATGGAAGTGAGGGGCAAGACTCTCTTTCCACATAAGGACTAACATGGGAGTGGACACTTGTTGAAACCTGAGTCCTTGGAGCTTCAGCGGAGATGGATGGTGAGGAAGGGCTTAGCAAATGACCAGACTCACAGAAGATACACAAGTGCACAGGAACCCACAGCCATGGGAATGGCAGGTTAGTGTGAACCTGTGAATCTCTCCATGTCCCCTTGTTCAACGGCCGCCAAGCATGAACCACAAATGTGCTGTGCTTTCCAGACACACAAAAGGCAAGAAGTGCACAGTGGTCAGTGGCCTTTATTGGTCCGCTAAACAGAGATGAGTCAGGATGGAGACCGGAGGCCTTGACCACTCAAGAGGTTAGCTCCTGCAGGCAGGTGATGCCTTCTGACCACATACTTAGCAGGCAACCACCACACAAGACCAGTCAGTCCCCTTCTGGGAGTAGTTCCTCTAGATAAGAAAGTCCGGGTGAGTCATCGGGCACTAGGAAGATGGCCAGAGCCTCTTCTGGGGGGCCGAGCCCAGCCACAGCAGCAGCAGCAGTAGGTGGGCCCAGGCTTATGGGCAATAGCTAGAGCCTTCCTGTGACTACTACCCAGCAGCTTAGTCTCACAGGCATCTCTCTCATCCCGAAGCCTCAGGTTCAGCTCCCTAGAGAAGAAGAGTTTGAGACTGAGGGGGTTAAGACCTAGAGGAGGCAGCGGGTGGGGAACATGGGTTGGTCTCCCTGAATCCAGAGGACTACAGACTGCATGAAGGCTATAAGGGAGACATAAAGACTTCCAGCAAGATGGGTAAGAGGCAAGAATATTTGAGAACTTGAAACTACTTCTCCACACAGCCTAGGTAGGCCTGACCCACCTCAGCAGCTCCAGCTGCCTTAGGAGGCTCAGTTTCTCCTTCTGCATGTTCCTGGAGACAGCAACCACATCTCTGTGGGCAGAAAGTGGTGATCCAGATGCGAGGTGGGGGAAGGGAGCCTCCACCCTCACCGAAGACACTTCATCGCACCTTTGGGTTTGCTCCTGACGACCCTGTGCTTCCCCCTCCAGTCGACTGAGCTGCTCTTGCGCCTGATCCAGCTGTGCCCTAATGGCCTCATAGGCCCTACGCAGCTGGGTGTGCTGCGCCTGTGCCTCTATCTGTTCCGCAGTCCGGGCCTGCAGCTGCTGTTCCAGCTGGAAAATGGTGGAAGGCTGTTGGAGACCCACGCTCCCCTCCCCCGCCCCCAATGCCAAACTGACCCTTTGCCCCTGAGGCTCCTTAGCCGAGGACCCCCAGACACAAGGAACCCCCCAAAGAAGTTGAGTCTGTGCGAGTATGCAGGCGTGAACTGACTACGGCGTACCTCCCGCTGCCGCAGGCCTGCGCGCTCCAGCTCCTGCTCGCGGGTCTGCAGCTCCAGTTCCAGGTGGCCCCTCTGTTCCTCCCGGGCTAGTTTCTGGGATGTACAGCCGCACTAGAGCCTCTGCTCCCGGCTCAGAGGAGGCAGGCGGAGAGGCAAGGGTGGGGAGCAAAGGGGTGGGGAGCGCGGGAGGGGGCACTTGCGGAGGCAGAGTTCCCCGGACTTGGGGCAGCTGGGACTCCCAGGAGGTGAGTCCTCCGAGGAGGGACCAGTTCGGGGAAGGCGGAGCCAGAGAAGCCAGCGAGGCTGGGCGTGACGTACGCGGGCCCACCTGGCTCTGGACGCGGGGTCGCTGCTCCCCCAGCTGCTGCTCCAGCTCTTCGTAGAGTCCGCGCACCTCCCTCTCGTGTTCACTCTCCCGCCTTCGAGGAACCGGGATATCACAGGCATGATCAGATCATTTGTCAGCTTCGTCTCTGTGCTCTCGTGAGAATCCCCTCCCCCTGTCAAAACCAGGCTAGCCCTCACCGCCGCAGCGCCTGCTCCAAACCGTCGCGCTCCCGGGCCGCCGCCTCCAGGCAGGCCGACGCGCGCATCAGAACTTCCTCCAGGGAGCCCAGCAGCTCGGGTCGCTCGCGCTGCAGCCCGACCCAGAGTGTCCTCACCGCCCATTGCCTAGAGGGCGTGTACGGAGACTGGAGCTGGCAGGTGCAGGGAGAGAGTGTCCCCTTTGCAGACACCCCCTGGAGAACCCAGCGGCCCAGAACTGGCAGCACTGCTCATCCCTATGGAGTGTGCTCTCATGCCTGCTTAGCCTGCAAGGTGGCCTGTGTACTGAGAGCTACGCCAGTGGGTTACTAGGTGTCTGGTGGCGCCCTGCCCTGCAAGGCTATTGCCTCCTGAAATGCAAATCCTGAGGAAAATCACGCCAGGCCGCTCTCCCAGACAGCCACAACTAACAAAGGATAAACTAGCCCAGCAATGGGGATTCCGTGGCAACAGACAAGCAGGCAAGGTGGACAGAACATGCTGAGGAGAGGGAATAAGCGTGAAAAGGGAGTGGGCCCGTTGTCAACTCACTCGCCCAGAACCCGGGCCACTCCCAGCTTCTCTAAAGAAGTGCAGAATGTCTCAACATCATCGTCCTCTTCCAGAGAGCCCCCTGTGCTTGACTCAAAGGTTTCCTCGGGTGTCCTCAAGGAGGACCCACTTTGGGCCCACTCCACCCCCACAAACTTCCCTGCAGACATGGGGGGAAAGAGGACCAGGACTGTGGGTTAACACCCAGGACCTCCCCAACTCCCCCGGTCACACACAACAAACACATCCTGCCCTCTCTCAGAGCCCAGTTTCCTGTTTTTCTTCCTTGTTCTGGTTCTATTGGCCCTGGGAATGGGAAATGACAGTCAGCTCCCCCGCCCCACCTGGGTTGGCAGAGAAGGGATTGGGGGAGGGCAGACCATATGCAGGGCAGAGTAGCTGGGGGTGGTGCAGCTCACAAGGTGACTGACTGTAGACAGGAATGCTTGGGGAGTTGTGAAAGGCACAGGCTGGGTAGAGTCTCACAGGGGCCTCAATATGGTCTCCAGGTGGCTGGAACCTGCTCACCCAGGCCTAGGCAGAACTCCCGGGCTGTGAGGAAGCCAGTGTGGGCATGGTCCAGACTTTCAAACACAGCCTCCAACTGCTCAGGCGTAAGGGGCAGATCACTCTGTAGGCCCTAGCCAGGCAAGAAAGACCAAGGTGAGCAGCCAAGGTCGGCCTTGGGCCTGGCAGCCTCTTGGAGCTGTAGCTCACCTGTAAGTCCCGTTTAGTGATGAAGCCCTTAGCATCCTTGTCACATAGCAGAAAAAGCTCCTGGGCCTGCCGCAGCACTTCTGCACGATGCCCTGCTGAGACTCCCTCTGTCTCCTCTTCCTGCTGGCCCTCCCCAGGCGCAGGCTGCCCAGGGCTGGCCATAGGAGCAAATCTTGGCTCTAGTAGGTGCTGTGAAGCCAAGGGAAGGTTAGAAGTCGTGGGAGGAGGGATGAAGGTGTGTCAGAGGGTACAGACAGAGCGAGGGCTTGGAACCTGCCTGCTCCAGGTTGGAAAATGAACAGAAGGCAAAGTGTTGCGACAGGGTGCTCTAGGTCACTGGGATGGGCTGAAGAAGACTTGGTACCAGAGCTGCTGCCCAGGACCAGCCATCAGGAAGTCGAGATTTTGGGGAAAGGTGAATCCCAGGAAAGAGCCGGTTTGAGACTGTGAGGGTGAGTCTGCTATGATGGCATATACTTTGGTTGGTTGGTTGGTTTTGGTTTAGGAGACAGGTTTTGTCTGTGTGATTGTCCTGGCTGTCCTGAGGTGGCATACACTTTTATTATTTTATTTTCTGAGACAGGGTGTCTCTGTGTAGCTTTGGAGCCTGTCCGGGAACTCACTCTGTAGACCAGGCTGACCTTAAACTCAGAGAGATCCACCTGCCTTTGCCTCCCAAGTGCTGGGATTAAAACTGCCTGCCACAACCGCCCAGCAGCACACACTCTTTTTTTTAATATTTATTTATTATGTATATAATATTCTGCCTGTGTGTATGTCTGCAGGCCAGAAGAGGGCACCAGACCTCATTACAGATGGTTGTGAGCCACCATGTGGTTGCCGGGAATTGAACTCAGGACCTTTAGAAGAGCAGGCAGTGCTCTTAACCACTGAGCCATCTCTCCAGTCCCAGCAGCACACACACTCTTAATCCCAGCACTCTGGAGGCAAAGTTAGGTAGACTTCAAGACCAGGTTGCTCAGCAAGTTCCAAGACATCCAAAGCTATGTAGTGAGATCCTATCTCGAAGAAGAAGAAGGAGAAAAAGAAGTAGAAGAAGAAAGAGAGAGAGAGACAGAGAGAGAAACGAGAAATCAGGCATAATGGCACAAGCCTGTAGCCCTAGCACTCAGGAGGCAGAGGAAGACAGATCTCTTTGAGTTCAAGGCCAGCCTGATTTACCAAGTGAGTTTCAGGACAGCCAGGACTGTTACACAGAGAAGCCTTGTCTCTAAGAATCAAAAAAGGAGGAAGAGGAGAAAAGTGAGAGTTGCTACAGAAGACTTGAGAAACAGGTGGCCAACTCTTGGCAGCCAGGAGATTTTGCAGTAACAGAGGGCCAGAGGGTGAAGATCAGCCACATCCTGGACTTGGGAGAGCCCAAGCTGGGGCTGCCTAAGTAAGAGGACTGAATCACTCCTGACCAAGTCCTTAGCCTCAGGCCTGAGCCTGTGATACCCTGGCCTTCTGACAGCTGGCAAGCAGAGAGTAAACTCCATCAGCCACTCCCACCTGCCAATAAGGCCTTAAGGGTGCAGGTGCAAGGTCCCAGCCCCAGACACTGGACAGCTTTTGTAAGAAACACCCCCCACATCTTGGTTTAAGACAGTCTCTGATCCTTTTCTCTTCCCTTGGGGCCTCCCTCTCACCTCCTGGAATGATCATCCCACCTCTAATCAGGACCACCTGTGTGTCTCCCCACACTGCCCCAACCTCAGATTTCCCAAAGCTACAGCCCAGTGACACCAACTCAGACCGGCTACCTCACCTCTCAATACCCCTACCCATATTCCAGGAGGACAGGGATGATAATCCAATAAGCAAACATGAGGAAGCAGCATGAAAAGACAAGACAACCTGAAGTCATTGCCCCTTGAGGGCTACTCTCACTTCAACCAGACATGGTCAGCAACCGCTCCGGGGCTGCAGCCATGTTCGGGGGAGTTCAGAGGGAAGGCAGCGGGTGGGCCCATAGGCAAACCTCATCCACGTACGTCTAGGCTAGCTGTGGTGTACCTCGGGAACACAGCCGTCCCAGACAGACGCGTGCGGTCGCCACTCCGAGACACAACAGTCCGAAGGTGGGACCACCGGGGCTGGGATCCTGGGGTTGGGGTTAGGAAAGCCCGGCAGGTGCGGTGCTGGGACCCCAGCTGGGGACCTGCGAACCATTACCTACCTGCGAGTCGCACCGCCGCACCTGCAGCAGACCGGCCGCTCCTCCCGGAAACTCAACGCGCGGCGTGCCCCGCCCCTGCCCGGACCCCGACAGCCTGCGAGGGGCGCGGACCCACAGCGACCTTGCGGCCTTACAGGCGGGGAGACCCCGAGATAGTACGTCCGGGTGAATTCACCGGAGCGCTGCTGTTGTTTTGTCCCGCCTCTCCTATCTTGATGGCCCGACCCAGGGTGGCTAACTCTCCCGGGAGAGCCACAGGGGGCAGCAATGTTGATGTCGTGTCCCTCACCCCCACCCCAAGACCCTTCCAGGACAGGATCATGGCCGCGGAGGTGCAGATACCAGCCCCCACTCCGCCCGGAATATCCAGACTTAGGGTGCCAAGAAGTGTGTGTAGGAAAATGCCGAGCAGGAAATAGACCAAATACTTTCAGTGGCTGTATCCAGGGCTGGGGAGACTTGACTTTCGTCTCTATACTTTTTCAGTTTGGAGTCTTCTAAGTTTGAATGCTAGCGAAAGACATGAGCTTTAGCGGCACTCCCGTGTGAGTGAAGTAAGTGTGAGGCCAGAGTGAGGCCACCTCAGCAGTCTGCCCCCAGCGCTCCTTTTAGGGCACAGTCCTGATTAGGGTCCCCCTACGCCTAGGAGAACTCTAGGAAATGGTGCCAAAGTTCTACTTCAGAGGAAATCCGTCCACTTCCAAGGGTATACCCCCCATCAAGCCCCTAAACTGACCTGAAAAGCTGGCCTGGGTGTCACAGGCTGCAGAGGCGCTGGGGGGCCCTGTGCTTCTCAAGTAGAACCACAACAGGCTGGCCCTATAGGACAGGACCTGGAGACAAGAGGAGGGGCGGCCCCTGGCACCTAGGCCAGGGACCTGCCTGGCCGGCTCGCCCAGTCCTGCTGTCCCAGGTCCCATAACCAGACTAACCGTTATTGTTGGCTAGGGGCTGCAACCGCAGTTTCTGTGCACCTTTTGGGAGGGGCCAAATGGGTGCTGAGCATGGAGGACTAAGCCAAGTCCCGCAGATTGACAGCTAAACTCACCCCTCCCAGTTCTCCTTCCTCAGAGACTGCACAACACCACACATATCCCAGCAGAGGATACTTTCAGGAAACCATGGTGAGCTGCTCCCTTGAGTTAGGACCTCACTACCTTGCCTCAGGACTCCAGACCACTCCCAAGGTTCTGGGAGGAAACAGGAATGGTCACAGGACAAAAAAAGGCACACGCACACACGCACCTGGCAATGAGGAGTGTGACAACCGAGAAAGAAGAGCCAAGCACAAAGTTCTGAGCAAGGCGCCCAGTCTGGGCCAGGGACTGAGCTTCCCTGGGCCCCAGGCCTCAGCTCCACAAGCTTCACCCTTCACAAGGACCCAGCCCTGAAGTCAGCCCTGATCCACACCCTCACTGTGTCACTACGTGGAGCGGATGTGCGGGTGACACCTTTTGTAAACATCTTCCCCCTAGTGCTTGAGATGGAATCCGGCCTGCTGGACAAGTGCTCGACCACTGAGTTACTCCAACCCAACACTTCAGTTTTTATTATACTGAGGTTCTCAGTCCTAAGCATATCAGCTGGCACCTGAAGCACCAACCAAGAGACTGTCAGGAGGCCTCCGGGCAAACAGAGCAGCATCCATGAGTCCTGGCCAGAGGGCTGACCCTAGAAGAGGGTCACCAGCTGCCAGGTCTCAAAGCAACTCTGTGAGGCTCAACTGTTAGCTATCGAGACACTGGTCATCAAAGAGATGGCTCTGTCCTCCGACCTCAGTCAGAGTAACATGTGGAGGCGAGGACGGCGAAAACTGAGCTGTGGATTTTATTATATCTACTTTGGCAAAAATAAATAATTCTTGACACACTCTGCAAGGAAACTTGAAAAACGGGGAGCAGCAGCAGCAGCTGTGGAGTTCTCAAGACTGATCCTGCACTGAGAAGGTGGTGGGCAGGAGGAGAGGAAGGCGCAGGTGAGAGGGAAAGGCTCTGTGGGCTCCCAGAGAGGATGCGCCTCAGCCCTCCCCACCAGGAGCAGCACGGTGAGTGGCTGGTAAAATGTTTTACAACAAAACCCCTGCTTTGCAGCTGTGCAGGGTCCTATGTCCTCATTCCACAGGCTGTAAGGGAGAGAGCCAAGGGACAGGGGCTTGGTCTACCCCAGGGCTCCTCTAAGTGGGGCAGGGCAACTCAGAGCTTGGCTGGTAGCAGAGGAAACTGGGAATGATGGTTTTCAGCAAGGTGGGAGGCCAGGTGGATGCTGTGGGGTGGCAGGGTCTGTGGAGGCAGGGCTGGCCGGTGTGCGCATTCGCAAGGCATCCGGAGGGAAGGCCACATTGGTGCAGAAGAGACCCAGCAGCAGCTGACGCTGGCATTCCTCCCACTTGGCCAGCGCGTCTCCTAGTGAGAGGTTGTTTCGTACCCAGTTGGGCAGTGCCTCGCTGTAGGTGGCGCAAGACAGTGGCACAGAGGGCAGAGACTGGGCTCGACGCAGTTCCACCTGCTCAGACAGCCTGCAGAGGGGGAGGCATGGAGGAAAAGAAGACTTTAGTAGGGGTCCGAGGTCCCAGGCCCCAGGTGGATAGGCAGCCGTGGCAGCTCACCTGGAAGGTAGATGGTCACCCAGTTTCCTCTTGGCCCTCATCACCAGATACTGGCAGATGCTGCCTGTCTGCTCTTTCATCCACCGGATATCCTCAGGAACATCAGGCAGCCACTCCAACAAGCTAGCAAGGGAGCACCAAGTATGACCTCAGAAACCGCAGGTTAGGCTCTGATGGTTACCTGCCAGATACTGACATCTACACTCCCCACATCTCCCAAGCAGCTTAAGGCTCATGGATGATCCTAGACTTCTGTCTCCGATGTAGAATATGTTGTGTTCTCCCCAGACTCCCCTTCCCACCCTCACCGGATGGTGAAGGACACTGCACTCTCCAGTGGCAGAGTATAGGGAACCATCATGGCAGTCGCCAGGCGCACTGGCAGCATGTTGGAGAGGGTGGTCATCAGGTCCTTAGGCTCCACACAGGCCTCCAGAAGGGCTGCAGGTGGGAAGGCGGTAGCCAATTAGGAAAGTGGAAGCCTCCCAGACCTCCTGGCCAAGCTTCTCCAAAGGACCCTGTTCCTTCCCCAGACCTCCCTCCCCATGGCACACCCTCATTGAGTCTGGCAGGCAGATGCTCTAGAATTCGATCTTGTCCATGGAGCTGCAATTGGTCCTCCTCTCCAGTCCTCTCCTCAGACACAGCAGCTTCCTCCGCATCCTTTTCCTGGGGGACAACTGGGGGCAGTGCCAGCAAGGGGTTGGGCTGGTTCAATAGGCCTGGGTTGGGGGTGGAGTGACAGAGATGCCATCAGAGTTTATGGTCAGCAGGGGGCATTGCAGAGCCAGTTTCTCCCAACCCAGGGCTGCCCACATACCATTTCTCCTAAGGAATCGAAGTCCGTCTCTGTAGCCCTGCTTGCACATCTCCCGGAGGACCTGTGAGAGGAATGTATACATCAGTCCAGACCGGTGCAGTTATGTCCTGCTGTAACAGTTAAGTCAATGAAACAGCAGCTTCCACCGACAGCCTGTCCTGGCTTAGAAAAGCATACAAGAGCAGGGCGGTGGTGGCGCACGCCTTTAATCCCAGCACTCGGGAGGCAGAGGCAGGCGGATCTTTGTGAGTTTGAGACCAGCCTGGTCTACAAGAGCTAGTTCCAGCGCAGGCTCCAAAACCACAGAGAAACCCTGTCTCGAAAAACCAAAAAAAAAAAAAAAAAAAAAGAAAAGCATACAAGAGTCCCAGTGCTGTCCCAGCGCCCAGAAGTCGCCAGCAGCTCCCTCCCCTGGTGCAGTCAGGACTAGCTGTGCTGGCTCACCATGGGCTCTGGTGGGAAGAGAGCCTTTGAGAGGCGGTAGAGATTGCGCAGGTTGAACTGGATGCTGGTGTTGGTGACACGAAGCTCATGGATATTGGTCGAACTGTCCTGTGGGCAGATGTCACTCTCTCCTGAGAACGGGGACACTGTAATGGTATTCTTCAGCTCATAGAGTGGCAAGTTGTCTGAAATGCCGCCATCCACGTAGCGCTTTGCAAAAACACACATTCATAACCACATGGTTAGGGGCCCGCTAGCTATTCCATTTGAGCCTTTTGCCCACTAGGCATTGGCCACTGGGGACTCAGCAAATGGGCAAACAGATGGAATTGGGATGGGTACCAGCCACAGGAAGTGTGCATCTCCCCAGGGCTGCCCTGCATCTTGAGTCATGGGAAGTGAGGCAACAGGCAGTGAGGGACTGGAGAGGAGTGAGGTGCCCTGCTGGCCTTTTTCCTACCCCTTTATCCTACGGCCCAGACAGTAGACGATCCTTGTCATTCCAGGGCAGAACTAAGCAGGGATGCTTACCACTCCTTGGAGGGTAGGAGGGATGAGGCCACAGTATACTGGGATAAAAGTGCTGCACACATTGGCCTGAAGGACAAGATACAGGGCAGTAGTAGCACCGGCCTTGAGTTAATCCCATACCCCCCAAAACCATTTCTTCAGGGCCTACCTGGATGAGCTCATCTTTGGAGCTGAAGTGGGATATGATGACATTCTCTCCATCTGAAACACGAGTCAGGGAGATGCCCAGGCGTCCACTGGCACGTTCATGGCAATCAGCAGGCAGGGTCTTCAGTAGACAGCCACGGATGGTCTTCACCAGGTTGAAGGAAGGGTGCAAAGGGCCCAGAAACCGCTTCCGGGCCTCCTTGGATACCTCAATAATGTTGGCGCCTGCTTCACCTGGGACAGCAGGACCAGGATTAGGGACAACTCTCCCAGCTTAGTAACCATGCTTCCACACGCAGGCAGGAGGTACTCAGATGTGCTACAATCTGTTGATCCTTAAGACGCCCATGTCTACCCTGGGGACTGGCTCACAGCTGGGACTTTGCCACCTAAGTGGAAAGAGGCAGGCCACCACCCTGGGGATGGCAAGCTGGGATTGGAACCTGCCCTATGCCTGGTATTTCCCAACTGTCTGTCCCCATGAGTCACTGTGCCTAACATGGTATGGCATGTGGCCCAGAGAGTGGGGAAGACAGGGTCAACTCTGACCTGCCTCAACCTTCACCTACTTGGCCAGATATGGGTGGGTGGGCAGTTCCACAAAGCCCAGTTCAGCCCAGGAGGCACAATCTTGAGAATATCAAGCTAAAATGGTGATCCCACCTCTTGGGAAGATATGATGGTCTCACTTCAGCCAATAGCAAGCACTCAACACTCTTAGGAGCCCATGGGTGCTGGCCCAGGAGTAGAGTCACCAGGAAGAGGAGAGTATAGTGTTTTTCCCTGACTATCTATGCCCTCCTCTAAGACTCCCTCACAGCAGGCACGGAATATATACATATACCAAGGGCTCACAGCTGCCACCTGCCACACTGCTCAGGATCACCTGTGAGATGTATTGGTAGTAAGTAGTTCTGTGAGACTGGTATCCCTAATTCATTTCCAACTCAGGTAAAGTCTTGGTGTATGTCTGAGACCAGCTGGCCACTATGCCCACTCTTCTGAAGGCCTCCAAGAAAGCCAGTGTGCAAGATCACAAGGTGAACCCCCAAGGTACCAGGAATTTCTCCTTTTCCCTCTTCAGGGCAAAGGTGATGGGAGAGAGACAGCAGAGAACCCTAGAGAGGCCCCAGTTGAGCAGGACTCCCTGGTCACCTTGGCTGACCTATGGGACGGGGGATGGGCAGCAGTTCCCAGGACTCTTAAGGAGGAAGAACGTTGTGTGCTGTAAACAACAACCCACGTGGTAGCCGGAAGTACCATGGCAGTAGCTGGAGACCCAGCCCCCCCTTTCCATTTCTGTACTCTTGAAACCCGTCAGAGCACAGAAGTATGGCCACCACCACCCCCCCGAAGTGGGTCAGCTGGCCACAGCTGGGGAGTCAGGCTGTCAATACACCATGGACAGCGGAAGCCCTTATGTCCAGCCCTGACTCCAGCTGGACTTTGCCTTCAGGGGTCCTTTTAGGGACTATACCACAGTGTCCAGATGCCCATTCCAGGTACCCTTGTTCTAGGCCCCAGAAGCACAGCAGTTTGCAGCAGCAGAGCCTCAGGACGCAGTGACCGCTGGCAGCCTGTTCGGGGTAAAGTATGCCTCTGCCTGCATCTCTCTCTCTCTCTCTCTCTCTCTCTCTCTCTCTCTCTCTCTCTCTCTGTCCCGCCCACTATTTACTTTCTCTTTCCAATAACACAGTTTGGCAGCACCTGCCTGTCCTCAACTTTTGTGCCCCTTGAGGTGGGTTACGCGGGCACCGGAGAGAATGCTACCAGCCAGGATAGTGCTATGCCCCCACCCCAATCCCTAGACACCCTGGACAAAACAAAACAGAACTCGCCCCGACCAGGACTCAGAACTGGACCTTCGGTTACAGTAGTTCCGGGATACAGGCAGAGACGCCCCCTCCACCGCGCCTACTGTATTAGCTGCTGGATCAGCTTCCCTACGCGGGTTGGGCGTGGGACGCTAGAGCATCCACCCGGGCCCGCGCGGTACCCACCACACCCTGCCCAACTTCCGCGCAACCCGGCTCACCCAGGCAGGCCCCAGTGACCAGCGCCGTGGCGGTGAGCGCCCCTGCCGAGGCGCCGTAGATGTGCGTGGCGTTGGCCACCAGGAAGGGCGCGTGCTCTCGGAGGCAGGAGGCCACGCCAATGTGGTAAACGCCGAGAAAGCCACAGCCTGCGAACGAGATGTTCCACTTGGTCTCCCTCGGGAACATCGTGGCTCAGTGTCCTGCGGGATGTGGGTCCCGCAGTCGCGGTAGCTTGGGGTCCCCGCCGGCGGAGGCGGAGACGCTGTGCCGGCAGGCGGAGGAGGAGGTGTTTTAGTGAGGGACGAGGGCGGAGCCCGGTCGGCACGGGGCAGAACCTGGGCGCGCGACCCAACTGGATCGCGCCGGGAACGGCCGCGCCCCCGAGGCCCCGCCTCTCCATGACACCTGCTGGGCCAAGCCGACTGAGGGATCCGGAGGGTCTCCTAACTCTTAGGCCTCCTTCCTTCGACCCCACAGGGTGGGCAGCCGCTGGGCTTGGTGTGGTCTGAGCAAGTAGAGAGGTGAGAGTTCCATACAGAACTGGGTACTGGGGCTAAGAAGAGCTCTGGTTTGTGAACAGGCGCCTCCCCCTTCTCCAGGGACACCCACCCAGACACAAAAGTACTGGGACCTGGGTGAAAACACAGAGATAAAACCCCCTTGGACATGAAAACCTGAGCCATTCAGACTTCAGCTCCCAAGACCCATGGGCCCAAAAGCAGACTGGTACTGGCCCAGCAAACAAACACTGCCACAGACAAGTCCCACTCACCCTAACGGGGTCCCTTGATACCCTGGCTCCTGGGTTTATAGCTATCTGATCCTGGCTCCTAATTTATGAGGTCTACCTGGTCTCAGACTAAGGCCTCACCCTAACTAGTTGTCCCAGGAGGCGATGAACTGGATATTGTCACCCTCCCGCCCTTTTTCCGCATTGTTCCCTCGGCTGTGGGACAGGCTAGGCTAGCTTAGACTCAGGAACAGCTCTCATCTTGCCCTACAATAAGGAGCAGGCCAGGTTGGGGCGATGAGTGAGTGTCTTTGTGCCCAGAAGTTCTCACTCCCAGAAGCTCACCTTTAGGCCTGTCATAACAGCAGAAGTACAAATGAGTTACCAACAACTCAGCCAGAAGATCTCTGAGCCACAGTGAGTCTTGCTCAGGTGACCCAGGTCCTTGACATGCACCACAAAGAATTCCAAAACCAGTAGGAATGAAGTTAGTTTATTAAGCTTACAAATGAGGCAGGCACTCCAGAGCCAAGCACTAGCCATAGTAATGTGCCTACCTGCCTGAGCAGTAGATATTTGTGCAATTTGGAGGGATTTTGAAGCTGTTTAATCTACAAATAAACTAATTTTAGATATAAGCTAAAGGATGTGCTGACACACTTTTTCCCTTATCTATGGACTTCCACCTCTCAAGTGCTGGGATTAGAGCCTTTTAAAAGGTACACCATACAGGCTTGCAGCTGGAGAAGGAAGTGTGTAGGGAGTAAACACTCAAAGGGATCCTTACACGAGGAAGATGGGATTGAGGCAGTTGAGTTTATTAGTCACTTTGTGTGTGAGGTTTTCTCAGAAAAGGGAGTACAGTTCTTTGGCAGGTGGTCTGGTCAATAATGTTGAAAACCTCTGGATGTCAGCCATAAAGAGAAGGAAATGTGCACCAGCAGTGAGGGCTGGGTGAAGGGTGCCAGGGCTGGTTTTAAAAATCCCTCTGGTGGTCTCCAGAGCATGAAGCCAGGAGACACGGTGGTAGATGGAGGGAAAGAAGTAAAGCCAGAGAAGGGATCCCAGCATCTGGAATGAAAAGTCGTGTGGCTGCAAGGGCCCAGGAGACATTTCTCTGTTCATCCTGATTGTGATGGAGCCATTTCACACTCAACACAAATGCAGGCATGGGTATAGGAACAGGCTAACAAGGTGAGGTCAACAGCGTCCCAGCACACTGTGGAGTCAAAATGAGAGAGGTATATCCTGGGATTACTGAGTTGAGCTCTGGCAAACAATCAGATAAAGAGTCAAAGGAGGGGTGAGCAGGGAACATGTAATAGACAGGGTTTCTGTGCACAGCTCTAGCTCTTGTAGACCAGGCTGCCTTGAACTCACAGAGATCCACCTGCCTCTGCTTCCTGAGTGCTGGGATTTAAGGCGTGTGCTGCCACCACCTGAATTTTTTTTTTTAAGATATATACATTGGTGTGAAGGTATGAGATCCCCTGGAACTGGAGTTAGAGACAGTTATGAGCTGTCATGTGTGCTGGGAACTGAACCCTGGTCTTTGGGAAAGTAGCCAGTGCTCTTAGCGGCTGAGCCATCTCTCTAACCCCTTGTTTCGTTTATGAGTGTTTGCAGCCATGGCTGTTCTGGCTTTCTTAGAATTCAGATATACCCATTTCTACCTCTCAAGTGCACCTCGATACAGCTTATGTTTACGTTTTGAATTATGCACATGTAGAAGGGGTATGTGCACCTGAGTTCAGGTGCCTAGAGTCTGGAAAAGTCAGATCCCTTGAACTACAGTTGCTATTGACCAAACCACTCACTCAGTGTGGATGCTAAGAACAGAACTCGGGTTGTTAGAACAGTGCTTTTAGCAGGGCGGTGGTGGGGGACGCCTTTAATCCCAGCACTCAAGGAGGCAGAGGCAGGAGAATCTCTTGTGAGTTCAAGGCCAGCCAGAGGTGAGAGATACACTGTTGGGAGTGGGGGCGGCTTCTAACCACTATGCCATCTTTAGTCCCTTATTTTTAAAAATGTGTAGATACCCAGAGGTCAAAGGGCTGCATGTAAACCTCTGGATTTGGAGTTACAGATTGTCAGCCACCTGAGTGCTTAACTTCAGCCCTGTTAGAGCACTCAGTATCCCTAGAACATTTTAGTAGTTTCTGGGGTTTAAACCCAGGGGTTAGGCAAGCACTCTGCCACTATGCTACCCCCTGGCCCAGAACTTTTGAGACAGGGTTTCTGTGTGTAACCACCCTGAACAGCCTCGACTTGAACTCAGAGAACCCCCCTGCCTCTGCCCACTGGGATTAAAGGCATGCACCACCACCACCACCTGGCTCAACTTGACAAGAGGCAAATCTGTCCCATGCTGCCTCGGCCACTAGTGAATTTGAGATCAAATGCTCTCAAGGTGGGAGTATATGGGTATGTCCTAATTAATATGAGCAGTTTAGAGGCATGATACAGTATAGGAACAAGTCCTCAGAGCCAGCAAGCCTAGGACTTACCATGGTGGTCACAAGAAGCCAAGGATTTAAGATCCTCCCTACAATTTTTTCCAATAACAGGCCCGAGGGAGAGTGCCTCCCCAGCTCAGTAGGACCTCTGCTCTTATTTCCACAGTGGATCAGGCTGTTTGGGTACACATGCTTTCAGGCCCCTGGGAGATGCTGGTGCCAAGTACATGGCTGGCGTTTCTCAGAATGCTGAAACTGGGCAACTCCCACTAGCAGCCTTATGAGGACAGGCCCCTTACTTCAAGGTATAGACTGAAATCAAGTATTGCCAAGAACCCTGAGACCCTCCTATCCCTAGACATACTTTACCTGCTCCCTTGTAGCTAGGCTCACTCCACTTATGTCTCCCAAAAGACAGACCATTTACATTGTGATTTGGCCTAGTAGTCCCTTGTTCATCAGCTTGTAGAGGGAGGTCAATGAGTTAAAAGGCCTGGGTTTCACATTCCAGAACAGCCTGTGAGACAGATTCGGCCCACCCCAGGATTAAGTTTATAGCCAGCACGAAACCCTCTACCCACATTTTCACATATGCCCGATATAGATGGGCCATTAGCTAGAACACCACCATGAAAAGCTTAATGACTGAAGTCACCCACCTTATACCACGATCCTTACAAGGAAACTTAGGATCATTCTTACCCTCGAGCTTGAGTTTAAGTAAAATCTTTATCTACAACCCCCTGGTACCGCACTTCTTACAGCAGAGCCTTTGAAACCACTCAAACAGCATCAACTTGGCCTCACATTTCCGACACACAATTTCAAAGTGTTCCATGAAAGCTGCAAGGATTTCTCTCACAGGGCCTGACAATTCTTTCAAATCATGACCCTACTAAGGTAAGTAAAGGATATTAAGAGGTCCAGTTCCTCCCTACCCAGCTTCTGGGTGGAGCCTGGCTTAAGGACATAGTAGATAATACACGTAAAGGCCACTAAAGATACATAAAAAGGTTTTATTTGCAGAGGAGTAGAGATTTAATCAAACAAGCCAAATCCCATGTCATCATCCGACTCTTCGGACTCCTCCTTCTTCTCTTCTTTCTTCTCCTCTGCTGTAGAGGAACACCATAGTAAGTAAGCACTGCTCCAAGAAGTCATTCAGGCTGCCCTGCCCTGCGAGCCCCACCCATCCCCAAGATTTATGTACCAATCCCCTTTGATCACCATCCACCATCAGACCTCTACTTACCTGCAGCGGGGGCAGAGCCAGCAGCAGGAGCTGCAGAGCCAGGGGCAGCCGAAACAGCCACCGCTCCACCAGCAGGCACACTGGCAAGTTTCCCAACACCTACATAAACAGAAAGAACATGAGAACAGAACAGGGGTCCAGCCAAGAAAGTTCTTCCACAAGGGTAGAGACCAACCACGGCACCCACACGGCAGCTCAAAACTCTCAAACTCTAGTTCCAGGGAATCTGACTTCATACCAAGGAACATAGAATTAAATGAAATATTAAAAAAAAAAAAAAAAAAAAGGACAATCCAGGTATGGTGTATGGCTTTGACCACAGCAAGATCTTGAGTTCAAGACCAGCCTCGGCTGAGAAACTTTGTCTTTAAAAAAAAAAGTCAGGACTCTTATATAGACAGAGAAGCCTTAACTCAAAAACAAACAAAAAAAAACACCTAAATAAACACACACAAGCACAAATAAGCTGGGGGCCAGAGAGAGGGCCCGGCATTCAAGAGCACTTGCTGCTCTTCTGGAGGACCCAGGTTCAATTCATGGCACTTACATGGCAGCTCATGAAACTCCAGTTTCAAGGGATCTGACATTCTCATCAATGAATGTAAGAATAAAATTCAGACAGTAATACATTATAAACGAGCAGTCAGGTAGATCTGAGCTCAAAGGCCAGCTGGCCTACATAGGGAGTCCCAGGACAGCAGGGCTACTCAGAGCTTAAAAAATTTAAAGACTGGACTGGGAAGTAGTTGGCACATGCTCCTAATCCCACCCAACACTAAGGATGAGTTAGGGGGCAGCCTGGTCTACAAAGTAAGTTCCAGGACAGCCACAGCTGTTACAGAGAAACCCTGTCTTGAAACTCACCTCCACCAAAAAATTTAAAAACTGCATGTTTACCCAGGGAAGAGAATCAAGAGAATCTTATACCCCAAAGTCCAGGGTCCTTTTTGCTCCAGGGGTGAACTCACAAACTAGAACATTTGCAGACCTGATTTTGCCTGCCATGTACACAGGACAAACACATAGCTGTTAACTGCTCAAACTGTAACGTAAGCCCCAATCTGGTGATACCAGAAACCTATACACCTACCTAGCAAGAGAGGTTCAAAGAGCCTGTATCAATGTTTGGCCTCACCAGCCCCTGCTCACATAAAAGTTTTTTTTTTTTTTTTTGGCTTTTCAAGACAGGGTTTCTCTGTGGCTTTGGAGCCTGTCCTGGAACTCGCTCTTGTAGACCAGGCTGGTCTCGAACTCACAGAGATCCGCCTGCCTCTGCCTCCCGAGTGCTGGGATTAAAGGCGTGCGCCACCACCGCCCGGCAAAAGTTTTTTCACACCCTGGAAGGAGCGGTAGATGAGTGCTCCCACTGCCAGCTCCTGAGCGTGTTCAGAAGTGCTGATGGCACAAGCCTAAAAAGGCCTCGCAACTCTGGCAGGGCTTCTAGGATGCTCTGGTCCACAAGCGAAGCCTGGCAGATCATTGACTGATCAGCAGGGATTAGGATAGACCATAAACATATACACATATAAATGAACTCACCCTGGGCGATGACATCCTCAATGTTTTTTCCATTCAGCTCACTGATGACCTGTGGTAGACAACCATACCTAGTAGTCAGTATCAACATATCCCTAGTCATAATTGGTGTTACTACAGTCAAATGTTCTGAAGGTTCTAGACCTACACCCTTGTCACAGCAGCTGGCCAAGAGTGACAGGACTGAATCCTCTGAACAATAATGCTCGCAGTGATTAAGTTTTAGATGCTGCATTCAAAAGCTCATGACAGAGTTTAGGTTCCATCCCTGTACAGCCTAAAGAGGGTAAAATACTTTTCTAGGATATTTTAGGGGAAAAAGTAGCTCTACTGCTAAAGCCATGTACTACTGTTTTGTTTTTGTCTTACAGGGATCTCACTCTGCAGCTTGGGTGGCCCCAGCACTCCCACCTGCCAGATAACCTTAATCCCAGCTCCAGGGAAATCTTGCTACCCCTGACCTCTGAAGCAACTACACTCATGTGCATGTATCATCTACTGCACACCGTAATTAATAAGAACCCTTAATAAAGTTACTTGGTCTACACAGCTAGTTCCTGGCTAAACTACACAGTAAGACTTTGTCTCAAAAATTAGGATTATGCAAATGAGTTGTATTAACCTTCCACAAAAGCACGATGACCAGGCTTTTTGGCTTGCACTTATTTCTTGGACTTAAAAAGAAACCACCAAAGTCCGGCTTAGGCCTCCTCCATTCATCCATTTCCAACAAGTCATTCACATTTTAGTTAAGACCCCGATCTGTTACGATAAAGGCCGCCGCTGGCCGACATTTGTACCCGCACCAAAGAGTCCAGGGAAGCAAGCAGCCAGCTACCTTGTTGAGCCGGTCATCGTCCGCCTCGATGCCCACGCTGTCTAGTATCTTCTTAATGTCTTTGGCGCTAGGAGAGGAGTTGCCCCCAAGGGCGGCAAGCAAGTAAGAGGCGACGTAGCGCATGCTAAACGGGACAGAGAGAGGAAACGGCGGTGGCGTTACCCAAGAGGCCTTCGGCTTACCCCTCCATTTTAGCCAACAAATGAAGCCACGTGCGGCCCGAAACTTCCAACCATGGCAGGCCGCGCACCCCTCGGATCCCCGCCGCCACCCAGCCTTCAGTCTGAACCCCTGCTGGCGGCCGGACTGGCAAGCGTACTCACTCGGCTGCTGCGGACCGGCCTCACGCGTGCGACCTCGGCGGCGTCAGGGGGCGAAAGGAAGACGCTGACGCGGTGGGCGGGGGTAAACCGCTACCCAGAAGCCCTCGGGACGCGCACGGTGCCGTACGGGGGCGCCTCCCAGTGACGAAATGGGCGACCGGAAGGAAGCCATTGCCCTGACCGCAGTCAGGTGTTCACCACAGGGAAGACAACAGGTTGTTCCGGGGCCTGGTGCTCACGTAATGTGGGCGAGAGTCCCCCGAAACCCATGAGGGCACGGAGGAAGGACCTCCAGGAGTTTTCAAACGCCTTTAACGCCTCGCGTTCCCAGCATGCCACGCGGCGGTACAGCTCCCAACATGCAGTGCTGAGGCCCCACCCGAGCCGAAACTTTCAAGGCGAACTGCAAGTCCCATGATGTATCATTGCCAGGGTGGAGCTTACCACCGGAAGTGCGCCCCCTTTAGCCTTCTCTTGTTGCATGTGGGCTAGATGTGGGGCTGCAGGTTCAAATTGTGAATGTATGTGGATCGTCCTTTGGGCTTACGCACCAGAGGTCGGAAGACTGATAGGGATTAATGGATCCCATGTTCAGCTGGCCTGAGAATGGTTGGTGATCTGTCTGGGACTTAGTGTCTGCAGCCATATATGGTGCCTTCTTTTTTTTTTTTCCCAGACGGTTTCTCCATGTAATTCTGACTATCCTGGGCATCTCTATGTAAACTAGGCTGGCCTCGAACTCAACAGAGATCCGTCTGCCTCTTCTCCCCTAGTGTGCGGGCCGTAGTGGCGCACATCTTTAATTTCAGCCCTCAGGAAACAGAGGCAGGTGAATCGCTGTTGAGCTCCAGGACTATTACACAAAGAAACCCTGTCTCAAAACACCAAAAAAAGGGCCGGGCAGTGCAAGCCTTTAGTCCCAGCATTCGGGAGGCAGAGGCAGGCGGATGGATCTCTGTGACTTCCAGGCCAGCCTGGTCTACAGGAGCTAGTTCCAGGAAAGGCTCCAAAGCTACAGAAAAACCCTGTCTCGAAAAGCCAAAAAAAAAAAGAAAAAGAAAAAAAGGGCGCCTCTCCAGGCGATGGTGGCCCACGCCTTTAATCCCAGCATTTGTGATGCAGAGGCAGAAGCAAGCTCTGGTCTACAGGGCAAGTTCCAGGAGAGTGAGGGTTACACATAGAAACTCTATCTAGAAGAAAAAAAAACAACGAAAGTGTGACTCTACATTCGCCTCTGAGAGCCTACCTTTCTTCCCAACTAGGCCAGAAGAGCCTGGCCCTAGAGACCAGTGCTTCCATGCTGTTGGAACAGGTACCCATGCCCTTGGGTAATGATGAAGCCTGAGTTTGCAGCCTCAGTATTGTCCCTATCTGCCCGGGACAGACCAGCGAGACAGTTTAGCGTGTAAAAGGCACATGCGACCAAGCATGACAGTCTGAGTTCCATCCCAGAATTCACATGGTGGAAAGTTAGGTATTCACACAAGTTGTCCTCCAACCCACAGGAGGACATTTATTTACATAAATAAATGCAGAAGTAAAAAAATCTTTGACTTACAAGAAAAGTAAGTCTTCACAAGTAGTAACTTTGAGCTGAGAAATGAGAAGCCTGCTCTGACTGTACAAGTTGCCAGAAATAGGTTATGCTGGCAGAAGCCAACTGTGGGGAACAGTGTCACCTTACTTTTTGTGTAGAGCCTCATATTGCTAGAATGAGTCCAGACTAGGTATTGCTGTTGGAATAATTATATATGAATGAGTGCTGTCTTCCTCCATGTCTGCATGACAGAAGACATCAGATCCCATTAAAAACAGTTCTGAGCCACCACGTGACTCAGGTCCTCTGGAAGAACAACCAGTGCTCTTAAACACTGAGCAGTTTCTTTAGCCCCCTGGTTGACTTTTCTTTTGATGGAAATGTGTATATATCTGTTTGTATGTGCACCACGTGTGCAGTGCCTTCAGAAGCCAGAACTCAGCATCAGTTCCCCTGGAACTGGACATACAGGCAGTTGTAAGATGCCTAATGTGAGCCGGGTGGTGGTGGTACATGCCTTTAATCCCAGCATTCAGGAGGCAGAGTCAGGCAGATCTCTGTGAGTTCGAGAACAGCCTGGTCTACAAGAGCTAGTTCCAGAACAGGTTCCAAAGCTACAGAGAAACTCTTGTCTCAAAAAAAAAAAACAAAA